>CM029019.1:74109192-74589014 GCA_016801055.1 Panax notoginseng
GAGAAGGTAGGTAAAGATGAACCCATGGTTAATCTCGGGAGTGATCATGATGATTATCCCGAGATGTATCTGAGTAGTGATGAGGAGGCGGAGTCTAAAGAAGCTAAGGTGGAGTTAAAGAATAAGATCAAAGTTAGAGAACAAGATCAGCTATCTACAGAAGTCCAGGAACTCCGAAGTAAAATGTTTCTTCTTGAGGAGTTATGGAAGACGGAGCGAGTGTTATGCGAGATGACTGAAGAACGGAACGAGCTCAAGGCGCAGGTGGAAAGAATGAAGGCGAAAGGTGGTGGATCATCTTAAGGAACCAGCAAGAAGGACAAGAAGAAGAGAAAGAGGGAAAATGACAGTGAAAACTCTAAAAAGTCAAACCCGAAGAAGAAGCAAGCCTGTAGAAAGTGTGGAAAGACTCACGCTGGAGAATGCATGATGTGGAAGAATGTCTGTTTCAACTGTAAACAGGAAGGACATATTTCTTTGCATTGTCCTAAGCTAAATTTGAGGAAGTGTTTCTCATGTGGGAGAACGGGTCACGGATTCAACAAGTGTCCCAACAAGAAGAAGACCGGTGAAGGGAGTGGTCGGTAGACAACTTAGATATATGTGATAGTATCTTTTGGTAGAAGTTTTTTATATTAAGTGTTGTAATATCAAGAATGATGTTTAAGCATATGTAAATATATATGTTTTATGAATGAAATCTTTATTTTCTATATGAATATAAGATTAAGATTAATTTGTGTGTTCTTAAAACTCATACTTATGGTAAGTTAATGACTCATGATTATATGAAATTTTTTGAACCCCTCAGTGAATGGATGCCAAAGGTCTGACTAGGATAAGTTCACACACTCATATAATTGTGGCAAGTTACTGAACTCATAAGTGTGGTAAGTTTGATGAACTAGAAATAGTGATGTGAAAATGGAAAATGGCAACTTTTTGTGTAAAGTTGGAGAATTGAAACTTTTTGTGTAAAGTTGTGTATGTTAACCCTATATATTTTAAAAAATGGGATAGTAATGTATGTTAAGTGTGACGACCCCAAAATAGGTATACATCACCCATTCTGAGTCGCCAAATACATGGTACAGAAATAAATACAACTTCAGTAATACAATTGTCATGCAGAATACGACAACACATATACTGTGAGTTTGAATACAAATATTATCTACTAGAGAGTATACAAACTCAAAAGGAGTCCTCATTATAATTATCACACTATTTCATAGAATAGTGAGGACTACTAATGCAACCATCTGGACCGTCAATCCATTCCCCGACTAGTCCCAGCTATATTCTTACTTCCTGAAGAGAACAGTGAAAGAAAGGGTGAGCTCAACTAGCCCTGTAAGAAATATTATAACTAAGATAATGTACAACAAATTATCATTAGTCTTCAACAGGGAAAAATCTGATAAAATATAATAGACAACAAGTTTTAGATCAACAACTGCAGCGAAAAAAGAAATCCATTAGAAGAGTTAAGTAGAGCATAAAACCTACTATCTTCTATGATTTAAAAGATTTATCATCAATTTTATTGCTGAGATTTAGCTTAATAAATAATCCACATCATCGAATCATCCCTGTACTACTGGCCAAAGATAATCGTGTTTTCATCAACGGTCATGATAATGCCATATAATAATTCATCTTTGAACCCTTGGCCGAATAGAATCCATGGCCATAATCATACCAAAAATTATCCATCAATGCACTACGGGCCAATGAGGACTTTTACCACATCATTTGTAACATTACGGTCATGATTATACCGAATAATCCCTGGTCATAATCATACCAAGTTCATCTATGCACTACAGGCCACAATTGACTTTCAACATAATATAAACATGAGGATGATGACAATGATATAATAATTCAATTAAACAAGTTCAAGGATAAATTTTAAAGATTTATAATTTAATTTATCCAGAAATCAATAACATCCAAATTGTCAACATGATACTACTTTATGGAGTAAAATTCAAGAATAATACTTAGTTGGTCATGTTCATCTCAATACATGTTCATCTTTGCACTACGGGCCAGAGATATCATTAGGTAATCATTCATCTTTGTACTACAGGCCAAAGATATTCAGTAATATCATCATTTAGGACTGAGGATTATGAAAAATATCTTAAAGAAAACGAATCCAATGAGATAAAAGAATAAATATTAGGGATTCGTATTACAGTTTATCCAAGTTCAATAATACTCCGAAATAACCAATTTCAAAGCATAATTCAAAAATAATGATCACAATATGGATACAATCAAAGATAGTAACCATAATAGCCATCTTAGATAAAAAGAAGAAAATTTTATTTTTCGATGAATAACAATGATTTTTATTGATTTAAAAATCATTTTAAATAAGAATAAAGTGTTAGAAAATATTTTGAATTATAAAATATAATTTTCAACATTTTTGGAGAATTATCATTAATAAATTAATATTAATGATATTAGATTTATTTAATTATTATATTAAATAAATGAGTTAAAAATGATTTTATTGACTTAAAAATTATTTAAAAATGAGAAAAATGAATTAAAATATTTTAAGTGATAATTAATTACTTTTAATATTTGGATGATAATTTCATTAATATTTAAATATTAATGATGATGATTTAAAAATAATTTTAATTAATTTAAAAATTATTTAAGTAGAATATTGATGATTTAAAAATATTTTAAGTTATTAAAAATAACTCTAATATTTTGACAAGTATGTTATTAATATTTTTATATTATTAAATATTAATAATGATAAGATTATTTGATACTTAAAAATGATTTAAGTGTTTAAAAAATTATTATAAATTATTATAATTGTTTATAAATTATTAAAAGCTTCTGAAAAATATTATAAATGATATTTGACTTATCTAAAATAATATTGAAGCTTAGAAACCGAATTTAATTGACAATAAATGTGTTAATTGTCAGATAGGGTGGTCAGAACACCGAGAATGGACCGAAGTCTAACCAGACCGAAATAGTTAGACTTGAAAAGTGTTTATATGTGTTATAAATACTGATGTGACTATGTGGTAATGTGTATAGGAGAAGTTTGACTGTGGAATACAGTGTTGTGTGTTATGAAATATTGTGCTAATTGTGATACCGATATTATTGGTTATAGGTCTTTCAAAAGCAGATAAGTTTATTGTGTAGCTATAATCAGCGGAAGAGGCAAGTTTCCTAACTCAACCTTGAGTTAATATTGTTTAATTATTATAGTGGTTAATTATTGTTAATTATATCACGTCCAGGGATTTATTGTTGATTATTCGCAGTTAGTGCATGTTTTATAATTCAAATTGAATTACTAATTCGAAAAATATACATTTATAGAATAACTGTTGTTGGATATTCATATCCATAGAAGATAGAATTGACAGTACAGATAATTCATGTTATTATCGAATTATATTGAGAAATATCTTAGCTAATCATTCTGGCTAGACGAACATTTGTTAGAACTTGGTAGGTTCGAGAAGAGAATCAAATTATTGTTGACAGATCAATGCCAATTATTTCGGCTAGATTGAGAAGTAACTAGAATTTGAAATCACAGTATTTCGTTGTTAAATCAAAATCTTGATTCTGAGACTAAGAAGAACAACCTTTTATATAAAGGGAACATTTTATTGGTCGTATATTCGGCCTTTGCGCGCGATTAAGTATTATGCGTAATATAGGGTATACTAAAGCTGATCACTTTATATACTTGCAGAGGGATATGATTTAATCTTTATGATTATCTGATACACCTGGGTATATCAAAGTATAACTTTGATAGTTACTCGAGAAGAGAAGTTCAAGATCCAATGGATCGCTCAGCATAAATCTGGAAAACATTCCACTTTATTATTTCGTAGAATTAATTTCTGATTAATCATTTGAATATCGTAGAAAACCTTGAAAGCGTTGCACTCTTTCATTATCAGATTATTGTTACGTAGAATGTGAGAAGACTTCATATTGATTTCTATACCTTTATTATATGTCTTAACTTGCGGGGCAAACTTGTTGATCACCCTTGCTAAATAAAACTTTTCAGCTAGGGACGAAGTTGCAGAAAGTGCGGCGAAGAAGAACAAGGGAAAAGGCATAGTGATAAATTAGTCATGATGAACAATATTATTATTATGTTGTATTGTATTGTAAACCCTTTTTGTATATCTAAGGGGTATTTCTGTAATGTTAAGGTTAGTGGACCTGGGACTTATGTATTAACAACATATGTTAATGAGTTATGTATTCCTATTTATATTTAAATGGGTAGTTAGATGATATTATATTGTGGATCGTGAACACCAAACTCGGGGGTCAGGTAACCCGAATTTAGGGGCGTCACAGGTTGGTATCAGAGCTATAGGTTATAAACCTTAAGTGGGGTGGGGAAAACCCTAGGATTATAACCATAAGTGAGATAGATAAAACTCATTTAGAGTTCTAAGTGAGGGATTATCGAAGTGCATCAATAGTGAGATATGTGGACACATAGTGTGAGAATTTTGTACTGATAAAGTACTACTTGAGTTGTTTAAACTGATTGTAGGATGTCGGGAGAAGATAAGATAAGTGCAGAGATGCTAGCTGCTGTTGCACCAGTGCCAGAAGCCAAGGTGCCAGCACAAAGTGAATCAATTGAGAAGGTAGGAAAAGATGAACCCATGGTTAATCTCGGGAGTGATCATGATGATTATCCCGAGATGTATCTGAGTAGTGATGAGGAGGCGGAGTCTAAAGAAGCTAAGGTGGAGTTAAAGAATAAGATCAAAGTTAGAGAACAAGATCAGCTATCTACAGAAGTCCAGGAACTCCGAAGTAAAATGTTTCTTCTTGAGGAGTTATGGAAGACGGAGCGAGTGTTATGCGAGATGACTGAAGAACGGAACGAGCTCAAGGCGCAGGTGGAAAGAATGAAGGCGAAAGGTGGTGGATCATCTTAAGGAACCAGCAAGAAGGACAAGAAGAAGAGAAAGAGGGAAAATGACAGTGAAAACTCTAAAAAGTCAAACCCGAAGAAGAAGCAAGCCTGTAGCAAGTGTGGAAAGACTCACGCTGGAGAATGCATGATGTGGAAGAATGTCTGTTTCAACTGTAAATAGGAAGGACATATTTCTTTGCATTGTCCTAAGCTAAATTTGAGGAAGTGTTTCTCATGTGGGAGAACGGGTCACGGATTCAACAATTGTCCCAACAAGAAGAAGACCGGTGAAGGGAGTGGTCGGTAGACAACTTAGATATATGTGATAGTATCTTTTGGTAGAAGTTTTTTATATTAAGTGTTGTAATATCAAGAATGATGTTTAAGCATATGTAAATATATATGTTTTATGAATGAAATCTTTATTTTCTATATGAATATAAGATTAAGATTAATTTGTGTGTTCTTAAAACTCATACTTATGGTAAGTTAATGACTCATGATTATATGAAATTTTTTGAACCCCTCAGTGAATGGATGCCAAAGGTCTGACTAGGATAAGTTCACACACTCATATAATTGTGGCAAGTTACTGAACTCATAAGTGTGGTAAGTTTGATGAACTGGAAATAGTGATGTGAAAATGGAAAATGGCAACTTTTTGTGTAAAGTTGGAGAATTGAAACTTTTTGTGTAAAGTTGTGTATGTTAACCCTATATATTTTAAAAAATGGGATAGTAATGTATGTTAAGTGTGACGACCCCAAAATAGGTATACATCACCCATTCTGAGTCGCCAAATACATGGTACAGAAATAAATACAACTTCAGTAATACAATTGTCATGCAGAATACGACAACACATATACTGTGAGTTTGAATACAAATATTATCTACTAGAGAGTATACAAACTCAAAAGGAGTCCTCATTATAATTATCACACTATTTCATAGAATAGTGAGGACTACTAATGCAACCATCTGGACCGTCAATCCATTCCCCGACTAGTCCCAGCTATATTCTTACTTCCTGAAGAGAACAGTGAAAGAAAGGGTGAGCTCAACTAGCCCTGTAAGAAATATTATAACTAAGATAATGTACAACAAATTATCATTAGTGTTCAACAGGGAAAAATCTGATAAAATATAATAGACAACAAGTTTAAGATCAACAACTGCAGCGAAAAAAGAAATCCATTAGAAGAGTTAAGTAGAGCATAAAACCTACTATCTTCTATGATTTAAAAGATTTATCATCAATTTTATTGCTGAGATTTAGCTTAATAAATAATCCACATCATCGAATCATCCCTGTACTACTGGCCAAAGATAATCGTGTTTTCATCAACGGTCATGATAATGCCATATAATAATTCATCTTTGAACCCTTGGCCGAATAGAATCCATGGCCATAATCATACCAAAAATTATCCATCAATGCACTACGGGCCAATGAGGACTTTTACCACATCATTTGTAACATTACGGTCATGATTATACCGAATAATCCCTGGTCATAATCATACCAAGTTCATCTATGCACTACAGGCCACAATTGACTTTCAACATAATATAAACATGAGGATGATGACAATGATATAATAATTCAATTAAACAAGTTCAAGGATAAATTTTAAAGATTTATAATTTAATTTATCCAGAAATCAATAACATCCAAATTGTCAACATGATACTACTTTATGGAGTAAAATTCAAGAATAATACTCAGTTGGTCATGTTCATCTCAATACATGTTCATCTTTGCACTACGGGCCAGAGATATCATTAGGTAATCATTCATCTTTGTACTACAGGCCAAAGATATTCAGTAATATCATCATTTAGGACTGAGGATTATGAAAAATATCTTAAAGAAAACGAATCAAATGAGATAAAAGAATAAATATTAGGGATTCATATTACAGTTTATCCAAGTTCAATAATACTCCGAAATAACCAATTTCAAAGCATAATTCAAAAATAATGATCACAATATGGATACAATCAAAGATAGTAACCATAATAGCCATCTTAGATAAAAAGAAGAAAATTTTATTTTTCGATGAATAACAATGATTTTTATTGATTTAAAAATCATTTTAAATAAGAATAAAGTGTTAGAAAATATTTTGAATTATAAAATATAATTTTCAACATTTTTGGAGAATTATCATTAATAAATTAATATTAATGATATTAGATTTATTTAATTATTATATTAAATAAATGAGTTAAAAATGATTTTATTGACTTAAAAATTATTTAAAAATGAGAAAAATGAATTAAAATATTTTAAGTGATAATTAATTACTTTTAATATTTGGATGATAATTTCATTAATATTTAAATATTAATGATGATGATTTAAAAATAATTTTAATTAATTTAAAAATTATTTAAGTAGAATATTGATGATTTAAAAATATTTTAAGTTATTAAAAATAACTCTAATATTTTGACAAGTATGTTATTAATATTTTTATATTATTAAATATTAATAATGATAAGATTATTTGATACTTAAAAATGATTTAAGTGTTTAAAAAATTATTATAAATTATTATAATTGTTTATAAATTATTAAAAGCTTCTGAAAAATATTATAAATGATATTTGACTTATCTAAAATAATATTGAAGCTTAGAAACCGAATTTAATTGACAATAAATGTGTTAATTGTCAGATAGGGTGGTCAGAACACCGAGAATGGACCGAAGTCTAACCAGACCGAAATAGTTAGACTTGAAAAGTGTTTATATGTGTTATAAATACTGATGTGACTATGTGGTAATGTGTATAGGAGAAGTTTGACTGTGGAATACAGTGTTGTGTGTTATGAAATATTGTGCTAATTGTGATACCGATATTATTGGTTATAGGTCTTTCAAAAGCAGATAAGTTTATTGTGTAGCTATAATCAGCGGAAGAGGCAAGTTTCCTAACTCAACCTTGAGTTAATATTGTTTAATTATTATAGTGGTTAATTATTGTTAATTATATCACGTCCAGGGATTTATTGTTGATTATTCGCAGTTAGTGCATGTTTTATAATTCAAATTGAATTACTAATTTGAAAAATATACATTTATAGAATAACTGTTGTTGGATATTCATATCCATAGAAGATAGAATTGACAGTACAGATAATTCATGTTATTATCGAATTATATTGAGAAATATCTTAGCTAATCATTCTGGCTAGACGAACATTTGTTAGAACTTGGTAGGTTCGAGAAGAGAATCAAATTATTGTTGACAGATCAATGCCAATTATTTCGGCTAGATTGAGAAGTAACTAGAATTTGAAATCACAGTATTTCGTTGTTAAATCAAAATCTTGATTCTGAGACTAAGAAGAACAACCTTTTATATAAAGGGAACATTTTATTGGTCGTATATTCGGCCTTTGCGCGCGATTAAGTATTATGCGTAATATAGGGTATACTAAAGCTGATCACTTTATATACTTGCAGAGGGATATGATTTAATCTTTATGATTATCTGATACACCTGGGTATATCAAAGTATAACTTTGATAGTTACTCGAGAAGAGAAGTTCAAGATCCAATGGATCGCTCAGCATAAATCTGGAAAACATTCCACTTTACTATTTCGTAGAATTAATTTCTGATTAATCATTTGAATATCGTAGAAAACCTTGAAAGCGTTGCACTCTTTCATTATCAGATTATTGTTACGTAGAATGTGAGAAGACTTCATATTGATTTCTATACCTTTATTATATGTCTTAACTTGCGGGGCAAACTTGTTGATCACCCTTGCTAAATAAAACTTTTCAGCTAGGGACGAAGTTGCAGAAAGTGCGGCGAAGAAGAACAAGGGAAAAGGCATAGTGATAAATTAGTCATGATGAACAATATTATTATTATGTTGTATTGTATTGTAAACCCTTTTTGTATATCTAAGGGGTATTTCTGTAATGTTAAGGTTAGTGGACCTAGGACTTATGTATTAACAACATATGTTAATGAGTTATGTATTCCTATTTATATTTAAATGGGTAGTTAGATGATATTATATTGTGGATCGTGAACACCAAACTCGGGGGTCAGGTAACCCGAATTTAGGGGCGTCACAGGTTGGTATCAGAGCTATAGGTTATAAACCTTAAGTGGGGTGGGGAAAACCCTAGGATTATAACCATAAGTGAGATAGATAAAACTCATTTAGAGTTCTAAGTGAGGGATTATCGAAGTGCATCAATAGTGAGATATGTGGACACATAGTGTGAGAATTTTGTACTGATAAAGTACTAATTGAGTTGTTTAAACTGATTGTAGGATGTCGGGAGAAGATAAGATAAGTGCAGAGATGCTAGCTGCTGTTGCACCAGTGCCAGAAGCCAAGGTGCCAGCACAAAGTGAATCAATTGAGAAGGTAGGAAAAGATGAACCCATGGTTAATCTCGGGAGTGATCATGATGATTATCCCGAGATGTATCTGAGTAGTGATGAGGAGGCGGAGTCTAAAGAAGCTAAGGTGGAGTTAAAGAATAAGATCAAAGTTAGAGAACAAGATCAGCTATCTACAGAAGTCCAGGAACTCCGAAGTAAAATGTTTCTTCTTGAGGAGTTATGGAAGAAGGAGCGAGTGTTATGCGAGATGACTGAAGAACGGAACGAGCTCAAGGCGCAGGTGGAAAGAATGAAGGCGAAAGGTGGTGGATCATCTTAAGGAACCAGCAAGAAGGACAAGAAGAAGAGAAAGAGGGAAAATGACAGTGAAAACTCTAAAAAGTCAAACCCGAAGAAGAAGCAAGCCTGTAGCAAGTGTGGAAAGACTCACGCTGGAGAATGCATGATGTGGAAGAATGTCTGTTTCAACTGTAAACAGGAAGGACATATTTCTTTGCATTGTCCTAAGCTAAATTTGAGGAAGTGTTTCTCATTTGGGAGAACGGGTCACGGATTCAACAAGTGTCCCAACAAGAAGAAGACCGGTGAAGGGAGTGGTCGGTAGACAACTTAGATATATGTGATAGTATCTTTTGGTAGAAGTTTTTTATATTAAGTGTTGTAATATCAAGAATGATGTTTAAGCATATGTAAATATATATGTTTTATGAATGAAATCTTTATTTTCTATATGAATATAAGATTAAGATTAATTTGTGTGTTCTTAAAACTCATACTTATGGTAAGTTAATGACTCATGATTATATGAAATTTTTTGAACCCCTCAGTGAATGGATGCCAAAGGTCTGACTAGGATAAGTTCACATACTCATATAATTGTGGCAAGTTACTGAACTCATAAGTGTGGTAAGTTTGATGAACTGGAAATAGTGATGTGAAAATGGAAAATGGCAACTTTTTGTGTAAAGTTGGAGAATTGAAACTTTTTGTGTAAAGTTGTGTATGTTAACCCTATATATTTTAAAAAATGGGATAGTAATGTATGTTAAGTGTGACGACCCCAAAATAGGTATACATCACCCATTCTGAGTCGCCAAATACATGGTACAGAAATAAATACAACTTCAGTAATACAATTGTCATGCAGAATACGACAACACATATACTGTGAGTTTGAATACAAATATTATCTACTAGAGAGTATACAAACTCAAAAGGAGTCCTCATTATAATTATCACACTATTTCATAGAATAGTGAGGACTACTAATGCAACCATCTGGACCGTCAATCCATTCCCCGACTAGTCCCAGCTATATTCTTACTTCCTGAAGAGAACAGTGAAAGAAAGGGTGAGCTCAACTAGCCCTGTAAGAAATATTATAACTAAGATAATGTACAACAAATTATCATTAGTCTTCAACAGGGAAAAATCTGATAAAATATAATAGACAACAAGTTTTAGATCAACAACTGCAGCGAAAAAAGAAATCCATTAGAAGAGTTAAGTAGAGCATAAAACCTACTATCTTCTATGATTTAAAAGATTTATCATCAATTTTATTGCTGAGATTTAGCTTAATAAATAATCCACATCATCGAATCATCCCTGTACTACTGGCCAAAGATAATCGTGTTTTCATCAACGGTCATGATAATGCCATATAATAATTCATCTTTGAACCCTTGGCCGAATAGAATCCATGGCCATAATCATACCAAAAATTATCCATCAATGCACTACGGGCCAATGAGGACTTTTACCACATCATTTGTAACATTACGGTCATGATTATACCGAATAATCCCTGGTCATAATCATACCAAGTTCATCTATGCACTACAGGCCACAATTGACTTTCAACATAATATAAACATGAGGATGATGACAATGATATAATAATTCAATTAAACAAGTTCAAGGATAAATTTTAAAGATTTATAATTTAATTTATCCAGAAATCAATAACATCCAAATTGTCAACATGATACTACTTTATGGAGTAAAATTCAAGAATAATACTCAGTTGGTCATGTTCATCTCAATACATGTTCATCTTTGCACTACGGGCCAGAGATATCATTAGGTAATCATTCATCTTTGTACTACAGGCCAAAGATATTCAGTAATATCATCATTTAGGACTGAGGATTATGAAAAATATCTTAAAGAAAACGAATCCAATGAGATAAAAGAATAAATATTAGGGATTCGTGTTACAGTTTATTCAAGTTCAATAATACTCCGAAATAACCAATTTCAAAGCATAATTCAAAAATAATGATCACAATATGGATACAATCAAAGATAGTAACCATAATAGCCATCTTGGATAAAAAGAAGAAAATTTTATTTTTCGATGAATAGTGTCGTATTCGTGAATAGTGTCGTATACATGAATACGTGAATAGTAACCCCGACACAAAAAGTTCTAAATTTGATAAAAAGTTCAAACCAATATTTCGGCATGATATTGAAAGAAATAATATCATTTACGAATAAAATAACATCCCTTACGAATATTAAACGAAAATAATATTCATTACGAATATTAAACGAATATAATACTTCTCGCGAATATTGAACGAAATAAAATTTCTTATGAATATTGAATGGAAATAATATTCATACGAATACGAAAAATAATATCTCTTCAGAATGTGAAATAAATAATACCCCTTACCTCAGAATAATCGTACTTCTGACTGAATTTTGGATATAGTGCTGACAGAAACTTGCAATGAATAGCAACTCTCAAAGTATCAAAATATTCACAAAATACGCTCGAGAATATAGAGAGAGAAAGAGAGAAAACTTATGAATTCTGGTGTGATTTTCAATTCTAACTTAGCCCTCTATTTATAGGAAAATATTAGCACGCCGAAGCAGACTTGACCTACAACCTGATGGCTTTACCTGCTACTATTGTCACCCACCACATTTGAAATTAAATTCAGCACATTTCTTCACCAACCACAAATGGGGCCCACTTAATTCTAGAATTTTCCACCAAAATCATTTATAAACCTAATTTTCGAATCAGTCACCTCTTAAAATTCATAACAAATCATACGTTCATTTTTAACGGTTCAAAATTTGTGGACATATACTCAACTTATATATGTATAACATATCCAAAAATCACAACGATCCAACGGTCGGATTAAAAATTATAACTCACGCAATATATCTGAAAAATACTGATTTAATTTTTAATACCTCCATTCCGACAGAAATACTGATAAAACACCTCAACATTAATTCGTTCAATAATAACCACGTAAATAAATCCATCATTTATATCCACGTCAAATAAGTATTTTCTTATAATGTAAATCAATAATTAATTATTCATAAATAATATTACAGAATCACAATTATAACAACCAGGCCGTTCCTAGGAAAGATGGGGCTTTCCAATAAGGATTTCTCCTTACTGGCGCGCAATTAGGTGTCCAAACCTCTCCTTAGACAGAACTTTCTAGACATTATCAATAATGCTATCTAATAATATGAATTATTGATCTGATAATGGAAAATACTGTGCAATAACAATTATTGAAACAACAATAATATAAAATATCAACGCAGCAATTATTGAATCAATAAAATAAAATATTGAACAGTAACTACTATAACAATTATTGAGTAGTGCCTTCTTACGTAAGGATCAATTATTAAAAAATACTGTGCAAAACCGTGTGCTACTGTGCAACCACGCGTATTACTATATTTTAACCACCGGGTATTCCAATAGTGTTAACGGTAACAACTACGCTGTTATGTATAAAAACTCAATTTTGTCGTTTTCTTCATCCGACAGTTATTCTGTTATGGGGCCCACAAATGGCTGCACCGTCGTACGAATATTCCCTGACAGAAAGAATATTCCACGACTAAACGAATATTCCCCAACAACAATGAATATTTTATAACCACTTGTTTATTTTGCAAAATTTGCACATTTCACCCATAACCAAAGCATTATATCAAAATAACACCTTATTAGTCACAATAATATTTAGAAAAAATTTGATTTTATTCATTAATAAGTTGGGGTCTTACAACCTCCCCTCCTTATGAAATTTCATCCCCAAAATTTACGTACGTACCTGATATGCCGAACAGATGGGGATACCTTGACTTCATTTCAGATTCTAACTCTTGAGGTATCTCCTTATACGTTAAATCTTCCGCTATCTCGTCCGGTTCTTAATCAATAATGTGGTTCGGATCATCCATATATTTACGTAATATCGATACGAAATAAACGTTATGAACACACGACATACTTGGCGCTTAAAACGAGTCTATAGGTCATAGTTCCTACTCGATCGAGGATTTCAAATAGACCAATAAAATTGAGGGTTGAGATTTCCTCTCTTCATCGACTCTTGCTCCTAGAATAACGCCCTCTTAAACCTTCTTCTTCACATTCATCAGCTCTGAGTCTGTAGCTTGAGCGGCTTTAACTTTATCAATTTAAAGTCGGTCTTAATCGTATATTTACTATCTTCACGTAGGTTCGTATATTCGCTCTCGTAAATGCATACGATCTTCTACTCAACGCGTCAGCTACCACGTTCGCTTTTCCCACGATGGTATTAAATGGTACAATTGTAATCTTCAACAGCTCGAGCCAACGTCTTCAGCGCATAATACGTTTGTTTTAGGTGAAGAAATATTTTAAGGTTTTTAGAAATAGGTTTTATACTAGGGTCAAATTTAAACGTTGAGCGTGAGTAGGAGAAATAAAAGAATATGTAGAACCGGTATTGAATAAGGTATAAACTTCGCAAGAGTTTATGATTAACTTACCCGTGATAACTTCGTTCGGGTTCCTCGACAAACGCTCTTACTTAAACTACCGACTTTGACTTGTCTGGGACATCCTTTGGCATCACTATCCTCGCTGGACTTGACTTCACTACAGGATAAAATCGAGCTAGGTGACCTTCTCTTCAGCAATTGAAACACACTTTGGGTTGCTGTATACAGTTTGGACAGAGGTGTCCCTCTTGTCCGCATTTGAAATATACGACCGGTGGTCGTTCTTCTTCTTTTGAAAAGGGTGCTGGTGTTGCTGTCTTTCCATCATTATTGAACCTCCTCTTCTTGAAATTTCCACTTCTATTATCTTGTCCATGATTACCACAGAAGTGGTTACCATTCTTGGCATGATAATTTCCTCCACGATTGTTGTTACCGCTTCGATGACTGCTACCATTGGTATTATCATTTAGCCGGTTGTTTTCTCTTGGTTGGGTTGACTCGTTATCGCCCTCCAATAACTGAGCCCTATTTACAACATCTGAATATAGACACAGTTTGTGAGAAATTAGGTATTGACGTATCTCAGGTTTCAGACCTCTTAGAAACATTCGCGTCATTATCTCCTCGTTATCAACTAAGTGAGACGTAAATCGGGACAACTCGGCAAACTTAGCTTCGTACTGCGACACGATCATATTGTTTTGCTCCAGCTTGATGAATTCCACTTCCTTCATGCGACGAATACTTTCGGGAAAGTACTTGTCGTTGAAAAATTCTTGGAACTTCTCCTAAGACATCTTGAGTGCGTCAGGCTGGGTACTTCACGCAACATAAAGGTGACCAATGGAACCTTTTGCTCCTCTGAGCATTCCAAGACATTAAATATCTTGGTGATCTGCTTTATCCATGTCTCTGCCTTAAGTGGTTCTGGCTTTCCCAAAAACTCAGGTGGTCCTAGCTCCTTAAACTGGTTAGCGGTGACCAACCGTGGGTTGCCCGTGTTTCCACCTGCATTATGAACATGAGTCTCTCTCGTTTGGTGTTTCATGAATTTTAAAAAGCTCCTAAACATACCGTCGTTCGTCATTTGGTCGGTGCCGTTGTTCACCTGAGGATTTTTGCCTTCCTGATGCACATTATCCTGAGTATTGATCTGTGGTGACTCAACGGTCTCCTGTGCTCTATTGCTATTCTCAATATTCTCGTATGTCATTTTCAAATACTATCACAAAATAAGGGTTAATTGAAATGCAACATATTATCCCTATATTCTGACCGACCAAACAAATACCAAATAAACTTAGTCAGGTTATATTAGCGAAGGAATTCCCCGTCTCTCCCCTCCTAGTTCTTGTCTCACATCTCAACTAAGAATCATATCCCTAAGCTTTGATACCAACTGTGACGACCCAAAATAGGTATACATCACTCATTCTAAGTTGCCAAATACATGGTACAGAAAAAAATATAACTTCAGTAATATAATTGTCGTGCAGAATACGACAACACATATACTGTGAATTTGAATACAAATATTGTCTACTAGAGAGTATACAAACTCAAAAGGAGTCCTCATTACAATTATCACACTATTTCACAAAATAGTGAGGACTACTAATGCAACCATCTGGACCGTCAATCCATTCCCCGACTAGTCCCAGCTATATTCTCATTTCTGAAGAGAACAGTGAAAGAAAGGGTGAGCTCAACTAGCCCAGTAAGAAATATTATGACTAAGATAATGTACAACAAATTATCATTAATCTTCAACAGGAAAAAATCTGATAAAATATAATAGACAACAAGTTTTAGATCAATAACTGCAGCGAAAAAAGCAATCCATTAAAAGAGTCAAGTAGAGCATAAAACCTACTATCTTCTATGATTTAAAAGATTTATCATCAAATTTATTGCTGAGATTCAGCTTAATAAATAATCCACATCATCGAATCATCCCTACACTACTGGCCAAAGATAATCGTGTTTTCATCAACGGTCATGATCATGCCATAAAATAATTCATCTTTGCACCCTTGGCCGAAGAGGATCCATGGCCATAATCATACCAAAAATTATCCATCAATGCACTACGGGCCAACGAGGACTTTTACCACATCATTTGTAACATTACAGTCATGATTATACTGAATAATCCCTGGTCATAATCATACCAAGTTCATCTATGCACTGCAGGCCACAGATGACTTTCAACAGAATATAAACATGAGGATGAAGACAATGATATAATAATTCAATTAAACAAGTTCAAGGATAAATTTTAAAGATTTATAATTTAATTTATCCAGAAATCAATAACGTCCAAATTGTCAACATGATACTACTTTGTGGAGTAAAATTTAAGAGTAATACTCAGTTGGTCATGTTCATCTCAACACCTGTTCATCTTAGCATTACGGGCCAAAGATATTCATTAGGTAATCATTCATCTTTGCACTACAGGCCAAAGATATTCAGTAATATCATCATTTAGGACTGAGGATGATAAAAAATATCTTAAAGAAAACGAATCTAGTGAGATAAAAGAACAAATATTAGGGATTCGTATTACAGTTTATCCAAGTTCAATAATACTCCGAAATAACCAATTTCGAAGCAGAATTCAAAAATAATGATCAAAACATGGATACAATCAAATATAGTAATCATAATAGCCATCTTGGATAAAAAGAAGAAAATTTTATTTTTCGGTAAATAGTGACGTATTCGTGAATAGTGTCGTATACGTGAATAGTGCCGTATATGTGAATAGTAACCCCGACACAAAAAGTTTTAAATTTGATAAAAACTTCAAACCAATATTTTGGCATGATATTGAAAGAAATAATATCATTTACGAATAAAATAACATCCCTTACGAATATTAAACGAAAATAATATTCATTACGAATATTAAACGAATATAATATTTCTTGCGAATATTGAACGAAATAAAATTTCTTCTGAATATTGAACGGAAATAATATTCATACGAATACGAAAAATAATATCTCTTCAGAATGTGAAATAAATAATACCCCTTACCTCAGAATTATCGTACTTCTAACTAAATTTCGGATATAGTGTTGACAGAAACTTGCACTGAATAGCAACTCTCAAAGTATCAAAATACTCACAAAATACGCTCGAGAATATAAAGAGAGAAAGAGAGAAAACTTATGAATTCTGGTGTGATTTTCATTTCTAACTTAGCCATCTATTTATAGGAAAATGTTAGCACGCCGAAGCAGACTTGACCTGCAACCTGATGGCTTTACCTGCTACTATTGCCACCCACCACATTTGAAATAAAATTCAGCACATTTCTTCACCAACCACAAATGGGGCCCACTCAATTCTAGAATTTTCCACCAAAATTATTTATAAACCTAATTTTCGAATCGGTCACCTCTTAAAATTCATAACAAATCGTACGTTCATTTTTAAAGGTTCAAAATTTGTGGACATATACTCAACTTATATATGTATAACATATCCAAAAATCACAACGATCCAACGGTCGGATTAAAAATTATAACTCACGCAATATATCTGAAAAATACTGATTCGAATTTTAATACCTCCATTCTGATAAAAATACTGATAAAATACCTCAACATTAATTCCTTCAATAATAACTACATAAATAAATCCATCATTTATATCCACATCAAATAAATATTTCCTTATCATATAAATCAATAATTAATTATTCACAAATAATATTACAGAATCACAATTATGACAATCAGGCCGTTCCCAAGAAAGAGGGGGCTTTCCAATAAGGATTTCTCCTTACTGGCGAGCAATTAGGTGACCAAACCTCTCCTTAGACAGAACTTTCTAGACATTGTCAATAATACTATCTAATAATATTATTCAAATAATATGAATTATTGATCTGATAATAAAAAATATTGTGCAGTAACAATTATTGAAACAACAATAATATAAAATATCAACGCAGCAATTATTGAATCAATAAAATAAAATATTGAACAGTAACTACTATAACAATTATTGAGTAGTGCCTTCTTACGTAAGGATCAATAATTCAAAAATACTGTGCAAATCCGTGTGCTACTATGCAACCACGCGTATTACTGTATTTTAACCACAGGGTATTCCAACAGTGTTAACGGTAACAACTACGCCGTTATTTATAAAAAGAATATTCCACGAATATTCTGTTATGGGGCCCATAAATGGCTGCACCGTCGTACGAATATTCTCTGACAAAAAGAATATTCCACGACCAAACGAATATTTTCCGACAACAATAAATATTTTATAACCACTTGCTTATTTTGCAAAATTTGCACATTTCACCCATAACCAAAGTATTATATCAAATTAACACCTTATTAGTCACAATAATATTTAGAGAAAATTTGATTTTATTCATTAATAAGTTAGGGTCTTACATTAAGTACTAAATGTGCTATAAACTATTTGAATAAATATTCGTTTATATATGAGAATTATGTGTTGAATTCTTAATGTGTTAAGAATTTGTGTAGAAAAAGAGAATTAATATAAGATTTTTATTTCAATCAGATCATGCCGCCTAGATGACAAAATCGAAACCAACGAGAAGAACAGACAGTGAATAATGAAGGAGGTCAAGCAGACCCAATGCAGATATGATAGCCGAAGCTATGGAAAATAGGGCTCCAGCTAGAGGAAGAGCGAGGAATCAGCCAGCCGACAGATTGGCTAACTTCAAAGACTTTAAAGCGGTAGGACCACCTGAATTCAAAGGGACCACGGATCCGATGGAAGCCCAAACTTGGGTAAAGGAGATGGAGAAAGTATTCGTCATTGCGCGAGTGGCAGAAGAGCAAAATACGACTTTTGCTACATACTTGATGAAGGGAGAAGCTAATTACTGGTGGGAAACGAATCATGCCAGAGCTGATACAGCGGTGGTGTTGTGGACAAGATTCAAGGAGTTGTTCTTTGAAAACTACTTCTCACCGAGTATGCAATCCAGGATGGAAGTTAAATTCCTAGAATTGAAGCAGGAGAACATATCGGTATCAGAATACGCTGCCAAATTCAACGAGTTGGCAATATTTTCACCTCATTAGGTGGACACAGAAGCAAGAAAAGCAAGAAGATTTGAGAATGGACTGAAGCCGGGAATATTTAACAAGGTAGCGGTATTGGAGATCAATACGTTCGCGGTGTTGATTGCTGAAGGAGGGAGCGAAGCTACATCTCGATTTAACCAAGGGAAGAAAAAGAAGACAAGTGATGGTGGAAGCAGTGGTGGTAGTAACCCAAATAAGAGGAAGTGGAGTGAGAATACCCAATCGAGTAGCAAGACAGGAGATAATAGGAAAGGAAGGGAGCCATCTTCAACTTGTGGGAAGAACCATGCAGGGGTTTGTCTGAAGAAGAAGGGAGTCTATTACAACTGCGGGCAAGAGGGGCACATGTCGCCCAATTGTCCCAATCCTAAGAAGATACAAAGTTGCTTTGCCTATGGATCAACTGATCATATGGTTCAGAATTGTCCGAAGAGGAATGCGGAGAAGGAAAATATCAACAAGGGACCTGGTGTCGGAACCTTGGCGATTCGAGGACCTGCACGACTAGGAAGATCAACCGCCCGTACATTCAACATGACGACGCAGGATACGGTGGCTGTCCAGGAGGTGGTAGCAGGTAACGATTTTGTTTAGAACTTAAATTACGCGAGTAATATGAGTGAGAAATTTCTGTGAACTGTTTTCTTTTATTGATTCAAGTCAAAGGTTAGAATTTGAAACACAAATTAATATTTTGTTTATAAAAATGAATTGATGATACAACTTTAAAAGATTGTAGAGAATAAGAATGCGGTGATTTCGAGGACGAAATCCTTTTAAGAAGGGGTGAATGTGATAACCCCAGATTTCGAATAATTAAAATTTTACGAATAATTTTTTTTTATTAATATTAATATTGATTATTAATTTTGTGACAAGTTTCTGTGATACAAGTCTCGAGAAGGTCAATTTGTGTATTGACTAGTAAATTAGAGTAGAATTGTGCTTAACGGCTTTAGAAACCCTAACCCTAATTTCTAGATAGGGATTCAGTAGAAAATATAATTAAAATAATTGTATTAATGAGTATGTATTCGTACTGTATAGAAATGTTGATCAATAATTATCTGGATAAGGTTTGTAATTAATAAACCCTAATAAGGGACTAGAAACCCTAATCTCAGATTTAGAAAACTATTTGTACAGTTAGAAATCCTAATTGTACGCCGGGAAACCCTAATTTTATATTCGGGAATTCTAAACCCTAATTAGGAAACCTTAATCCTAATTATATTTTAGTATATAAATTTCTATTTTACAAACCCTAATTGTAATTTAGAATTTTTAATTTTTTATTTAAAACCCTAATTAGAAAATTTTGGAAACTAATGATTTAAAACCTTAGGGATAGAACCTAAGGGTTAAACCCTGAGGGTATGACAATTGACCATCATGCTATTAAAATTTGAAAGAAAAAGACCAAAATGCCCTTTTTAGATTTTTAATTATGTAACTTGCAATATTTGCCATCACCTTTAGTAGGTAACCTAATATATTGACTTTGTGTCATCAAATCTCAGCAAATCCGCCTCATTTGACATCTAGCATGCTTGAATACAATGTATCTAAGTAATATATATTAGATTGGAGAGAGAGAAAGTCATAAAAATTTGTCATTTGCTCTCAAGCTCTCCATAACTCATTCTCTCTATCAACCTCCGAATTCTTAAAGTTCCTCAGTCATATAATCAGCCCCTAGGTCACCTAATATCATATTGGAGATCTAAGATCAATGATTTTGCTAGAAAGGTATAAAACCCTACTTCATTTTGATCTTGTATGCTAAGAGAAATTTTGTGTTAAAGTGTTTAATTATGTGTTATATGATGTTTTTAGTTGGTATATGTTGATCCATGATGGATCCATAGCATCAAATGGCTTTAAAATGTTGTTTTTCAAAAACTGTTTTTGAGTTTGAAAGGTGGTCTGACAAGAAATGTCAGTAGCCGTAGATCTTGATCTGTTTATGATTTGTGATATTTTAAGTGTTGGATCTATAGTCTGGTAGGAGGTCTTTATTTTGAAAAAGAAATCAGAGCCATTACATGTTCAGATTGCACGATATTCATGGTCAAACATCGTTGACCGACGTTGACCATGAACTTTCTGGGTAACCCAGAAAGGGTAATATGGCGTCTGACAACATTTTTCGAAGCCCACATCTGTCAGTTTTTAAGGGTGTTAATGATGTTGTTGTATTAGACTTGTAGCCTGTTGTATGAAATTTAGAATCATGTCTTTAGATCCTTTAAACAAGCAATTGATCTACTGGAGTGAGCGGCCAAAGTAGCCATCCGAGTCTGATTTGGCATTTTTGGGAATTTCCAAAAACTCTATGAACACCCGTTCTGACAGGGTTTGACCGAGGAATATCTTGTGGATCTGATGATGTTAAACGATGATGTTGCTTTAAACATGTTCATTGACATGTGGACTATAGATATAGACCATGAGATCACCTAAATAATGAACATAACAATTAGATAATTGAGAATGAAATGGGACACTCGAACTGTCAAGGTTTCTGGAAAACCCAGAAACCGTCTGACAGCATCTTTGGAGATTTAGATCTCCTTGTTGTGATGATATTTGACCAAAGTGATGGTTGGATATTGTTGTGTTACATTAATACTACAATATCTAAGTCTTAGATTGTCCAGAACAATTTTTAACTGAGAATTAAAGCCGGTCAAACCATGACCCTTGCTAAGATAAACTGTCAGTGTTCTTGAGCTCAAGAACACCAACAACGACGCTTTGTGTCGCTAAAGGACTATAGCGACGGTTTAATTATTTTTAATTTCTGATTTTTTTCGGAAATTAATTAAAAATAGAAAATAAATTATAAAAATTATTAGAAATTGTTTTAAAAATTATTTTAAATTATGAAAACTAATTTTTGACCAATTAGAATATTTTTCTTTAGTATTTATAATTATTTAAATATTAGAGGTATTTAATTTATTTAATTAGTGTATTAAATTAATTAGAGAAAAATAATTTAATATTATGAAAAATCATTTTAAATAAGAGTAAAGTATTTAAAAATATTTTAAGTTATAAAATGTAACTTTTAATATTTTTAGAGAATTTTTATTAATAAATTAATATTCATGATATTACATTTATTTAATTATTAAATTAAATAAATAAGATAAAAATAATTTTTATTGATTTAAAAATCATTTTAAATAAGAATAAAGTGTTAGAAAATATTTTGAATTATAAAATATAATTTTCAATATTTTTGGAGAATTATCATTAATAAATTAATATTAATGATATTAGATTTATTTAATTATTATATTAAATAAATGAGTTAAAAATGATTTTATTGATTTAAAAATCATTTAAAAATGAGAAAAATGAATTAAAAATATTTTAAGTGATAATTAATTACTTTTAATATTTGGATGATAATTTTATTAATATTTAAATATTAATGGTGATGATTTAAAAATGAATTTAATTAATTTAAAAATCATTTAAGTAGAATAATTATGATTTAAAAATATTTTAAGTTATTAAAAATAACTCTAATATTTTGACAAGTATGTTATTAATATTTTTATATTATTAAATATTAATAATGATAAGATTATTTGATACTTAAAAATGATTTAAGTGTTTGAAAAATTATTATAAATTATAATAATTGTTTATAAATTATTAAAAGCTTCCGAAAAATATTATAAATGATATTTAACTTATATACAATAATATTGAAGCTTGGTAACCGAATTTAATTGACAATAAATGTGTTAATTGTCAGATAGGGTGACCAAAAGATCGAGAATGGACCGAAGTCCAACCAGACCGAAATAGTTAGACTTGATAACTGTTTATATGTGTTATAAACACTGATGTGACTATGTGATAATGTGTCTAGGAGAAGTTTGACTGTGGAATACAGTGTTGTGTGTTATGAAATATTGTGCTAATTGTTAGACCGATATTATTGGTTATAAGTCTTTTAAAAGCAGATAAGTTTATTGAGTAGCTGTAATCAGCGGAAGAGGAAAGTTTCCTAACTCAACCTTGAGTTAATATTGTTCAATTATTATAGTGGTTAATTATTGTTAATTATACCACGTCCAGGGATTTATTGTTGATTATTCGCATTTATTGCATGTTTTATAATTCAAATTGAATTACTAATTCGAAAAATATACATTTATAGAATAACTGTTGTTGGATATTCATATCCGTAGAAGATAGAATTGACAGTATATATAATTCCTGTTATTGTTGAATTATGTTGAGAAATGTCTTAGATAATCATTCTGGCTAGATGAACATTTGTTAGAACTTGATAGGTTCGAGAAGAGAATCCAATTATTGTTGACAGATCAATGCCAATTATTTCAGCTAGATTGAGAAGTAACTAGAATTTGAAATCACAGTATTTCGTTGTTAAAACAAAATCTTGATTCTGAGACTGAGAAGAACAACCTTTTATATAAAGTTAACATTGTAAGACCCCAACTTTTATAAATAAAGATGAATTTTCTATAAATATCATTTTTGAATATTATGGAGTTAATTTGATATAATGTTATAGTTGTGGGTAATATTTATTAATTTTGCAAAGTACGCGAGTTGTTATATAATATTCGATTGGTCGGGGAATATTCGTTTTAACAGGGAATATTCGTACAACGGCACAATCATTGGTGGAACATCCTGTCTGTGTGTTTTACACCGGACCTAGTTCCGTTTTTATTATTATTCTGTTGGAACATCCTGTCTGTGTGTTTTACACCGGACCTGGTTCCGTCTTTATTATTATTCTGTTGGAATATCTGTCTGTGCATTTTACGTCGGACCTGATTTCATTATTTATTATTCTGTTGGAATAACCTGTCTGTGCGGTCTATCGCATACATGGTGATTTCTTTTGTTATTCCATTCTTTATTATACTCAGTTGGTTAAAGTTTTGACTTCTACACTCCATAAAATTAGTGGAATATATTTGATATTTGCGCTTCATGTAATATCTTTTCATGGAAATATTCTTCTAAGAATTCTTAAATTTTACTCCACAAAGCAGTATCATATTGACAATTTGGACGTTGTTAATTCTTGGATAAATTAATTCTTGAACTTGTTTTATTGAATTCTTATATCATTGTCATCATCCTCATGTTTATAAAATGTTAAAAGTCATATGTGGCCTGTAGTGCATAGATGGACTTGGTATAATTATGTCTAGGGATCATTCGGTATAATTATGACCGTAATATTATAAATGATGTGGTAAAAGTCATCATTGGCCCGTAGTGCATTGATGGACAGTTGTTGGCATGATCATGACCATTAATGAATACACAAATATTCTTGGCCCATAGTGCATGGAAAATTGTGGTCGTGATACTAAAGAATATCCTTGGCCGTAGTGCAGGGGTGATTCGATGATGTGGATTATTTTGTTAAGCTGAGTCCCAGCGATAACAGTGTTGAAAAATCTTTTAAATCATAGAAGATAGTAGATTTTATTCTCTACTTGACTCTTTTAATGGATTGCTTGTTCTGCTGCAGTTAAACTTGATGTTTGTTATATTTTATAAGTTTAACACTGTTGAAGGGTAATGATAATTTATTCTGCATTATCTTAGTCATAATATTTCTTACTGGGCTAGTTGAGCTCACCCTTTCTTTCACTGTTCTCTTCAGGAAATGAGAATATAGCTGGGACGAGTCGGGGAACGGAGTGATGGACCAGATGATAGTATTAGTAGTCCTCACTATTCTGTTAAATAGTGTGATAATAATTGTAATGCGACTCCTTTTGAGTTTGTATAGTCTCTAGTAGACAATAATTGTATTCAAACTCACAGTTATGTTTTGTCGTATTGTAAATGACAGTTGTATTAGTAGTTGTATTTGTTTTCTGTACCATGTATCTGACGACCCAATATGGGTGATGTATACCTAATTTTGGGGGCGTCACAGTTGGTATCAGAGCTTAGGGATATGATCCCTGGCTAAGATGTGAGAATAGAACTAGGAGGGGAGAGACGGGAAATTCCTTCGCTAGTATGACCTACCTAAGTTTATTTGCATGGTATTTAATTGATCGGTCAGAATATAGGGATAATATATGACATATCAATCAACTTTTATTTTGTGGCAGTATCTGAAAATGGCATCCGAGAATGTTGAGAATAGCAATGGATCACATGCGACTATTGATTCACCACATATCAATAATCGGGATAATGTACATCAGGAAGGCGACAATCCTCATGCAAACAATAATACTGACCAAATGATGAATGATGGAATGTTCAGAAGCTTTATGCAGTTCATGCAACAGTAGGCAAGAGCAGCTCCTGTTCAAAATGTAGGTAGAAACACTGAAAACTCTCGGACGGTCACCGCTAAACAGTTCAAGAAGCTGGGACCACCGGAGTTTAAGGGAGAGCCAAAACTACTTATAGCGAAAACATGGATAAAGCAGATCACCAAGATATTTGATGTCTTGGGATGCTCCGAGGAGAAAAAGGTTCCATTTGCCGCCTTTATGTTGCGAGGAGAGGCAGATTACTGGTGGAAATCGATTAAGCGTACTCAATCCGCCGTACTAAAGATGTATTGGGAGAAGTTCCAAGAGCTGTTCAATGACAAATACTTTCCCGAAAGTGTTCGACACATGAAGGAGGTGGATTTCATCAAATTGGAGAAGAATAATATGATCGTGTCGCAGTATGAGGCTAAATTTGCTGAGTTGTCCCGGTTTGCGTCCCACTTGGTGGATAATGAAGAGCGAATGACGCGAATGTTTTTGCGAGGTTTGAAACCTGAGATACGTCAACATCTTATTTCTCATAAACTGTATTTGTATTCAGATGTTGTGACTAGGGCTCAGTTAGTGGAACGCGATAACGAGTCAACGCAACCAAAAGAGAGCAGCCGGCAAAATGATAATACCAGTGAGAGCAGTCATCCAAGCGGTGACAACAAGCGTGGAGGGAATCAACAGGCCAAAAATGGTAACCACTTCGGTGGTAATCAGGACCAAAACAATAAGAATGGTCATTTCAAGAAGAGGAGATTCAACAATGATGGAAAGACGTCAGCACCAGCACCCATTGTTAAGGAAAGAGAACGACCACCTATCATATGTTTCAAATGCGGAGGGGAGGGGCACATTAGTTCAAACTGGGTGATGTCGTCTAAAGCATGTTATAATTGTGGAAGAGAAGGTCATTTAGCTCGATTTTGTCGTTTACCAAAAATAAGTTCAGCTAGGATGGAGGCACCAAAGGCCATCTCAAAAAAGTCAAAACCGGTAGTGCAAGGGAGAGCGTTTGTTGTGACCTCCCAGAAAGCAAGGAACCCGAATGAGGTTATCACGGGTAAGCTTACCATAAACTCTAACGAAGACTATACTTTATTTGATACCGGTTCTACCCATTCTTTTATTTCTCCTACTTGCGCTCATCGATTAAATTTGTCACTGCAGAAATTAGACTTTGACTTATCTGTTGAAACTCCATTCGGAAAAACCTTCATTACATCCACAGTTTATAAGTCTTGTTTGGTTCAAGTTGGTACCCACACATTACCTGTCGATCTTATTTCAATAAAAATACTTGCATTTGACGTTATTATAGGGATTGATTGGTTAACTACTCATCATGCAAAAATTGATTATTTTCGTAAGGTTGTTAGCTTTCATATTCCTAATCGACCTATTATGCAAATTCAAGCAACCAAACCATTAAAATCAATCGCTGTCATCTCAAGCCATAAAGCTATTCGTTTATTGAAAAACGGATGTCAAGCTTTCTTAGCTCATGTCACGGATCTAAACAAAAATATGTCAGTTTTGAATGATATTTCTATTGTTAATAAATTCCCTGACGTATTCCCTGAAGAACTTCCTGGCCTACCCCCAGAGCGTGAAATTGAATTTTGTATCGACCTTGAACCCAGTACAAAACCCATTTTCAAAGCCCCATATCGAATGGCTCCTATTGAACTTCAGGAGTTAAAGATCCAACTACAGGAATTGTTAGACATTGGCTTTATTCGTCCTAGTACTTCTCCTTGGGGTGCTCCTGTTCTATTCGTGAAGAAGAAAGATGGAAGTATGCGACTTTATACTGATTATCGGGAGTTGAATCATGTCACCATCAAAAATAAGTACCCATTGCCACGTATTGATGACCTGTTTGACCAGTTGCAAGGAGCACAATTCTTTTCAAAGATCGATCTTCGTTCTGGATATCATCAGCTGAAGGTTAGAACTGAGGATATTCCAAAGACGGCTTTTAGAACTCGGTATGAGCATTATGAATTCCTAGTCATGTCCTTTGGATTGACCAATGCTCCTACTGCCTTCATGGATATGATGAACCGGGTATTCAAGGAATATGTGGATCACTTTGTGGTCGTCTTTATTGATGACATCCTTATTTATTTCAAAAGTCATGAAGATCATGAGCAACACTTGAGGCTGGTACTCCAAAAGCTTCGCGAATACAAGCTTTATGCCAAGTTGAAGAAATGCGAGTTCTGGTTGGAGGAGGTAGCATTCCTTGGGTGCGTAGTATCAAGTCGTGGAATATCTATTGACCCGACAAAGATTGAAGCTATTCAAAGCTGGGAGCAACCTAAATCAGTAACCAAAGTACGTAGCTTTCTCGGTTTAGCTGGTTATTATCGGAGATTCGTGGAAGGATTTTCTCGAATCGCTACTCCACTAACTCAGCTGACTCGGAAAGATACAAAGTTCAGTTAGAGCGAAGAATGTGAGAAGAGTTTTCAAGAACTCAAGAGGATACTCATTTTAGCACCTGTTCTAACAATACCATCTGGCTCGGAGGGATTTGTCATCTACAGTGATGCTTCGAGCAAAGGGTTGGGATGCGTTCTCATGCAACATGAAAAAGTCATAGCCTATGCATCAAGACAACTCAAGGAATATGAGAGGAATTATCCTACTCATGATCTAGAGTTGGCAGCTATTGTCTTTGCACTTAAAATTTGGAGGCATTACTTGTATGGGGAGAAGGTGGAGATCTTTACGGATCATAAAAGCCTCAAATATTTCTTCACTCAAAAGGAACTCAACATGCGACAACGACGTTGGCTTGAACTGTTGAAAGATTATGATCATACCATTTAATACCATCCTGGAAAAGCGAACGTGGTAGCTGACGCATTGAGTAGAAGATCATATACAAGTACGAGTGCGATATTGTCAACACAAAGGCCTATTTTGTGTGACTTGCAAAGGATGGAGATAGAGTTAAAGACTCCAGGGACCCATGTGATGATGACAAATATACGAGTAGAACCGACTTTAATCGATAAAGTTAAAGCTGCTCAAGCTACAGACCTGGAGCTGATGCGTATGAGGAAGAAACTGCAAGAAGGTGCTATGCCGAAAGTAAGAATCGATGAAGAAGGAATACTTCGAGTCAACTCCAGACTTTGTGTTCCTAATGACCCTGATTTAAAGTATGAAATCATAATGGAGGCGCACAACACACCATTTGCAATCCATCCTGGGAGTACCAAAATGTATCATGATCTTCGACATACATTTTGGTGGAGCAATATGAAGCGAGAGATAGCGTTGTTTATCTCAAGGTGTCTAACTTGTCAACGAGTCAAGGCGGAGCATCAAGTACCAAACGGTCCATTGCAACCACTTGAAATTCCAGAATGGAAGTGGGAGCACATTACCATGGATTTCGTTACCGGTCTTCCTAAGGTTTCTCAAGGTATTGATGCGATTTGGGTCATTGTTGATAGATTGACCAAGTCTGCTCATTTTTACCGATACGAGAAACTTATACACTTGAACGTCTTGCTCGTATGTACATAAACGAGATTGTAAGACTGCATGGTATGCCAGTATCCATAGTTTCTGACCGAGACCCAAGATTCACTTCACGATTTTGGGTTAGTTTACAAAAAGCTATGAGCACGGATTTATGATTTAGTTCGGCATATCATCCTCAGACGGACGGACAATCAGAGAGGACTATTCAAACTCTAGAAGATTTATTAAGACTCTGTGTCCTTGACTTCAAGGGAAGTTGGGACAAGTTCTTATCATTGGTGGAGTTTTCCTACAACAACAGTTATCAAGCAAGTATTGGCATGGCTCCATTCGAAGCATTATATGGAAGAAAGTGTCTTTCTCCAGTATGCTGGGATGAGGTGGGTGAAGCAACGTTGTTGGGACCGGAGTTGGTACGTATGACTACAGAAAAGATTCAAACGATCTGACAACGTATAAAAACCTCACAAGATCGACAAAAGAGTTATACTGATCTTCATCGAAAGGACGTGGAATTTGATATAGGAGATCATTTGTTCTTACGTGTTGCTCCATGGAAAGGAGTTACGAGATTTGGAAAGAGAGGAAAGCTCAATCCTCGATTCATCGGTCCATTTTTAATCCTCGATCGAGTAGGAACTGTATCTTATAGACTCGCTTTACCGCCAAGTATGTCTCGTGTTCATAATGTTTTTCACATATCCATGTTACGTAAATATATGGAAGACCCGAACCACATTATTGAGTTAGAACCGGACAAAATAGAGGATGATTTGACGTATGAAGAAGTTCATGTTCAAATCTTGGATAAGAAGGAACATATTCTACGCTCCGAGGTTATACCTCAAGTCAAAGTTTTGTGGAGAAATCACGATGTTGAGGAAATGACTTGGGAGTTAGAATCTGAAATGAAGTCAAGGCATCCTTACCTCTTCGACATACCATGTACGTACCCTAATTTCGAGGGCGAAATTTCATAAGAAGGGGAAGTTATAAGACCCCAACTTTTATAAATAAAGATGAATTTTCTATAAATATTATTTTTGAATATTATGGAGTTAATTTGATATAATGTTATAGTTGTGGGTAATATTTATAAATTTTGCAAAGTACGCAAGTTGTTATATAATATTCGATTGCTCGGGGAATATTCGTTTTAACAGGGAATATTCGTACAACGGCACAATCATTGGTGGACCCCACAACGGAATTATTGTCGGATTGAGAAAATGACAAAAATATTTTATTAAAAATAACGGCGGAAGTTTTACCATTGATACTGTTGAACTACTCGGTAGTAAAAGTACAGTAATACGTGTGGTTGCATAGTAGCACACGGTATTGATTATTAATGCTTATGTGAGAAGTCACTCAGTTTGATTCAATTATTGTCAGTTAATAATATGAATTATTTAGCGATAATGAAATTTTATTTTATTCATATTATTAACGTAATAAAACAGAAATATCTTTTTATATAAAACAGAATACTTTATTAAAGTTATTCTATAAATAGAATATATTATATTTTATTTAAAAGATTTTTCTTTAAATATGGACCGTCAGATTAAAGTAATCAATCTGGACCGTTCATGGATTAGTTACTATGCATTCCATTTTTCTATAAATAGCAGCTCATTCCTTCATTATTTCTTACGAATTCACTGAACTCTAGAGAGAGAAACTATAGAGAGAGAGAAGAAAAATATTCTGCTACTTAACTACTTCCTTATTTCAGTTCTTCATTAAAACGGTAAGGGGTGTTATTCTTTCTTATTCATGAAGAGAACTGTTGTTATTCCATTTCTTATTATTCTGTTGGAATAACCTGTATACGCGGTCTACCCTATACTTGGTGACATTCTTCTATTATTCTGTTGGAACATCCTGTCTGTGTGTTTTACACTGGACCTGGTTCCATCTTTATTATTATTCTGTTGGAACATCCTGTCTGTGTGTTTTACACCGAACCTGGTTCCGTCTTTATTATTATTCTGTTGGAATATCCTGTCTGTGTGTTTTACACCGGACCTGGTTCCGTCTTTATTAGTATTCTGTTGGAACATCATGTCTGTGTATTTTACACCGGACCTGGTTCCGTCTTTATTATTATTCTGTTGGAACATCCTGTCTGTGTGTTTTACACCGGACCTGGTTTCGTCTTTATTATTATTCTGTTGGAATATCCTGTCTATGCGTTTTACGCTGGACCTGGTTCCATTATTAATTATTCTGTTGGAATAACCTGTCTGTGCGGTCTATTGCATGCATGGTGATTTCTTTTGTTATTCCATTCTTTATTATACTCAGTTGGTTAAAGTTTTGACTTCTATACTCCATGAAATTAGTGGAATATCTTTGATATTTCTGCTTCATCTAGTATCTTTTCATGGAAATATTTTTCTAGGAATTCTTGAATTTTACTCCACAAAGCAGTATCATATTGACAATTTGGACGTTGTTAATTCTTGGATAAATTAATTCTTGAACTTGTTTTATTGAATTCTTATATCATTGTCATCATCCTCATGTTTATAAAATGTTAAAAGTCATATGTGGCCTGTAGTGCATAGATGGACTTGGTATAATTATGTCTAGGGATCATTCGGTATAATTATGACCGTAATATTATAAATGATGTGGTAAAAGTCATCATTGGCCCGTAGTGCATTGATGGACAGTTGTTGGCATGATCATGACCATTAATGAATACACAAATATTCTTGGCCCATAGTGCATGGAAAATTGTGGTCGTGATACTAAAGAATATCCTTGGCCGTAGTGCAGGGGTGATTCGATGATGTGGATTATTTTGTTAAGCTGAGTCCCAGCGATAACAGTGTTGAAAAACCTTTAGTAAATTTTATTCTCTACTTGACTCTTTTAATGGATTGATTGTTCCGCTGCAGTTAAACTTGATGTTCGTTATATTTTATCAATTTAACACTGTTGAAGGCTAATGATAATTTATTCTGCATTATCTTAGTCATAATATTTCTTACTGGGCTAGTTGAGCTCACCCTTTCTTTCACTGTTCTCTTCAGGAAATGAGAATATAGCTGGGATGAGTCGTGGAACGGAGTGATGGACCAGATGATAATATTCGTAGTCTTCACTATTCTGTTAAATAGTGTGACAATAATTGTAATGAGGACTCCTTTTGAGTTTGTATACTCTCTAGTAGACAATAATTGTATTCAAACTCACAGTTATGTTTTGTCGTATTGTACACGACAGTTGTATTAGTAAGTTGTATTTGTTTTCTGTACAATGTATCTGATGACCCAAGATGGGTGATGTATACCTAATTTTGGGGGCGTCACAAACATTTTATTGGTCGTATATTCGGCCTTTGCGCGCGATTAAGTATTATGCATAATATACGGTATACTAAAGCTGATCACTTTATATACTTGTAGAGGAATATGATTTAATCTTTATGGTTATCTGATACACCTGGGTATATCAAAGTATAACTTTGATAGTTACTCGAGAAGAGAAGTTCAAGATCCAATGGATTGCTCAGCATAAATCTGGAAAATATTCCACTTTGCTATTTCGTATAATTAATTCCTGATTAATCATTTGAATATCGTAAAAAACCTTGAAAGCGTTGCACTCTTTCATTATCAGATTATTGTTGCGTAGAATGTGAGAAGACTTAATATTGATTTCTATACCTTTATTATATTTTTTAACTTGCGGGGCAAACTTGTTGCTCACCCTTGCTAAATAAAACTTTTCAGCTAGGGACGAAGTTGCAGAAAGTGCGGCGAAGAAGAACAAGGGAAAAGGCATAGTGATAAATTAGTTATGATGAATAATATTATTAGTATGTTATATTGTATTGTAAACCCTTTTTGTATATCTAAGGGGTATTTCTGTAATGTTAACGTTAGTGGACTTGGGACTTATGTATTAACAATATATGTTAATGAGTTATGTATTCCTATTTATATTTAAATGGGTAGTTAGATGATATTATATTGTGGATCGTGAACACCAAACTCAGGGGTCAGGTAACCCGGATTTGGGGGCGTCACAAGTGGTTATAAAATATTCATTGTTGTCGGAGAATATTCGTTTGGTCGTGGAATATTCTTACTGTCGGAGAATATTCGTACGACAACGCAGCCTTGTGTGGGACCCATAATGGAAAGCGATTGGATGAAGAAAATGACAAGTATAAGTTGTTTATAAATAACGGTGTAGTTGTTACCGTTAATACTGTTAGAATACCTGGTGGTTAAAACACAATAGCACATGGTATTGCATCAATTATTGATTCTTACGTAAGAAGGCACTACTCAATAACTGTTACAGTAATTACTGTTCAATATTTTATTTTATTAATTCAATAATTGCTATGTTATATTATTGTTGTTTCAATAATTGTCACTACACAATATTTTCCATTATCAGATCAATAATTCATATTATTTGAATAATATTATTAGATAACATTATTGACAAATGTCTAGAAAGTTCTGTCTAAGGAGATGTTTGGTCATCTAATTGCGCGCCAGTAATGAAAAATTCCTATTGAAAAGCCCCCTCTTTCCTAGGAACGACCTAGTTATCAGTATTGTGATTCTGTAATATTATTTATGAATAATTAATTATTAATTTATATGATAAAAAAAATATTCATTTTATGTGGATATAGATGGAGAAAATTTTTAAAGTGACAATTGTTGAAGATTGATATTTTATCTTTTCTGATAAAATAATTCAATTAAATATATTATTATATTATAATAATATAATAATGGTGATATTTTTATAATGAATGTGGGATCAATGAATAAATGAGGAGGAAGAGTGTTTTTGTTACTAAAAATATTTAAAACATATTTTTTCATGTTTGTGGACCCCATTTCTTGACTGAAATTTGATTATAGCCTGTAAAATCGTCCGTATGTGGATTTCAGTCAATTATTGTTTGAAAATTAGAAAAACTTAAAACTACAAAGTTGTAGAGAATTGAATTTCCTATGGAATGGACATAAGATTCGAATTTTTCTGATAAAAGGACTATTTATTGTGAATTATTGAAGTTTTGGAATAATTGATTTTTTGGAGTTTTAAATGATTTTAAAATGAAAAACATTTTTCGTGATTTTGGCACTTGTATGGCTGATGTCTTGACCAAAAAAGTGGGCGTAGGAATTTAAGAAAAATATATTTATATTTTATTAAATTTTCTGCTTTGGTGTTCTAAGCATTTTTCTATAAATAGGGTGCTTAGGTTAGAATTAAAAAATACACCAGAAACTAAAGTTTTCTCTCTCTATAATATCGAGCGTATTTTTGTGAGTATTTTGGTACTTTAAGTATTGCTATACAGTGCAAGTTCCTTCATCACTATATCCAGTATTCCAGTCAGAAGTACTGTCTTTTCAAGTTAAGGGATGTTATTTTTTTTATAAATGATATTATTTCTTTCAATATCATTATGTCGGAATATTGGAAAGATTTTTCTTGTGAAATTCTTGTCTTTTAGTGTCGAGGTTACTATTCATGTATACGACACTATTCACGTATATGGTACTATTCACGAATACGGCATTATTAACAGAAAAATTTAATTTTTGTTTTTGTCCAAGATATCTATTATGGATACTAACTTTGATTGTATCCATATTTTGGTCTTCATTCTTGAATTTTACTCCACTATGTTTATTTATGAAGTATTTTTGAACTTGAATTGTTTAAAGTACGAATCCTTAATAATTATTCTTTTGTTTCACTGTATTTGTTTTCTTTAAAATATTTTTCATCATCCTCAGTCCTAAATGATGATATAACTGAATATCTTTGGCCTGTAGTGCAAAGATGAATGATTTTCTGATGAATATCTTTGGTCCGTAGTGCAAAAATGAACAGGTGTTTAGATGAATATGACCAACTGATGAATATCTTTGGCCTGTAGTGCAAAGATGAATATTTAATTCTAGATATATATTGATTGATGTTACAGGGATAAAATAAAGACAATGAACTTTTAAATTCATATATAAAAGATAGTAGATTTCATTCTCTACTTAACTCTTCTAATGAATTATTATTTACGCTACGAATATTGATTTAAAATTTGTTGTTTATTGTATTCTATTAGATTTTTTCCTGTTGAGGACTAACGATAATTTGTTCTATATTATCTTAGTCATAATATTCTTTACTGGGCTAATTGAGCTCACCATTTTCCTTTTTGTTCCATTTTTCTTCTTAGGAGGCGAGAATTAGCGAGTACTAGTCAGGGTGTAGAATGATTGTTCTAGAAGTTATTTTAGTAGTCCTCACTATTTTGTAAAATAGTGTATCAATAATTGTAATGAGGACTTATTTGAATGTGGATATTGTCTAGATGACAATATTTGTATTTGAACTCACAGTTTAAGTGTTGTCGTATTTTGCACGATAATTGTATTAATAAAGTTGTAGTTGTATCTGTACCATGTATTTGGCGATTCAGAATGGGTTTTGTATACCTATTTTGGGGGCGTCACAGTTGGTATCAGAGCTTAGAGATATGGTCTCTGGCAGAGATCAGGGAATAGAACTAGGAGGGGAGAGATGAGTAAATCTTTCGCTAGTATATCCTACCTAAGCTTATTTGTTGGTTGGTCAAAGTATAGGGTTATTATGTTGCATGTTAATTTCTTTAATTAACCCTTGTTTTGTGGCAGTATTTAAGAATGGCAGCTGAGAATGTTAACAGTGGAGTAAATGAGACTGTGGAGACACCTTTAATCACCAACGAGGTGAACGTGCAACCGGACGACAATGTTCCTCCTATAAACAACACTGAGCAGACGATGAACGATGAGATGTTTAGAAGCTTTTTGCAGTTCATGCAAAACCAGACAAGGGAGACTCCTGTTCAAAATACTGGTAGAAATAATGGCAACGCACAGTTGGTCACAGCCAAACAGTTCAAAGAGTTGGGACCACCAGAATTCTGGGGAAAGCCGGATCCAATTAAGGCAGAAATGTGGGTCAAGTAAATTACCAAGATATTCGATGTCTTGGGATGCATGGAGGAACAGAAGGTTCCATTCGCCACCTTTATGTTCTGTAATGAAGCAAATTACTGGTGGAAATCTGTGAAGCGTACCCATCCAGCCGCACTCAGCATGTCTTGGGAGACATTTCAGAAACTGTTCAATGACATGTACTTTCCTGAAAGTATTCGTCATATGAAGGAGGTGAAGTTTATTAGACTGGAACAAAATAACATGATGGTGTCCCAGTACGAGGCGAAGTTCGCAGAGTTATCCAGGTTTGCACCTCATTTGGTAGAGAATGAGGAACGAATGACACGGATGTTTCTTAGAGGTCTAAAACCTGAGATTCGGCAATATCTTATCTCTCGGAAATTTTCTTTATATTCAGATGTTGTAAACATGGCTCAATTATTAGAGCGAGATAATGAGTATGTTCAACCGAGGGACCACAACCAGGGTCATACCGGTGACAGCAGTCATCGGAGCAATGATAAGCAACGGGGAGGCAAAAATGCAGACAAAAGTGGTAACCACTCTGGTGGTAATCGTGGTCATGATAATAAGAGAGGCGAGTCAAGTGGAAATTTCAAAAAGAGGAGATTCAACAATGACAATGTGAAGACGTCAGCACCAGTATCAACTATTTCGAAGGGAGGAGAACGACCACCAGTTGTATGCTATAAGTGTGGAAAAGAGGGACACATTAGCCCAAACTGTCCACAACAGTTCAAGGTATATTATAATTGTGGAAATGAAGGACATATCGCTCGAGATTGTACTGTAGCGAAACCAAGTCCAGCGGGGATGGTGACTCCAAAGGCTGTCCCAGACAAATCAAAGTCAGTGGTTATTGGAAGAGCGTTTGTCGTGACTGGCCAAAATGCGAGGAACCCGAACGAGGTGATCACGGGTAAGCTAATCATAAATTCTTACGAAGTTTATACCTTACTAGATACCGGTTCTACCCATTCATTTATCTCTCCTACTTGTGCTCAACGTTTAAACTTGACTCCGGAGATATTAGACTTTGACCTATCTGTGGAGACTCCGTTAGGAGAAACTTTCATTACATCCACTGTTTATAAATCTTGTTTGATCTAAGTTGGCACTATCACATTACCTGTTGATCTTATCTCTTTAAAGATACTTACTTTTGATGTGATCTTAGGGATTGATTGATTAACTACTCATCATGCCAAAATTGATTATTTTCGTAAGGTTGTTAGTTTTCATATTCCTAACCAACCTGTTATGTGAATTCAAGCAACCAAACCACTAAAGTCAATCACTGTCATATCAAACCATAAAGCCATTCGTTTATTGAAAAACGGATGTCAAACTTTCTTAGCCCATGTCATGGATTTGAACAAAAATACGTCAGATTTAAATAATTTTTCTGTTGTTAGTGAATTTCCTGACGTATTTCTTGAACAACATCCCAGTCTACCCCCAGAACATGAAGTTAAATTATTTACTGACCTTGAACCTGGTACAAAGCCCATTTCTAAAATCTCATATTGAATTGCTCCTATTGAACTTCAGGAGTTAAAGGTCCAACTACAGGAGTTGTTGGACATCAGTTTCATTCGTCCTAGTACATCTCCTTGGGGTGCTCCTATTTTATTTGTAAAGAAGAAAGACGGGAGTATGCGACTTTGTATTGACTATCGAGAATTGAACCATCGAGAATTGAACCATGTCACCATCAAGAATAGGTATCCGCTACCTCGCATTGATGACCTGTTTGACCAGTTGCAAGGAGCATAATTCTTTTCAAAAATTGATCTTCGTTCTGGATATCATCAGCTGAAGATTAGAACTGAGGATATTCTAAAGACTGCCTTCAGAACTCGGTATGGGCATTATAAATTTCTAGTCATGTCTTTTGGATTGACTAATGCTCATGCGGCTTTCATGGATATAATGAACCAAGTATTCAAGAAATATTTGGATCAGTTTGTTGTTATCTTTATTGATGACATCCTCATATATTCCAAAAGTCGTGAAGTTCATGAGCACCATTTGAAGCTAGTACTCCAAAGGCTTCGTGAAAATAAGCTATATGCCAAGTTGAAGAAATGAAAGTTTTAGCTTGAGGAAGTAGTATTCCTTGGGCACGTGGTGTCAAAACATAGAGTATCTATTGACCCAGCGAAGATTGAAGTAATACAAAGTTGGGAGCAACCGAAGTTGGTGACCGAAGTACGTAGCTTTCTGGGTTTCGTGGAAAGATTTTCTCGAATTCGCTACTCCGTTAACTCAACTGACTCGGAAAGATACAAAATTCGTATGGAGCGAAGAATGCGAGATGAGTTTTCAAGAGCTTAAGAGGAAACTCATTTTGGCACCTGTTCTGACAATACCATCTGGTTCAGATAGATTTGTTATCTACAGCGATGCTTCGGGCAAATGGTTAGGATGTGTTCTCATGCAACATGGGAAGGTCATAGCCTATGCCTCGCGATAACTCAAAGAATATGAGAAAAATTACCCTACTCATGATTTAGAGTTGGCAGCAGTCGTTTTCGCGTTGAAAATCTGGAGGCACCATCTATATGGGGAGAAAGTGGAGATATATTCAGACCATAAAAGCCTCAAATATTTCTTCACCCAAAAAGAACTCAATATGCGGCAACGACGTTGGCTCGAGTTGTTGAAAGATTACGACCATACCATTCAATATCATCCTAGAAAAGCAAACGTGGTAGCTGACGCATTGAGTAGAAGATCATATGCGGGAACAAGTGCGATGTTGTCAACACAAAGGCCCATTTTGTGTGATTTACAAAAGATGAATATAGAATTCAAGACTCCGGGGACCCATGCGATGATGTCAAGTATACACATAGAACCAACTTTAATCGATAAAGTTAAAGTTGCTCAAGCCACAGACCCGGAGCTGATGCGTATGAAGAAGAAAGTGCAAGAAGGTGCTATTCCGGAAGCAAGAATCGATGAAGAAGGAATACTTCGAGTCCACTCCAAACTTTGTGTTCCTAATGACTCTGATTTTAAGTACAAAATCATGATGGAGGCACACAACACACCGTTTGCGATCCACCCTGGAAGTACCAAAATGTATCGTGAACTTCGACATACATTTTGGTGGAGCAATATGAAGAGAGAGATCGCAAAGTTTATCTCAAGGTGTTTAACTTGTCAACGTGTAAAGGCGGAGCATCAAGTGCCAAAGGGTCCATTACAACCATTTGAGATTCTGAAATTGAAGTGGGAGCACATTACCATGGATTTCGTTACGGGTCTTCCCAAGGTTTCTCAAGGCATAGATACGATTTGGGTTATTGTTGATAGATTAACCAAGTCTGTTCATTTCTTGCCAATACGGGAGACTTATTCCCTTGAACGTCTTGCTCTTATATGCGTGAATGAGATTATGAGGTTGCATGGCATGATAGTATCCATAGTTTCGGATCATGACCCAAGATTCACTTCACAATTTTGAGTTAGCTTGCAGAAAGCTATAGGCACGGATTTACGATTCAGTTCAGCATACCATCTCCAAACGGACGAACAATCAGAGAGGACTATTCAAACTCTTGAAGATCTATTAAGACTCTGTGTCCTAGACTTCAAAGGGAGTTGGGATAAGTATTTACCATTGATGGAATTCTCCTACAACAACAGCTATCAGGCAAGTATAGTTGTGGCTCCATTCGAAGCATTGTATGGACGAAAGTGTCGCTCTCTAGTATGTTGGGATGAGGTGGGTGAAGCAATATTATTGGGACCAGAGTTAGTACGTATGACTACAGAAAAGATCTAAATAATTCGACAACATATACAAATGGCACAGGATCGACAAAAGAGTTATGCAGATCTTCATCGAAGGACGTGGAATTTAGTATTGGGGATCATGTATTGTTGTGTGTTGCTCCATGGAAGGGAGTTACAAGATTTGGGAAGAGAGGAAAGCTCAATTCACGATTTATTGGTCCATTTCAAATTCTTGACCGAGTAGGAAATGTGGCCTATAGACTCGCGTTACCTCCAAGCATGTCTCGTGTTCATAATGTTTTTCACATATCTGTGCTTCGTAAATATATGAAAGACCCAAACCACATTATTGAGTTAGAACCAGACGAGATAGTTGAAGACTTAACATACGAGGAGGTACCTGTTAAGATCTTGGATAGGAAACAACATGTCGTACGCACAAATGTCATATCACAAGTCAAAGTTTTGTGGAGAAACCATGTTTGTGGACCCCATTTCTTGATTGAAATTTGATTATAGCTTGTAAAATCGTCCGTATGTGGATTTCGGTCAATTTTTATTTGGAATTTAGAAAAACTTAAAACTACAAAGTTGTAGAGAATTGAATTTCCTATGGAATGGACATAAGATTCGAATTTTTCTGATAAAAAGGACTATTTATTGTGAATTATTGAAGTTTTGGAATAATTGATTTTTTTGGAGTTTTAAATGATTTTAAAATGAAAAAACGTTTTTGGTGATTTTGGCACTTGTATGGCTGATGTCTTGACCAAAAAAGTGGGCGTAGGAATTTAAGAAAAATATATTTATATTTTATTAAATTTTTTACTTTGGTGTTCTAAACATTTTTCTATAAATAGGGTGCTTAGGTTAGAATTGAAAAATGCACCAGAAACTAAAGTTTTCTCTCTCTATAATATCGAGCGTATTTTTGTGAGTATTTTGATACTTTGAGTATTGCTATACGGTGCAAGTTTCTTTAGCACTATATCTAGTATTCCAGTCAGAAGTACTGTCTTTTCAAGGTAAGTGATGTTATTTTTTTATAAATGATATTATTTCTTTCAATATCATTATGCTGGAATATTGGAAAGATTTTTCTCGTGAAATTCTTGTTTTTTAGTGTTGAGGTTACTATTCACATATACATACGGTACTATTCACGAATACGACACTATTCACAGAAAAATTAAATTTTCATTTTTATTCAAGATATCTATTATGGATACTAGCTTTGATTGTATCCATGTTTTAGTCTTCCGTCTTACATTTTACTCCACTATGGTTATTTATGAAGTATTTTTGAACTTGGATTGTTTAAAGTACGAATCCTTAATAATTATTTTTTGTTTCACTGGATTCATTTTCTTTAAAATATTTTTCATCATCCTCAGTCCTAAATGATGATATAACTGAATATCTTTGGCATGTAGTGCAAAGATGAATAATTTTCTAATGAATATCTTTGGTCCGTAGTGCAAAGATGAACAGGTGTTTAGATGAACATGACCAACTGATGAATATCTTTGGCCTGTAGTGCAAAGATGAATATTTGATTTCAGATATATATTGATTAATGTTACAAGGATAAAATAATGACGATGAACTTTTAAATTCATATATAGAAGATAGTAGATTTCATTCTCTACTTAACTCTTCTAATGAATTATTATTTTCGCTGCGAATATTGATTTAAAATTTGTTGTCTATTGTATTCTATTAGATTTTTCCTATTGAGGACTAACAATAATTTATTCTATATTATCTTAGTTATAATATTCTTTACTGGGCTAGTTGAGCTCACCTTTTTCCTTTTTGTTCTATTTTTCTTCTCAGGATGCGAGAATGTAGCGAGTAATAGTCGGGGTGTGGAATGATGGTTCTAGAAGTTGTTTTAGTAGTCCTCACTATTTTGTAAAATAGTGTATCAATAATTGTAATGAGAACTTATTTGAGTGTGGATATTGTCTATATGACAATATTTATATTTAAACTCACAGTTTAAGTGTTGTCTTATTTTGCATGACAATTGTATTAATAAAGTTATAGTTGTATCTGTACCATATTTTTGGTGACTCAGAATGGGTGTTGTATACCTATTTTGGGGGCGTCACAGTTATGAGGTATATGGTATTGTGTTACATAGGGTAATATGAGTTATGTAATAAGTGATGTTGTGTTTAACAAATATATATATCATTACATATTGGAGAGAGGAATTTGTAAGAAGATGGATGAAATTTATCTACGGATGATTAAATAATTTATGTGAAATTATTTTATAATAGTAAGTTGATGACATTAAAATATCTTGATAGTCACAAATTTCTTGAGTATATATACGAGTGGTATCAAGTCTAAGGCAGTACAATCATACTCTTTAATGGTTGATGCATAGGAGCTGGGCTAAACGATTCCTTCAAAGAGCGGAGGTATATTCGAATTAATAACTGATCTAACTCACTGTGAAAATAGTGTAGATGAGACGAAAACTAATTTGTTGATTATTTGTGGAAAACCACTCAGTGTACTATATTGAATACTATTAAAGACTTGATGTGCACTAGGCTTAGACTTGTATGCGTGTATGTGGTTGATGAGAGAAGGAAATCGATATACCTTTAAAGTGGTTGGAGAATTAAGGAGTAATTTGAGATACGACGAGAAGTGAAGATTAAAGGAATGTATGTATGTGTTACATTCGAGTTTTGTGATATTGGTGTGATGAAACCGTAAAGGATATGTATAGTTGGTTAACTAATTAGGGAAATAGAGTTTTAAAACCCGAAGTGTGATACTTAAATTATTAAGGAATATAGTAACCAATGATGTGGAATCAAAGAGGGGATTGATGTTAGACGAGTTAACGCTTCAGGAGGAAGTGTATAGTATTTAGACGTGTAGGTTTCATTTCTGCTGGTGCAGAACTTGTCTGCTTCTGATTTTGGTATGACGAACCAGTCTGTAAAATCAGTTTTTGGAAATTAAAGTTTAAGGAATGGGTATTAAGGACTCATAAGGATAATAAAAATCTTAAGTGATGGTTAAGTTGTCCATGAATGAATTTGAATAAGAGTTAATTAATTAAACCGGATTAAATATTGGTTAATTAAGCGATATTATAGAATATTATATTTTATTATTTAGTGGAGTGCATAATAGTCATTGAAAAGAAAATAAATAATTAATATTAATTAATTATTGTGTGGGTTGTAAGTACCCAACTAAATGATATTTAGCCCAATTAAAATATAAATGGGGGTATAATCATTAAATGATATTACTATGGGTAATATGGAAAATGTGAGCAGTAGTAATATATAATACCTACTGCTTAAGAATACGTGAAGTGTGATGTTTAATTGGAACTAATGATATAAGGTGCCAAGTAGTACAATGAAGCAATGTGTTGCATTTTAATACAGAAATAATAGATTATCTGTGTATTCTAGAAACTAAGAAGGAAATAAATGTGTAGATAAACAATAATATCAAATAATGTTATAATGTGGTTATGTGAGTAGTAGAAATAATTATGGAATTACTCGGACAATAATGCTTAACTGCATTGTGTTAATGCGTGTATTTAATGTACATGGATTATATGATGTGGGTATATAAATAATCCCTAACTTTACTTGGTGTAGTAGCATATACACATTAAAATTACATTTTTGGGAATTAAAGGAACTAAACAAACTTCAGTTGCTGAGTTATAGCTTTTCCCAAAATGTGTGTCTCAACTCATGATAACTACCGTATAAATAGACCATAGGCCTATCTCATTTCTTCTTCATTACGTAGTAATCTGATGAGCTAGAAGGATGGGGGAAGTGGAGTTGGTAACCAACTCTCCAACATCCAATGGCTTCTTCTTCCTCCCCTTGGATTAATTCAATGTGCAAGACTATTAACTGTGTATTGAAACCTCTATAAATAGAACTCCTTCTTCTATTTCCCGTTGGTTTAGCTATCTGAGAAAATTGGCTATGGATGGATAGTAGAATTGAGAGTGAGCGTACTGATATTGAAGGAGAGTGGTATGGCATCAATTGTTTCACAGAGGTATAATTTCTGTTTATGTTCTTAGTTTGAAGTTTTGTCAAATTCTAGTGATTATTGATTTCTCTGTCAAATTAGTGTGAATTAGCATGTCTCTGTGTTACTTAGGTTGGTATGGATGCTCTGAAGTGTTATAGATAGTCTGGTTTGAGAATTAGCAATACATGTGCTAAGATTCTGCAGAAGCAGAGCCATTTATTTTTGCCTCAGAACGAAGTGGCGCGGCCGCGCCACTTCTATAGCCTAATACCGCGCGGCCGCGCATGGTGTTTTTCCCAGATACTGCTGTAATGGTACTGTATTTTTCTGAGCATGCTATGATAGTTAGGTTATGCATGTAAGTGACCCTGACATGTGATGAGATGTTGTTTTAAACATAGAAAGTTACCTTAGCTTGTTTTAGTTAGAATATTAAAAGAAAAGTTAAAGAGTTGGAAACTAGTTTTGATAAACCTTATTGCAAAACATGTTCTAACCTTGGATGCGAGGGTATTACGTTCTGATATGTCTTGACATGTGACCAATATGTTAGTTACCTTGTTGGTGAGGGTATGAAGCAGTCAACCTCTCTGGTCTGGAAAGGGAGCCGCACGACCGCGCGTCTCCCTAGTACAAATGGGGAGCTACCGCGCCCCTCTGCAAAATCAGTTTTTGGTTTCTGTTATGTACTGTTATATGTTAGCATGTGGTATATCATTAGAACAAGCATGTACACATAAATAACATGTATATATGAGTATCATGACATGACATGAGCATGATAGTATACATTATTGATGAAGAACTTATAGTTTTAAAAAGAAATTTATAGTTTTTAATATGAACTTTGATACATGTGTAACATGTGTTCTGACCTTGTAAGCGCATTTGTATGACTTAGACATGCATAAGAGTTGATATTAACTTATAGTATTTGTTCATGAACTTTCATGGCCATGTTAGTCCGTACTATAGAAGGAAAACGTATGATTTTAAAATAAAACTTATGGTCTTGGATTTGAACCTTGACGCCTACATAGCGTGTATATATTCTGATTTTGTGAACGTAGTCATGTGGCCTATGTTGACATTAAAGGCATGCTTAAAGTGTTGAGCACACACTAGCATACATGATTAAAGACTACGTTGATTTCAAAAGATAAACTTGGAGTTTTTGGACGTATATATAGGATGTCCATATTCCGATCATTTGAGCACATATAAATGACTTGTATAGGTTCTCTAATACATAAGAGTCGTGGTTACGAGGCACTTGACATGTACCAAGTTTTACCTTGTTGACTTAGTACGATTTTTAGGAAAAATTTAAAATGTGTAAGATGATAGCATCAAACACTATGTGAGTTACATTATGATCATGCGAGCATGTATATTAAGATTCATTATGCCTATAGACATGTTGACATAAGCATCATGTGATGAAACCTAGATTTCACCTACGCACGCATATTCAAGGAAATGAATTTCTAAAGCATAGACTATGTGATTAAGTGTACATGAGCATGCCTACTTAGTATTGTTTAAGCTTGTTATGTGATAACATGACCTTATTAGTTAACCTTGAAGCATGGACTTGAATTACTTAAGGTGTATGAAAGTTTGACATGAAAACCATGTAACTTTGAATTGGATTTGAATGAGCATGCTAGGTTTTAAAACTTGAGTTAATGCCCTTATAAACGTGTATACATGAGGAACATAAATAGCCTTGCATGACTAGTTTAAGTATGACAAGGATTTTGAAAAAGTGAAACTTAGAAAGTTGAATGTAAGGGTTTCGATAAGGTTTGAGAAATGTAAGAACAATATAGATTACATATTTATGAGTTTTTGTAACGAACACTTAGAAAGTTAAGTGTATTAATATTAATATTAAGTGTGGTTACGGTATAACTATACGTACCTAATGACACTAAGTGTATGTTAGGAAAGTGAAACAAGGTTCCAAGAACCAAGGCAAAAATCAATGTAATACTTATTATTATATTGAGAATGTATGGAAGTGTATAACTGATGAGTGTGATCTCTATGATTATATAACTGTGTAGGAATACACGCAGTGCAGATAAGCTTTAAGCAGTTAAGTCGTAGTTAATAAACTACGAATCAAGCAAGTCTTTCAGCTCCTATTTGTGATATGAATTCGATAACTGTTAGTTGAGCTATATTATGCTATGCAAATGTTGATATATATGAAATGCATATGAGATATGTATGAAATGTGAAAGTTGATCTTTGATGATATGTTTGTGATATAAATCTCTATGCCTGTTATGTGAGAAGTAACATGTGTAGTAAACATTAATGGATTATAAATGCATGTACTGAGTATGCTATTATATGCTATGTGCTGCATAAAAACTGTTAGAATTGCTGGGCTGTCGAGCTCACCCTTGCAAATAACCACTTTTACAGGTTAAGGATACATGGTAAAGGTTACTTGCTATTTGATTGATAAAGTTCAATGGTATCGAAGGAGATTGATTTATTGTTTAACTATATGCTCTTAAACTATGTTTAGGTTATATGAGATGTACATGATAGTAGTTAATAATGTGTAATACATGTTAAGTTATACTATGTGATACATAGAGAAATTCGAATTGAGATGTAAATATTTATACAGAAATTCGAATAGACTGAATCATAGAATAATTTGATTCAAGGATTTGTAATGGATTTAAGTTAAGATATCAATAAAAGATTATTTTTCAAAGGAGATTGAAAAAGTTTAAATTATTCCGCATATTTTTATAACATCGAATGTGTTGTAACACAGGAATAGTAAATGACTAAGTTGTGAAACTTATAAAAGTTTGGGTCATTGTGCAGATCCTGGAAATGGAAAGAATTTATATTCTAATTGTAATAAGTAAAGTTATATTCATTATGTTATGAATGAGAAAAAAATAAATAGTTGAACGATAGTAGTATCGTGACAGACCGGATCCGAGGTTCGAAGGGACCCGGATTTGGGGGTGTCACATATCCTTTTTGAGTCGTTGGAAGACCTACCACAAAATCCATTGTGATATGCTCCCATTTCCATTCCGGTATTTCCAATGGCTAAAGTAATCCACTTGGTCTTTGATGCTCAGCCTTCACTTTCTGACATGTCAAGCACTTTGCAACGCATTCTGCAACATCTTTTTTCATGTTCGGCCACCAGAAATGACACCGCAAATCTTGATACATTTTCGTACTTCCCGGATGAATCGAATATCTTGAGTTATGCGCTTCCACCAAGATTTCTTCTTTAATTTCCTGAACTACTGGAACCCAAATTCGTCCCTCGAATCTTAGCATTCCCGCAGTTTTGACTTGGTACTTTACTTCTTTACCCTCGACCACGCTTTCCTTTATTTTTCTGCATTCTTCATCCTGTAATTGAGCGTTCTTCACTTTGTCCACCAAAGTTGGACCAGCTTCTATCTGGTACAATTTTTCATTGGTCTCTTTGGGAAATTTTATTTCCAACTTTAGCCTTGCCATTGCTGAAATGAGTTCCTCCTTATCGGTTAACAACATCAACTTCTCTCGGCCTTTCATACTCAAGGCATCCGCAACTACATTAGATTTTCCCGGATGATAAAAGATCTCACAATCGTAATCCTTTATCAATTCCATCCATCTCCTTTGCCGCATGTTCAGGTCCTTCTGTGTGAAGATATACTTCAGACTTTTATGGTATGTGTAGATCTCACATTTTTCTCCATAGAGATAATGTCTCCATATCTTTAATGCAAACACAACCGCTGCCAACTCTAAATCATGAGTCGGATACCCTTTCTCGTAATCTTTCAGTTGCCTTGATGCATACACAATGACTTTGCCGTTCTGCATAAGGACACAACCTAATCCTTTGTGTGATGCATCACTATACACCACAAAGTTTCCTGTATTATCTGATAATGACAACACAGGTGCCACACTTAACTTCTTTTTCAGTTCTTGAAAACACTCTTCACACTTCTCTGTCCAAACAAATTTTACAACTTTCCTTGTCAAATTTGTTAGCGGAGTGGCTATCTTAGAAAAATCTTAAATAAATCTTCTATAATAATTGGCCAGTCCCAAGAAACTCCTCACCTCCGACAGTGTTCTTGGTTGTTCCCAATTGATTACAGCTTCCACTTTTGATGGATCCACTGAAATCCTATCTTTATCAATCACATGACCCAAAAATTGTACACGTTCTAGCCAAAATTCATATTTAGAGAACTTCGCGTACAATTTTTCTTTTCTTAGTGTCTCCAGCGTCAAACGTAAATGTTCCAAGTGTTCTTCTTGAGTTTTGGAATACACCAAAATGTCGTCGATAAATACCACTACAAACTTGTCTAAGAATGGTTTAAACACCATGTAAATCAAATCCATGAACGCTGCAGGGGCGTTTGTCAAACCAAAAGATATCACCAAGAATTCGTAATGTCCATAGCGGGTTCGAAATGCCGTCTTTGGTACATCCTCCTTCCTTACTTTCTGTTGGTGATACCCACTTCTCAAATCTATATTCGAGAAATATCTAGCGCCTTTCAGTTTATCAAATAAGTCATCTATTCTTGGCAACGGATATTTGTTTTTAATAGTGACCTTGTTTAATTCTCTATAATCAATGCAAAGACGCATTGACCCATCTTTCTTCTTCATGAATAACATCGGCGCTCCCCACGGTGATACGCTCGGTTTAATATATTTCTTATCTAACAGTTCTTATAGTTGTACCATCAGTTCCTTCATCTCTACCGGAGCCATTCTGTACGGGGCCTTCAATATTGGAGTGGTTCCTGGAGATAAGTCGATCACGAACTTGATTTCTCTATCAGGCAGAAGTCCTGGCAAATCTTCAAGAAATATGTCTACAAAATCCCTAACCACTGGTATCTCTCCCAGTTTTACACCCTCCTTCTTTTGAGTATCGACTATGTAGGCTAAGTACCCCACACAACCCTGACTCAACAATTTCTTGGCCTATATCATTGTCAGATATCTCATTTGTCTAGGCGATTTGCTACCATGAAAAACTACCTTTGACGGAGTCATAAGGTTTACACACTTCTTTTGGCAGTCAATTATCGCTCCATAATTGAATAGTCAATCCATTCCCAAAATCACGTCAAACTCTCTAAGTTTTATCGGAATTAAATCTACCATCATGATATTCCCCTTAATATTCACCCCACAGTTCTTGTATACGAACCTAACGGGATTTACTTCCCTATTCGTAATTTCTATGTTCAAAGGGAAATTCAGCTCTTCACTAGATATTTCTAACTTCTTAGCAAATTCATCAGATATAAACGAGCAAGTAGCACCCGAATCAAATAATACATATGCATTTATATCATTGATTGGCATAATACCTGACACGACATCTTTTGATTACATTGTGTCCTGCACCGTCATATTGAAGGTTCTGGTTGCGGGCTTATTTGTTGACGTTGGCCCCGCAATAGTTAGTGTACCTCCACTAGCATTTCCCTTGCTTCCAGCTGTCTCACCAGACTTCTTCTTTGGACACTTGCGAGCAAAGTGATCCTTTGACCCACAGGTGTAGCAAACATTCTTCTAGGGTTGAATGCAATTTGGGGCGATGTGACCCTCCTGGCCACAGTTGAAGCATACTCGTTTCTCCATCAAGCACACACCCTTGTGAAACTTTCCGCATGTAGCACATGCTTCGAACTTCTTATTTTGCTGGCTTCCTTGCTGATTTCTAGCTCCCATATTTGTATTCCACTTCCTCTTCAAATTGTTGTTGCCATTCCCACCGTTACCACCACCACCATTCTTAGCTTCACCTTCACTCTTCTTTTTCCTCTGCTCTTGGTTGTGTTTTGTTATAGCCTCGCCTCCACTCTCAGTGAGAATTGCTTTCTCCATTACCGCTGCAAACGTCTTCCACTGGAATAGGGAGACCCTACTGTACAACCAGGGCTTTAGTCCCTGTTCAAACCTCTTCGTCTTGCATTTATCTGTGCTAACTTGATATGTCGCAAACCTCGACAACTCGTTGAATTTTGCGGCATACTCAGACACCGTCATTTTTTCCTGCTTCAGTTCTAAAAACTGCACCTCTAGCTGACTCTTCAAACTCTCTGGGAAATAGGCCTCAAAGAATATCTCCTTAAACCTATCCCAGGTCATAATCCCTTGACCCCCTCGGGTTTTATTGGCTTGCCACAAATAAATCGCCTCTACTTTCAGCATGAATGTTACAAAAGCAGTCTTCTGATCCTCCCCTACTCTCGGAACATCGAATACCTTCTCTATTTCCATGATCCATGACTGTGCCTCCACGGGATTCATGGACCCATGAACTCCGGTGGCCCAACTGCCTTGAAGTCCTTAAAAGTCGTAGCTTGATTCTGTGGCTGATTCTGTAATGCCCCCGTCAGTAGCGTTATGAATTGTTGAACTGGATTAGCCTCAGCATTGTTGTTATTCTCGGGGTTCCTTTGTCATGGTTGGCGTCTTGGAGGCATTTTCTGTTAAGATACACACATTAGATTCTATTCAATCTTTTAAGTATTATATACTTAAGTAACACATCATAAAAGATTATCACATAACACATAACACTTTGAATAAAATAATAACTTTTATTCCTTCGTAATCTTTTTGAAAGCATCATAACAGTAGCATCACTGCTATTTACATTACTTCCCTGAACTACTAAAGTTATAGGTCACATCACACTTGGAATTTACTTATTATTTAATATTTTATTAATCTCATAATAGGCACATTTCCTACTATGTCCTACTAAGATACTCCGTAGCCTTTTGACGTTCTTCTTCTATAATTCGGAACATTGTGCGACGATCTAACACGTACGATGGCAGAGTCTCGAACTAAATAGGATAACCCATGACCCGATCTTGAGCTCGATTGATCGCGGTGTTGAATGCGTTATTCATCTCCTCCATCTTCATCCTCTTTGCTTGTGCGTCTCTTCCTGCTATCCCGGCTAGTTGATAAGCTTCCTCGTACGCATCTTTGGCTCTTGCCCTCTTAGTCGATTCCTCCCTCAACTTGTTCTTCAGTTCTGCGATCTCCGCTGTCATTTGTTCCTTCTCTTCTTCAGTGTGAACCAGCTTCTCTTCGACATTATTCAAACGTTCCTCTCGATCTAGGATTTCATCGTCCTTCTGTGCCATTGAGGTCTGTTGCTTAGCTACTATCTCTTGTAACTCCTCAACGGTATCTTGAAGTTCCACATTGCGGTCATACACTTCGTCGTACATACGAGCAGCTATCGAGTTAAGTGGAAGTTCTTCCTCCTCGTCCTCCTCATCTGACTGTGGCAGCTCAACAGGGTCCTCCTCATCCATCTCTATATCATCATCCTCATCAGGTATTCTCTCCTGCTCAATTACTGTGACCGACGGAACTGTTTCCCGTGGCAGTAGTTGTTCCCAAATTACCTGAATATCTCGAGGCTCCTCCTCTCTAGCCTGACTGGATCCTCCTATATTAGCCATTCTGTCAACCAAATTTTAAGTTTTAATTACTAATCATTACTACTCGACACTCACGAGCACATAAGTTATAATCACATAAGCACATAAGTATTTTATTACTTATTCCTTAACAACTCGATAAGAGTTTATCATCACTATCTTTTTCAAAGGTTACTTCCTAAGGCTTTTCTCCCACTTAAGGTTCATAACCTAAAGCTTTGGTACCAACCTGTGACACCCCCAAATCTGGGTACTACATTTCCCTAAGACTTGGTGTTCACTTTCCAATTATTCATATTTATCTACCCAAACATATTAAAATTAAATCATAAATCCTCCCTTTAAATAGGGTTACATCATTGATTAAAAATCTTCTCAGGTTGTCTAACCTTAAACATTCATATAAGTGCGGAAATAAAATTATTACATCACATCATTAATTTAAAAGTCTATCATCATAACACTAAATGAAATTACAAGTCTTCATCACTTGTACATTTTTCCCTTTCCTTTGCTATTTGAAGGCTCATCAACCTTCTCAACTTTAGTTGCAATAATTATATTTATGCAAAAATGAGCAAAACAAATGCTCACTAGATATAACAATGAATCAACAACACAATAATAACTGCCAATGAATAGGCTCATCAAAACTAAATAGTACTCTGTCAATAATAATCAAAGACTGGAATCAAAATATGGAATATATATCTGAGGGTCATAAGACCATGAACATTGTCCACAGTTATAAGTAATCTTCCAACTTCAACTTTAACAGTCATAAGACTATAAGGACTCCTCGTACTTAGGGGGATCAGCCCTTCGTACAATGTATTGTGCACAACCATTTCAATGCTAAGCGTAAATTATCCCCTATTAATAGGGTTGTTCATCTCAGTATTTAGAGTACAAGTCCGCACCAAAGAAGGTTTGGTTTGGATAAGTTTTCAAGGGTAATTTGAAATTCAACGAACATCAACTAAGGATTAGTTGAATAAAATGAAATCACATTATGCTATGGAATAAATCATAAGTGAATTAACAATGTATATTAAAGTTATGCTTTAGGAATAAGCTAATAGCATAAATATTGAATAACTGTCATCTACCTTGCTTGAACAATAATAAGCCAAGGTTATTTAGAATTGAATACTAAGCATACATAACGAATAGTAATTTGAATAATAAAAACTATTCAACAACATTGTATTAGATTATATAAACTTGCATGCTATTTGACAAGTTAAAGACAAGAATAACTTGCTTAACATCAAAATAAGGTTTAGAAAACTTGCATCATTGCAAACAAACTAGATACAAGAGCTTGTGAAATTACAGTTGAAATATGACGAGTAAACTTGCATAACAATAACAAACTAGCTCAACGAAAGGGTAGAGTTAGAAAACTTGCTCAATTGTAAAAGTAGAATTAGAGAACTTGCTCAACGTAAAAAGATAGGTTTAGAAACTTGTCTCGAGTGTAAGCTATAATATTAAACTCACGTTCACCTACATATAGGTTTAGAACCATCATCTATTAGATATACTAACATCCACGTTCCAACATAACACGCATTTCTAGTTAAACTTATTATTTTAGCACAAGTCTTAAGATACCATGTAAATATCAGAAACTACAAGTCTTAACCTTCACAACACATGTTTACTATTCATCATGCTCACTACGTTCTAACATATCACGTTCATCAATTATTAAGAATTCAAACTTTGAATTTACTACCCACATAGCACGATTCTGTTTTAGCTATATTATTACATGTTTATTATACTAACACATCATTAGACCAACGTATGTCCCTATACCGAAGAATGCAGTAGCAGCAGACTGCTCTGTCTCATATCAGTGTGTGGCACAGCTGCGCCACACACAGCACAGCTGCGCCTGCGCAGCTGAACAGTTTTTAGCCTTGGTACCAGTGCAGCTGCGCTGGTGCACAGACAGAGGCAGACACAGCATGAACATTAGTCGTTTTTAGCCTAACTAACACGAATTTCACCCACCAAATAGTGAAATTAACACAAACAATTTATATAAACTAATCATAAACATGTTTGCTAACATTTACAACCAATTAGAACAATTTAACATCAACTAAAACTATTTTAATTTCTCAAAATTCATATTTTCATACAAAAACTCCATTTTTTGACATCTCTTAGAAAAATCATCATTGTAATCTCTATACATGGCCAAATTACTTCGTTCAAATTACGTTATACTCGTTTCTTAATGAACTAACATATACAATATTCAATTTACAGTTTAACATATGAATTGACCATCAAAATTTGTACTTACACAAGCCATATGAGAAAACATAAACACTGTCATTATTTTCTACTGTAAACCAAAATTAGCATGCAATTCTTGTTTAAACATAATCTCTAATCATAATAAACACATACAATTTCAATAACTCAATTTCCTACAATAATTTAACAAATTTGCAATTCATAGAAAATATACAGTTTGTCGAAGAACATATATATATATATATATATATATATATATATATATATATATATATATATAATATTAAGGTTTAGATAAAATACCTTCAACTTGTTTGAAATCCTTGCTATCACCACTTACAATCACTATGAAATCCTCAGGTTTCCTCTCAACTCTCTCTCAATTCTCTCTGAATGTTCTTAGCAACTGGCCAACACTCAACACTCAACTGAAAATCTTAAGCGTATAACAAAATATAAAACTGATATGGCCTTAATTCACCTATTAAGTATATCAGTTAATACATATAACATATATATTATAAATATATTATATTTATTATTTTAATTTATTTATTTTATTTATATAATTCAAAATTAAAAGAATTCCAAAAGCCATAGGGCCTTGTTTGGTAAACCATTTAAAATTAAAGAATTAATATCCTTGAACCTTGTTTGGACAAAACTAAATTAAAAGTACTTTAATTTATTTTAATACTCCTTATAATATAGTTATTTATCACACTTTATTTAATCAAGCTTTCGTATTTAATTTAATTAATTCAAATAACAATTAATTTAAATAAATCATTTAATCACATAACTCAATACAAATAATTAACCAGCAAATTAAAATATCCATATAATAATAATTTCCTTAACTCATTAATTGTTTATTTAACAAATAATTAACCAAATAAAATCAAATCAATTAAACAAATATTTATGCAATGATAAACACATCCATTAAATATTATATAACTTAATAAATATTTATTAGTATAATTAAAATTCTGGAATGTTACACATCCTTCATACTCAGTTGTGTTGACGAACTATAACTTGATGGCCATGGGATACTGTTCTCCCAAAATAGATACCAGAATTGCCTCTGTTCTGGAACCTTCCATGTTTACGGCTCTGTAAAAATACAATTTCCATGATTGGACTGTATTTTCTTAATGGATTTGTTGAATTGTCATTATTGCTTCATCCGGGAAATATGTTTCCAAGGGTTCAAAATTCCCTGAATGTGCTTCGGCCAATTGATCTACAATTCCTTGAACTTTAATGGACTTTTGAGTCACGTAGATGGTATTGAACTATTGTAGGATCAACTGCTATTTGAACAATCAGCGATTCAACATGGGTTTGTTGAATACGTACTTCAGAGGATCCATGCGGGATATGAAATAGGTTGTGCGCCCATGAAGATAATATTGTAATCTTATGACAACCCATGCTAACACACAACAGTTCTTTTCAATTAAAGTGTACTTCTGCTCGCCGCAACTGAATCTTTTGCTGAGCTAATAGATAACTCTTTCCTTCCCTCTATCAACTTTTTACCCCAGCATATAGCCCATAACTTTGGTATTGACTTACATGTGCATAAACATGGGAATCTTGTCCCTTGGGGGTACCAAGACAAGAGCTTCCACCAATTGCTTTTTTAAAGAAAGAAAGGCTTTTTGACAATCTTCATAGAGGAATTTTTCCTTAGTAGCTTAAAAATGGGCTCACACGTTGTCGTGAGTTAAGATATGAATCTGCTTATGAAATTGATTCCCCTAGAAATCCCCGTATCTCCTATTCTGTTCGGGGCACGGGCATCTCAGTGATGGCTTTTTAATTTTTACGGGATCCAGTTCAATTCCTCTGTTACTCACTAGAAATCCCAACAACTTGCCTAATTTGATACCTAAGGCACATTTAGCCAAGTTCAGCTTCAAGTTGTATTTATGCAATCGATTGAAAATCTTTTTAAGGTGGTCAATATGGTCATCTTCCTTTCAGGATTTGATGATGATGTCATCTACATAGACCTCTATTTCTTTATGCATCATGTTATGAGAAAGGGTCATCATAGCTCACTGATAGGTGGTACCAGCATTGATAAGGCCGAAAGATAAACGTTTATAACAAAAAGGTTCCCCAGAGAGTGATGAAGGCTATTTTCTCCCTATCCTCTTCAGTAACCATAATATGATGATATCTGGCGAAATAGTAAACAAAAGAATACATGCCATATTGCGCCGTGTTATCTATTAGTATGTGGATAAAAGGTACTGAAAAGTTATCCTTGAAACAAGCTTTGTTCAAATCCCGGTAATCCACACATACTCGTACATTCCCTCCGGGCTTAGGCACATGAACAATATTAGACATCCACTCAAGGTAGGTTGATACCATGATGATGCCGGCTTTGAATTGTTTAAAAATTTCTTCCTTGACTTTCAGACTCCACTCAAGTTTTAGTCGCCTAAGCTTCTGTTTGACTGGGTTGAATCATTCTTTAATGGGTAGTTGAATGACAATATCAGTAGACAAACCAATCATGTCCTTGCGTGACCATTCAAACACATCCTAAAATTGAGTTAGCAGAGCAATCAGATCTTTTCTTTGGTTTGGGATAAGGTCCGTGTCTATCTGGATTTCTTTAGGGTTTTCTGAGATTCCGTTATTAACAAAGGTGGTTTGATCGAGGTTTGGTTTGGGTTTGTCTTCGACCCATTTTTTGATCTCCTTAGGCACCTCATAGTTATCTATCTCTTCTTGCTCAATACCCATTAATTCAAAGTCTAACTCTACGTCAAAATTGTAGTTATTGTGGAGATTTGGCATTTCATCAGCAAGGATAAACAAACCCAACTCTGGAGTCCTGAAAACAAAATGCTTTCACTTAATATATGAAATTATTTAATCATACAAAGAATTAGCAAAAGCATAACAAAAGTAACTGCTAGTACTATACAACAAAAGTAAGCAGTTGATAATATCTACATTTCAGGGCAAATGGATTTTCTGCCTTTTTACCCTTTTCGGCTAATGCAAGGAGTGCTGCTCTAATTTCCTAGGGTCAAATCCTCATTAACTGGGAGGATAAAGGGATTGTTGTTGTCCGTCTCCTTCTTAATGATGACTAAGACATCATTCTCATCGGGGTTGACATCCTCCTTTGAACCACTCTCTTCGGCTCCATCCGAGTCAGGGATTTTGAATTGATCTTCTTCATAATTATCCTCTTGGATATCATTGTTCATTCCCTCAGTATGCACCAGAAACTACATCTTGGATAACCGATTTTGCACTTCTTATTTGAGTCTCTCATTCCTTTCCTCGCTTTATTTATCCGAAATTAGGACTTCTTTTCCACAAGCCGACTTGGCCCTAGGAATCAGCATACCAGCCATGGAAATAGGGATTTTCCTCACATGCTTTACAAATCATGCATCTATAAAATTAGGTAGTAGAATAATAGAGGAAGGAACCGGTGGATGCTTGTGCGGGTTCCGGTGATTTGATCTAGAGGAATAACTCAATCCAACCTTTCCTGTCTGGTTAGGAATTTGAACTGGACTTCTGGTTCCTTGTTGACTCTTCCCTAGCCCTTGTCCATGACAAAAACCCAAGGATATCATTTCTTGACTAGTCGATATTACTTTGGTGGAAACTCTGGGCTTTAAAAATAGGGCTCCAATAGGTTGGTACCCAGTGTTGCTCACCTCAAGGGCTTAAAAACTAACAGGCTCAATTCCTTCATCAAGACTGATTGCAGGCATATCGCTTTGTGTATGAACAAGATATTCTGACTCAGCTATGACAGTTACGAGATTATCGTTAATGATGTATTTGACATGTTGATGAAGGGTAGATGGAACTGCTCCTGCCATATGGATCCACGGGCTTCTTATCAATAAATTGTATCCAGTGGTGATGTTTAACACTTGAAAGGATATGTAAAAGGTATGTGGACCGATCTATATTGGAAGTTTGATTTCTCCTACAGCTTCCCACCGAAATCCATCAAAGGCCCTTATGACTACATGACTAGTTTGGATTCGCTTTGGATTGATCTTCATTCTTTCCAACGTGTCATAGGGACAGTTGTTCAAGGAATATCCTCCATCTATCAACACACCTCCTACTACATATCCTGAGGACATCACTGCTATGTGCAATGACTTACAATGACTCGTCCCTTCTGATGGTATGTCATCGTCAGTGAAAGATATCACATTGCTGTTAAAAATGTGATCTATCAAATGATGAAACTTTTCGATATCCACCATCTTTGGCAGTCGAGCTTCTTCCAGTACCTTCACTAAGACCTTACAATGTTCTTCCGAAGATAAAACCAAATCTAGGATGGATATATGTCGTGGTGCTTCTTTTAATCTTTGCACCACTTTGGCTTCATTATGTCGCATCTTGCGAACGAATTATTCAACTTTCTCCTCGGGCACTCTCCCCTTAGATTTAATGACTGTCTTTATTACTCGCTGAGGTAGATACATCGGGTTTTCTTTTGATATAACAACAGTGTGATTTGATGTTAATCCCCCATCTTTCCTATAGTTCCATGGGACTCTTTTCAAGATGATTATAGGATATTATGGCCTGAATGGCAGCATTAGAGGCTCGGGCACAACCACTTTCACAGGATTCTTTCCATCATGATCCCCTTTTCTTTGAATTACTAGAGGTGTCGTAGACAAGTCTCCGTCATAGGATATGACTGATATAACTTACCTCAATCTCTATGTTCCATGAGGGAATATCTCCTCTTCTTCAGGCAAGATATTACCACTATTTGCTATTTACATGTCACCACTGTCAATCATATTCTGGATTAGATGACGAAGTGCCCAGCAGTTTTTCGTGTTATGGCCCCGAGTATTAGAATGGTATTGACCGGTAGCATAAAACCTTTTTGAACGTGGATTGATTGGGGGTAATAGTTTTGTGATCTTTCATTCATTGATCAACATCTGTAAAATCTCTTCTATTGGTTAACCCAAAGGAGTGAACTTCCTTTGGTCCGTATAGTCCCGACGAGACTGGGCTCTAATTTTTCTTGCAAGTTTTTCTTCTAAAGTTTCATTTTCTTGGAATTGTTGTTTATTCCTTGTGATAAAGGAGAGGAGACTTGTATTCCCCTGATTGATTAGCTGTCGAGTTACTCGATGCTGATGTATCACCAGTTCTGCCACTTGATCAATCTTTTCTTTGATAGACTTCATTTCTCGCTCTATCATAAACTGGAATTCTGAATAATCCCATTTATCAGAATTATCTTTTCTTGTTTGGGGAGGATCACCTACATATTTGAGGTAATTGGAACTTTCTCCACTCCCCTACTGATCATATTGGCGCCCTTTTCATTGTGTTGAGGTAGAAGATTATCTTGCACATGTGGTTGTTCTTGTGTTGTCACCACAATTTTCCCATTATCTATCAGATCCTGGATTTTGTGCTTGAGAGACCAACAATCTTGGGTATCGTGGCCTGAAGCTCCAGAATGATAAGCACATTTTTTACTTGGGTCAAAATTCCTTCCACTTGGATTGAATGGGGGAAGGAGATGGACAATCTTTTTTGCGTTGTCAGAAGTTTGAGTATATTTTTTAGTGAGTCCCCTAAGGGTGTGAATGTTTTGCGATGTTTAACATCTCCAGGTTTTTGAAGTGGAGGATTTGAAGATTTTACAGGAGTTTGGAAAGGGGAATAATTTCTCCTTTGAATGGACAAGTTCGGATTACTCCTCTAATATTGTCCTTGCAGTACCAAGGATACATCATCTTCTTTCTTTTTATGACCCCTTCAAGGATTATTCCCATAATTTTCGGTCTGAATATGCTCAGCCACGGCTTCTAAAGTAGTGAGGTATTTAATTTTTCTAGACTTTAACCCCATTTAAGTCATTTCTCTGTGTTTAATCATTTCCAAGAATGGTTTTCCTATACCTTCTAGAACTCTCTCGTAAAATGGAGTTTCCTATATATCAATGAATGTCATTACCATTTCTGTTTTCGTCATTGATGGAATGACTTGGGCAGCCAGGTGTCTCTATCGTTGGGCATATTCACGGAAAGATTCACTGCTTTGCTTCTTAACCTTGGTGATTTGATACCTATCTGGAGCCATTTGTGATTGGAAACTGTATTGACTTAGGAAGGCATGTGCTAGCTCCTCCCAGCTGTGAATTTTGGAATTGTCCAGTCTAGTATATCATGCTCTGGCCTCTCTAGTTAAACTTTTATGGAACAACTACATCATTAGCTTTTCATCCTTGGCATATGACCCAAGTTCTCTAATAAACACCTTCAAATGAGTGTAAGGATCTCCCAATCCATCATATTTTTCAAAAGCTGGAGTTTTGAACTTGTCTGAGTAATGGTCCCTTGGGAAAATGTTGAGATCTAAGTAAGTCACGCTCCCATATGCTTCAGTCCCTTTGATTGACTGGATGGCTTCTTCCATTTGTTGTACTTTCTTTCGAATATCACTAGTTTCTTGATCTTCTTTAAGATTTGTGATTTCGGGAGTTTTGTTGGGTTTTTGGGTTTGAGGTTCATGTATCTACACTTCCTTTTCTTTCTTGTCAGTATCTTGGCTTCTTCCTTGTGAGAAGGACTTTGTTTGAATGGGTATTTGTTGACCCTGAGTTCTTTTGTTTTGTTCTTTCAAAAAGATAGCAAATTCTGCTATCCCTCGAACTGCCCTCGAGAAATAGGAGTAGATTCAGGTTGGGCACTTGCAGCCATGTTTGAAGGTGGGCTTTGTGCCTTTTTGTACTTTGATCGGGTAATGGGTGTGACGCCCCCAAAATAGGTCCATACAACCCATTCTGAGTCGCCAAATACATGGTACAGAATTTAAATACAAACTTCCTTTATACAACTGTCGTGCAAAATATGACATCACAATAGCTGAGTTTCAAAACAATATTGTCTCGTAGACAATATCCAAACTCAAATAAAGTCCTCATTACAATTATTGTTACACTATTTTACAAAATAGTGAGGACTGCTATAAAAACTATCTTGATCCATTACTGCACTCCCCGACTAGTCCCAGCTATATTCTCGCCTCCTGAGAAGAACAATAGAACCAAAATGAAAAGGGTGAGCTCAACTAGCTCAGTAAAGAATATTATGACTAAGATAATGTAAAATAAATTATCGTTAGTCCTCAACAGGAAAAATCTGATAGAATATAATAGACAACAAGTTTAGATCAACAACTGCAGCGGAAACAACAATCCAATAGAAGAGTCAAGTAGAAAATGATGTCTACTATCTTCTATGATTTAAAAATCCATCATCAATATTTTTTCCCTGTAACTACAATCAATAAATATTTCAAATCAACGAATTATCCATGCACTACGGGCCAATGATATTCGTTAGTATCACCGGTGGTCATGATCATGCCAAACAACTATCCATCTATGCATTATGGGCCAAAGAGGACTTTCACCACATCATTTCTCTGTAACATTACAGATCATGATTATAACAATACAAACTTTTCTGGTCATAATCATACCAATTAACTGTGCATCTATGCACTACGGGCCAAAGATGACTTTTACCACAACATAAGGATGAGGATGATGACAATGATATAAGGAATTAATCAACTGAGATCAAGGATAAATATTAGAGATTTATAATTCAATTTATCCAGAGTTCAAGAATGTTCAAATGGTCAACATGATAATTAATTATGGAGTAAAATTCAAAAATGATATTCATGTATCAAAAATAATTTAGACATAAAAGAAATTACTTTTGTCGTGAATAGTACCCGAATAAATAGACATTCATGTATCAAAATAATTTGGACAGAAAAGAAATCACTTTTGTCGTGAATAGTATCCCGTGAATAGTACCCTAATGAATAGTACCCCGTCATGCGAAGTACCCCAAATCTTTAAGTGAATAATACCTGAGTGAATAGTACCCCGAGTGAAAATATTGAAATTTAATAAGAAAGTTCAGACCAATATTCCAATGAAACGATACTAGATGAAGCACAAAACTCAAGGATATTCTACTAATTTCAGGGATTATAGAATCAATACTTACCATATTAAGTTTAGATTTAAGAATATAAAAAAAATAATACCCCTCACCTTAGTAGAAGACTGGAAACTACAATAGTAAAGTAGCAGAATACTCTTCTTCTTTCTCTCTATAGTTTCTCTCTCTACCAATACTCTTGTGAGTCTTAGTGAATTGGTGAGAATGAAAGAAGAATTAAGTTTCTATTTATAGGAAAATGGACTAAATAGTAACTGATTCATGGACAGTCCAGATTGATTTACTATTAAAACGGACGGTCCATATTGATGTACTATTAAAACCACAATCGACGTTCCATATTGATTTACTATTAAAACCATAACCGACGGTTCTGATTGATTTACTATTAAAACCACCACCGACGCTCCAGATTGATTTACTATTAAAACCATCACCTGCGGTCCAGATTGATTTACTATTAAAATCACTACCGACAGTCCAGATTGATTAACTTATTACACTTTGGTACCCCTTAACTTTTCCAAGTTTGCATTATTCCCCTTTAAATTTTGTAATTCACTTATCTTCAATATTCACATTTTTAATATTTCAACAATTATTCATCATTAATATTATAACTTACAATATTGACAACCAGATCATTCCCAGGAAAGAGGGGGCTTTCTGATAAAAATTTCTCCTTATTGACGCGCAATTAGATGACCTAACCCCTTTCCTCGACAGAACTTTATAGACATTTCTAATAATTCAAATAATAATATGAATAAATGTGTTGTCTCAATTATTGATTTAATAATATAAAATATTGTGCATATGATATTGTGACAATAATTGAATCAATAATATGAGATATTATATAGCAACTACTATTGTAATAATTGAATAAAACTGAGTGACTTCTTACGTAAGCATCAATAATCAGAGATACTGTGCAATACCGTGTGCTACTGTGTAACCACGCGTATCACTGTACTTTTATCACCAGATATTTTAATTATTTAACGGTAAAAGTTTTGTCGTTATTTTATAAAAAGGTTATTTCTGGCGCTTTTTATATCCGACAGTTATTCCGTTGTGGGGTCTACCAATGATTGTATCGTCGTACGAATATTTCCTGATAAAAAAAATATTACCCGACCGAACGAATATTCCCCAACACAACGAATATTTTATATCAACTTGCTTACTTTGTAAAATTTTCACATATCACCCTTAGCTTTAACCTTTTATCAATTTAACCGTTTACTAAATAGAATAATAATTATAAGAAAATTGAATACTTTCATTTCATAAAATTCGAGGTCTTACAATCACCCCTCCTTATGAAATTTTATCCTCGAAATTGATGTACGTACCTGGTATGTCGAAGATGTTAGGATACCTTATTTGAATTTCACATTCTAACTCCCAGGTCAATTCCTCAATATCGTGGTTTCTCCACAAAACTTTGACTTGAGGTATAACCTTTGAGCGTAGAATATGTTCCTTTTTATCCAAGATCTTGATAGTTACCTCCTCATACGTTAAATCTCCAGCTATCTCGTCTAGTTCTAATTCAATAATGTGATTCGGGTCTTCCACATATTTACGTAACATAGATATGTGAAAACGTTATGAACACGAGATAAACTTTGTGGTAACACGAGTCTATAGTCTATAGGCCATAGTTCCTACTCGATCGAGGATTTCAAATGGGCCAATGAATCGAGGGTTGAGCTTTCCTCTCTTTCCAAATCTCGTAACTCCTTTCTATGGAGCAACACGTAACAATACATGGTCTCCAACATTGAATTCCACTTCCCTTCGATGAAGATCAACATAACTCTTTTGTCCTTGTGAGGTTTGTATATGTTGCCGGATCATTTGAATCTTTTCCATAGTCATGCGTACCAATTCTATACGTATACTGGAGAACGACACTTTCGTCCATACAACGTCTCGAATGGAGTCATGTCTATACTTGCTTAATAATTGTTATTGTAAGAGAATTCCACCAATGGTAAATACTTGTCCTAACTTCCTTTGAAGTTTAGAGCGCAGAGTCTCAATAGATCTTAAAGAGTTTGAATAATCCTTTTCGATTGCCCGTCTGTTTAAGGATGATATGCAGAACTGAATCGTAAATCAGTGCTCATAGCTCTCTGCAAGCTGACCCAAAATTATGAAGTGAATCTTGGGTCTCGATTAGAAACTAAGGACACTGGCATACCATGCAATCTCACAATCTCATTTATATACATACGAGTAAGACATTCAAGTGAATAAGTTTCTCGTATAGGCAAGAAATGAGCAGACTTGGTTAATATATCAACAATGACCCAAATTGCATCTATGCCTTGAGAAACCTCGGGAAGAAAAGTAATGAAATCCATGTTGATTTGTTCCCATCTCTATTCTGGAATTTCAAGTGGTTGCAATGGACCTTTTGGTACTTGATGCTCCGCCTTGACACGTTGACAAGTTAAACACCTTGATATAAACTCTACAATCTCTCTCTTCATATTGCTCCACCAAAATGTATGTCGAAGATCACGATATATTTTGGTACTTCCAGGATGGATTGTAAATGGTGTGTTGTGTGCCTCCATCATGATTTTATACTTCAAATTAGAGTTGTTAGGAACACAAAGTCTGGAGTCGACTCGAAGCATTCCTTCTTCGTCAATCCTTACTTCTGGAATAGAACCTTCTTGTACTTTCTTCTTCATACGTATCAGCTCTGGGTCTATAACTTGAGCAGCTTTAACTTTATCAACAAAAGTCGGTTCTACTCATATAATTGACATCATCACGTGGATACTTGGAGTCTTTAACTCTATCTCAATCATTTGTAAGTCATACAAAATGGGACTTTGTGTTGACAATATTGTACTCGTACCCGCATATGATCTTCTACTAAATGTGTCAGCTACCACGTTCGCTTTTCCATGATGGTATTGAATGGTATGATCGTAATCTTTCAACAGCTCAAGCCAACGTCGTTGCTGCATGTTGAGTTCCTTTTGGGTGAAGAATTTTTTGAGGCTTTTATAATTTGTATAGATCTCCACTTTCTCTCCATACAGGTAATGTCTCCATATTTTTAGTGCGAAAATGACTGCTGCCAACTCTTGATCATGAGTAGGATAATTCCTCTCATATTCTTTGAGTTGTCGTGAGGCATAGGCTATGACTTTCCCATGTTGCATGAGAACACATCCTAAACCTCTGCCTGAAGCATCGCTATAGATGAAAAATCCCTCCGAACCTGATGGTATTGCCAATACAGGTGCTGAAATGAGTCTCCTCTTGAGTTCTTGGAAACTCTTCTCACATTCTTCGCTCCATTCGAACTTTGTATCTTTTCGAGTCAGCTGAGTTAATGGAGTAGCGATTCGAGAAAATCCTTCGACGAATCTCCAATAATAACCAGCTAAGCCCAGAAAGCTACGTATTTCGGTTACTAACTTAGGTTGCTCCTAAGTTTGAATTGCTTCAATCTTCACCGGGTCAACTGATAATCCATGATTCGATATCACGTGCCCAAGGAATGCTACTTCCTCAAGCCAGAAATTACATTTCTTCAACTTGGCATAAAGCTTGTTTCCACGAACCTCTTGGAGTATCAGATTCAAATGTTGCTCATGATCTTCATGGCTTTTGGGGTATATGAGGATGTCATCAATAAAAACAACCACAAAATGATCTAAATATTCCTTGAATACTCGATTCATCATATCCATAAAAGCAGCAGGATCATTAGTCAATCCAAAAGACATGACTAGGAATTCGTAATGCCCGTACCGAGTTATGAAAGCAGTCTTTGGAATGTCATCAGTTTTAATTTTTAATTGATGATATTCGAAACGAAGATCGATCTTTGAAAAGAATTTAGCACCTTGCAACTGGTCAAACATGTCATCAATGCGAGGTAACGGGTACCTATTTTTGATGGTGACATGATTCAACTCTCGATAGTCAATGCAAAGTCGCATACTCCCATCTTTCTTCTTTATGAATAGAACAGGAGCACCCCAAAGAGATGCACTAGGACAAATGAAACTGATGTCTAACAGTTCCTGCAGTTTGGTTTTTAACTCCTGAAGTTCAATAGGAACCATTCGATATGGGGTTTTGGAAATGGGTTTTGTACCGGGTTCAAGGTTAATACAAAATTCAATTTCACGCTCTGGGGGTAGGCCAGGAAGTTCTTCGGGAAATTCACCAGGAAATTTATTAACAGTAGAAATATCATTCAAATCTAACGCATTTTTGTTTAAATCCGTGACATGGGCTAAGAAATATTGACATCTATTTTTTCAAAAAACGAATGGCTTTATGGCTCGATATGACAGTGATTGACTTTAGTGGTTTGGTTACTTGAATTCACATAACAAGATGGTTATGAATATGAAAACTAACAACCTTATGAAAATAATCAATTTTAGCATGATGAGAAGTTAACTAATCAATACCTAAAATCACATTAAATGCAAGTATTTTCAAAGAGATAAGATCAACAGGTAATGTGATGCTGCCAACTTGAATCAAGCAAGATTTATAAACAGTGGATGTAATGAAGATTTCTCCTAACGGAGTTTCAATAGATAAGTCAAAGTCTAATTTCTCAGGGGTCAAGTTCAAACTTTGAGCATAAGCAGGTGAAATAAAAGAATGGGTAGAACCGATATCGAGTAAGGTATATACTTCGCAAGAGTTTATGATTAGCTTACCCGTGATAACTTTGTTCGGGTTCCTCACCTTTTGGGACGTCACGATAAACGCTCTTCCTTGAACCACCGACTTTTTTTTGTCCATAGCCGCCTTTGGTGCCACCGTCCCAGCTAGATTTGACTTCGCTACAAGACAAAATTGGGCTATATGACTATCCTTTCCATAATTAAAACACACCTTGGAAGGCTGTGAACAGTTTAGACTTATGTGTCCCTCCTCTCCGCATATGTAGCATTTAACTGGCGGTCGTTCTCCTCCCATAGAAATTGTTACTGGTGCTGCTGTCGATGTCTTTCCGTAATTGTTAAATCTCCTATTTTTGAAATTTCCACTTGACTCACCTCTCCTATTATCTTGGCTATGATTACCACCGAAGTGGTTACCATTTCTGGCACGCTGGTTATCACCGCTTCGATGACTGTTGCTGCTGGTATGACTATTATCTTGCTGCCGATTGCTGTCTTTTGGGTGAGCTGACTCATAATCCCCCTCCAATAATTGATCTCTATTCACCACATCTGAATATAAACAAAGTTTATGAAAGATGAGATGTTGACAAATTTTGGATTCCAGCCCTCTCAAAAACATTTGCGTCATTCGCTCCTCATTATCTACTAAATAAGATGCAAATCGAGATAACTCCATAAACTTTGCCTCGTATTGCGATACAGTCATATTTTTTTTGTTCCAGTTTAATGAATTCCATCTCCTTCATGTGACGAATACTTTTTGAAAAGTACTTGTCGTTAAAAAATTCTTGGAACTTCTCCCAAGGCATCTTAAGTGCGGACAGATGGGTATGTTTTATAGATTCTCACCAGTAATCTGCCTCTTAGCGCAACATAAAGGTGGCAAAGGGAACCTTTTGCTCTTCATCACATCCCTAGACATCAAATATCTTGATAATTTGCTTAATCCATGTCTCTACCTTAAGTGGCTTTGGCTTTCTCAAAAACTCCGGTGGTCCCAACTCCTTGAATTGCTTAGCAGTGACCAACCGTGAGTTACCATTGTTTCCACCTGTATTTTCAACAGGAGTATCTCTCGTTTGGTGTTGCATGAATTTAGAAAGCTCCTAAATATCCCATCGTTCATCATTTGGTCGGTGTTATTTTTTATAGGAGGATTATTACCTTCTTGATGCACATTATCTTGGTTATTGGTTGGCGGTGTCTCAATGGTTGCATGTGCCCCATTTCTTATCTCAAAATTTTCAGATGTCATTCTCAAATACTGCCATAAAACAAGGGTTAATTAAAGAAATTAACATGCCATATATTATCCTTATATTCTGACCAACCAATTAAATAACAAATAAGCTTAGGTAGGACACACTAGCGAAGGTTTTACTCGTCTCTCCCCTCTTAGTTCTAACCGCAGATCTCCGATAGAGATTATATCCCTAGGCTCTGTTACCAACTGTGATGCCCCCAAAATAGATTACATACAACCCATTTTGAGTTGCCAAATACATGGTACAGAATTTAAATACAAACTTCCTTTATACAACTGTCGTGCAAAATACAATATCACAATAGCTGAGTTTCAAAACAATATTGTCTCGTAGACAATATCCAAACTCAAATAAAGTCCTCATTACAATTATTGTTACACTATTTTACAAAATAGTGAGGACTGCTATAAAAACCATTTTGATCCATTACTTCACTCCCCGACAAGTCCAAGCTATATCCTCGCCTCCTGAGAAGAACAATGGAACCAAAAGGAAAAGGGTGATCTCAACTAGCCCAGTAAAAAATATTATGACTAAGATAATGTAAAACAAATTATCGTTAGTCCTCAACAGGGAAAAATCTGATAGAATATAATAGACAATATGTTTTTGATCAACAACTATAGTGGAAACAACAATCCATTAGAAGAGTCAAGTAGAGAATGATGTCTACTATCTTCTATAATTTAAAAATTCATCATCAATATTTTTTTCCCTGTAACTACAATCATTAAATATTTCACATAAACGAATTATTCATGCAATACGGGCCAATGATATTCGTTAGTATCACCAGTGGTCATGATCATGCCAAACAACTGTCCATCTATGCATTACGGGCCAAAGAGGACTTTCATCACATCATTTGTCTGTAACATTACAGGTCATGATTATCCCTACACAAACTTTCCTGGTCATAATCATACCAATTAATAGTACATCTAGGCACTACGGGCCAAAGTTTACTTTTACCACCACATAAGCATTAGGATGATGACAATGATATAAGGAATTAATCAAGTGAATTCAAGGATAAATGCGACGCCCCCAAAACAGGTATACATCACCCATTTTGAGTCGCCAAAATATGGTACCGAAATAATTACAACTTTATTAATACAATTGTCGTGCAAAATACGACAATATATAAACTGAGTTTAAATACAAATATTGTCTTCTAGACAATATCCACACTCAAATAAGTTCTCATTATAATTATTGATACACTATTTACAAAATAGTGATGACTACTATAACAACTGCCTTGGAACATTACTCCACACCTCGACTACTTCCCGCTATATTCTCGCCTCCTGAGAAAAAAAATAGAACAAAAAGGAAAAGGGTGAGCTCAACTAGCCCAGTAAAGAATATTATGACTAAGATAATATAGAACAAATTATCGTTAGTCCTTAACAGGCCAGGGAAAAATCTGATAGAATATAATAGAAAACAAATTTTAGATCAACAATTGCAGCGGAAACAGTAATCCATTAGAAGAGTTAAGTAGAGAATGAATTCTACTATCTTCTAAGATTTAAAATTCCATCATCAATATTTTATCCCTGTAACATCAATCAACATACATCTGATATCAAATATTCATCTTTGCACTACAGGCCAAAGATATTCATTTGTATCACCAGTTGGTCATGTTCATCTAAACACTTGTTCATCTTTGCACTATGGGCCAAAGATATTCATCAGTTAATCATTCATCTTTGCACTACAGGCCAAAGATATTCAGTAATATCATCATTTAGGACTAAGGATGATGAAAAATATTTTAAAGAAATCGAATCTAGTGAGACAAAAGAAATAATATTAGGGATTCGTACTTCGGTTTATCCATGTTCAAAAACGACCCATAATATACCATAGCGGAGTAAAATTCATGAATAAAGATCAAAACATGGATACAATCAAACATAGTAACAAAATAGACATCTGGGATAAAGAAAGAAAATTTATTTTTCGGTTAATAGTGTCGTATACGTGAATAGTGTCGTATACGTGAATAGTAACCCCGACACAAAAAGACAAGAATTTCACAAGAAAAATCTTACCAATATTCCGGCATAATGATATTGAAAGAAATAATATCAAAAAAAAATAATATCCCTTACCTCAGAAAGACAGTACTTCTGACTGGAATACTGGATATAGTGCTGAAGGAACTTGCACCGTATAGCAACACTCAAAGTATCAAAATACTCACAAGAATACGCTCGATAATATAGAGAGAGAAAACTTCAGTTTTTGATGTGATTTTCAATTTTAACCTAAGCAACCCATTTATAGGAAAATGCTTTGAACACCAAAGCAGAAAATTTAATAAAATATTAATATATTTATTTTATTTTCCTACGCACACCTTGCCATCTGATTTCAGCAACTAACACATGCAAGTGGGTCCCACCAAAACACCAAACATGTTTTAAACAATTTTTTGTAACAAAATCAATTCAGACCCAATATTTCGGAACTTCAATAATTCATAATAAATAGCTCTTTTATCAGAAAAATTTGAATCTTATGTCCATTCCACGGAAAATTCAATTCTCTACAACTTTATAAGTTTAAGTTTTTTCAAATTCTAAGCAGAAATTGACCGAAATCCACATACGGACGATTTTGCATGCTATAATCAAATTTCAGTCAAAAATGGGGTCCATCAACACACAAAACATGTGTTAAACATTTTTTGTAACAAAAATACTCTTCCTCCTCATTTATTCATATATCACACATTCATTGTAAAAATATCTCCATTATTATATTATTATAATATTATAATATATTAATTGAACTATTTTATTAGAAAAGATAAAATATCAATTTTTAACAGTTGTCACTTTTCTAAAAATTTCTCCATTTATATCCACATAAGTAAATAATTTTCTTATCATATAAATCAATAATTAATTATTCATAAATAATATTACAGAATCACAATACTGACAACCAGGCCGTTCTTAGGAAAGAGGGGGCTTTCCAATAAGGATTCCTCCTTACTGGCTCGCAATTAGGTGACCAACCCTCTCTTTAGACAGAACTTTCTAGACATTGTCAATATTATTATCTAATAATATTATTAAAATAATATGAATTATTGATCTAATAAAGAAAATACTGTGTAGTGACAATTATTGAAACAACAATAATATAAAATATCAACGTAGCAATTATTGAATCAACAAAATAAAATATTTAACATTAATTACTGTAACAATTATTCAGTACTGACTTCTTACGTAAGAATCAATAATTGGTGTAATACCGTGTGCTACTGTGTAACACCGCGTATTACTGTGTTTTAACCACCGGGTATTCCAACAGTGTTAACGGTAACAACTACGCCGTTATTTATAAAAACTTGTACTTGTTGTTTTCTTCATCCAATCATTTTCCATTATGGGGCCCACACAAGGCTGCGCCGTCGTACGAATATTCCCCTACAGCAAGAATATTCCACGACCAAATGAATATTCACCAACAAAAATAAATATTTTATAACCACTTTCTTATTTAAAATATTTGCATATTTTACTCATAACTAACCACATTAATCAAATCAACCCTTACTATTTCAAAATAATAAATAGAGAAAATTCAATTTCATTTATAAAAAGTTGGGGTCTTACAACCTCCCCTCCTTATGAAAGTTCATCCTCAAAATTGACGTACGTACCTGGTGTTTCGAAAAGATTAGGGTACCTCGCTTTCATTTCCGTTTCCAACTCCCAAGTCATTTCCTCAATAGCATGGTTCCTCCACAAAACCTTAACTTGTGGTATAACCTTGGTGCGTAAGACATGCTCATTCCTATCCAAGATCTTGACAGGTACCTCCTCGTACGTTAAGTCTTTGGCTATCTCGTCTGGTTCTAACTCAATAATATGGTTTGGGTCTTTCACATATTTACGAAGCATAGATATGTGAAAAATATTATGAACACGAGACATGCTTGGAGGTAACGCGAGTCTATAGGCCACATTTCCTACCCGGTCAAGAATTTGAAATGGACCAATAAATCATGGATTGAGCTTTCCTCTCTTCCCAAATCTTATAACTTCCTTCCATGGAGCAATACGTACAATACATGATCCCCAATACTAAATTTTACATCCTTTCGATGAAGATCCGCATAACTCTTTTGTCGATCCTGTGCCGTTTGTATACGTTGTCGAATCATTTGGATTTTTTCTGTAGTCATACGTACCAACTCTGGTCCCAACAATGTTGTTTCACCCACCTCATCCCAACATACTAGAGAGCGACACTTTCGTCCATACAATGCTTCAAATGGAGCCACACCTATACTTGCTTGATAACTGTTGTTGTAAGAGAATTCCACCAATGGTAAATACTTATCCCAACTTCCTTTAAAGTCTAGGACACAGAGTCTTAATAGATCTTTAAGAGTTTAAATAGTCCTCTTTGATTGTTTATCCATTTGAGGATGGTATGCCAAACTGAATCGTAAATCCGTGCCCATAGCTTTTTACAAGCTAACTAAAAATCGTGAAGTGAATCTTGGGTCACGATCCAAAACTATGGATACTGGCAGGCCATGCAATCTCACAATCTCATTTACATACATACGGGCAAGACGTTCAAGGGAATAAGTCTCCCGTATCGGCAATAAATGAGCATACTTGGTTAATCTATCAACAATAACCCAAATCGTATCTATACCTTGAGAAACCTTGGGAAGACCTGTAATGAAATCTATGGTAACGTGTTCCAATTCTATTTCAGAATCTCAAGTGGTTACAATGGACCTTTTGGCACTTGATGCTCCGCCTTTACACGTTGACAAGTTAAACACCTTGAGATAAACTTCGTGATCTCTCTCTTCATATTGCTCCACCAAAATGTATGTCGAAGATCACGATACATTTTGGTACTTTCAGGGTGAATTGCAAACGGTGTGTTGTATGCCTCCATCATGATTTTGTGCTTCAAATCAGAGTCGTTAGGAACACAAAGTCTGGAGTTGACTCGAAGTATTCCTTCTTCATCGATTCTTGCTTTTGGGATAGCACCTTCTTGCACTTTCTTCTTCATACGCATCAGCTCCGGGTCTGTGGCTTGAGCAACTTTAACTTTATCGATTAAAGTTGGTTCTATGTGTATACTTGACATCATCGCATAGGTCCCCGGAGTCTTGATTTCTATCTTCATCTTTTGTAAATCACACAAAATGGGCCTTTGTGTTGACAACATCGCACTCGTTCCCGCATATGATCTTCTACTCAATGCGTCAGCTACCACGTTCGCTTTTCTAGGATGGTATTGAATGGTATGGTCGTAATCTTTCAACAGCTCGAGCCAACGTCGTTGCCATATATTGAGTTCCTTTTGAATGAAGAAATATTTGAGGCTTTTATGGTCTGAATATATCTCCACTTTCTCCCCATATAGATAGTGCCTCCAGATCTTTAACGCGAAAATGACTGCTGTCAACTCTAGATCATGAGTAGGATAATTTCCCATGTTGCATGAGAACACATCCTAACCCTTTGCCCGAAGCATCGCTGTAGATAACAAATCCATCCGAACTAGATGGTATTGTCAGAACAGGTGCCAAAATAAGTCTCCTCTTAAGCTCTTAAAAACTCTTCTCGCACTCCTCGCTCCATACGAACTTTGTATCTTTTCGAGTCAGTTAAGTTAACGGAGTAGCGATTCGAAAAAATCCTTCATGAATCTCCGATAATAACCAGCTAAGCCCAGAAAGCTACGTACTTCGGTCACCGACTTCGGTTGCTCCCAACTTTATATTGCTTCAATCTTTGCCGTATTAATAGATACTCCATATTTTGACACCACGTGCCCAAGGAATGCTACTTCCTTAAGCCAGAACTCTCATTTCTTTAGCTTAGTATATAGCTTGTTATCGCGAAGCCTTTGAAGTACTAGCTTCAAATGGTGCTCATGATCTTCATGGCTTTTGGAATAGATAAGGATGTCACCAATAAAGACAACAATGAACTGATCTAAATATTCCTTGAATACACGGTTCATCATATCCATGAAAGCCACATGAGCATTAGTCAATCCAAAAGACATGACTAGGAATTCATAATGCCCATACCGAGCTCTAAAAGCAGTCTTCGGAATATCCTCAGTTTTAACCTTCAGCTGATGATATCTAGAACGAAGGTCGATCTTTGAAAAGAATTGTGCTCCTTGCAACTGGTCAAACAGGTCATCAATACGAGGTAGCGGATACCTATTCTTGATGGTGACATGGTTTAATTCCTGGTAGTCAATACTAAGTCGCATACTCCCATCTTTCTTCTTTACGAATAAAACAGGGGCACCCCAATGAGATGTACTAGGACGAATGAAACCGATGTCCAACAACTCGTGTAGTTGGACCTTTAACTCCTGAAGTTCAATAAGAGCCATTAGATATGGAGTTTTAGAAATGGGCTTTGTACCAGGTTCAAGATCAATAAAGAATTCAACTTCACGTTCTGGGGGTAGACCGGAAAGTTCTTCACGAAATACGTCAGGAAATTCACTAACAACAGAAATATTATTCAAATCTAACGTGCTTTTGTTCAAGTCCATGGCATGGGCTAAGAAAGCTTGACATCCGTTTTTAAATAAATGAATGGCTTTATGGCTTGATATGACACTGATTGACTTTAATGGTTTGGTTGCTTGAATTTCCATAACAGGTTGGTTAGGAATATGAAAACTAACAACCTTACGAAACAATCAATTTTGGCATGATGAGTAGTTAATCAATCAATCCCTAAAATCACATCAAAAGCAAGTATCTTTAAAGAGATAAGATCAACAGGTAATGTGATGGTGTCAACTTGGATCAGGCAAGATTTATAAACAGTGGATGTAATAAAAGTTTCTCCTAACGGAGTCTCCACAGATAAGTCAAAGTCTAATTTCTCTGGAGTCAAGTTTAAATGTTGAGCACAAGCAGGAGAGATAAATGAATGGGTAGAACCTGTATCTAGTAAGGTATAAACTTCGCCAGAATTTATGATTAGCTTACCCGTGATCACCTCGTTCGGGTTTCTCTTATTTTGGCCAGTCACGACAAACGCTTTTCTAGGAACCGCTGACTTTGCCTTGTCTGGGACAGCCTTTTGAGTCACCATCCCCGCTGGACTTAGTTTTGCTACAGTACAATCTCGAGCGATATGTCCTTCCTTTCCATAATTATAACATACCTTGAACGGTTGTGGACAGTTTGAGCTGATGTGTTCCTCTTTTCCATATTTATAGCATACGACCGGTGGTCGTTCTCCTCCCTTAGAAACAGTTGATGCTGGTGCTGACGTCTTCACATTGTCATTATTAAATCTCCTCTTTTTAAAACTTCCACTTGACTCGCCTCTCCTATTATCATTATCACGATTACCACCAGAGTGGTTACCGCCTTTGTCTATATTTTTTCCTCCCCGTTGGTTATCATTGCTCCGATTACTGCTGTCACCGGTATGACCCTGGTTGTGGTCCCTCGGTTGAACATACTCATTATCTCGCTCTAATAATTGAGCCTTGTTTACAACATCTGAATATAAAAAAAATTTATGAGAGATAAGATATTACCGAATCTCGGGTTTTAGACCTCTCAGAAACATTCGTGTCATTCGTTACTCATTGTCTGCCAAATGAGGTATAAACCTGGATAACTCTGTGAACTTCACCTCGTACTTGGACACCGTCATGTTGTTCTGTTCTAGTCTAATAAACTCCACCTCCTTCATATGACGAATACTTTCAGGAAAGTACTTATCATTGAATAGTTTCTGAAACATTTCCCAAGACATATTGAATGCGGCAGGCTGGGTACGCTTCACAGATTCCCACTAGTAATCTGCCTCACCACAGAACATAAAGGCGGCGAATGGAACCTTCTGTTCCTCCGCGCATCCCAAGACATCAAATATCTTGGAAATTTGCTTAACCCACGTTTTCACCTTAATTGGATCCGGCTTTACCCAGAATTCTGGTGGTTCCAACTCTTTGAACTGCTTAGCAGTGACAAACCGCGAATTATTATCATTTCCACCCGTATTTTGTACATGAGTCTCCCTCGTCTGATTTTGCATGAACTGCAAAAAGCTTCTAAACATCCCATCGTTCATCGTCTGATCGGTGGTGTTGTTTACAGGAGGAACATTGTCGTCCCATTGCACGTTCTCCTTATTAGTGATTAAAGGTGCCTCCACGGTCTCACTTACTCCATTGTTAATATTCTCAGTTGCCAAATACTGCCATAAAACAAATGTTAATTAAAGAAATTAACATATCACATAATATTCCTATATTCTGAACAATCAATAAATAGGCTTACGTAAGACACACTTGCGAAGGATTTACTCGTCTCTCCTCTCTTAGTTCTATTCCCTGATCTCCGTCAGAGACCATATCCCTAAGCTCTGATACCAACTGTGACGCCCCCAAAATAGGTATACATCACCCATTTTGAGTCGCCAAAACATGGTATAGAAACAACTACAACTTTATTAATACAATTATCGTACAAAATACGACAACATATAAACTATGAGTTTAAATACAAATATTGTCTTCTAGACAATATCCACACTCAAATAAGTCCTCATTACAATTATTGATATACTATTTACAAAATAGTGAGGACTACGATAACAATTTCCTTGGAACATCACTCCACACCCCGACTACTTCCCGCTATATTCTCTCCTCCTGAGAAGAAAAATGGAATAAAAAGGAAAAGGGTGAGCTCAACTAGCCCAGTAAAGAATATTATGACTAAGATAATATGGAACAAATTATCGTTAGTCCTTAACAGGGAAAAATCTGATAGAATATAATAGACAACAAATTTTAGATCAACAACTGCAGCGAAAACAATAATCCATTAGAAGAGTTAAGTAGAGAATGAATTCTACTATCTTCTAAGATTTAAAAGTCCTTCATCAATATTTTATCCATGTAACATCAATCAATAAACATCTTATATCAAATATTCATCTTTGCACTACAGGCCAAAGATATTCATTTGTATCACCAGTTGGTCATGTTCATCTAAACACCTGTTCATCTTTGCACTACGGGCCAAAGATATTTATCAGTTAATTATTCATCTTTGCACTACAGGCCAAAGATATTTAGTAATATCATCATTTAGGACTGAGGACGATGAAAAATATTTTAAAGAAAACGAATCTAGTGAGACAAAATAACAAATAATAGGGATTCGTACTTCAGTTTATCCATTTTCAAAAACAACCCATAATATATCATAGCGGAGTAAAATTCAAGAATAAAGATCAAAACATGGATACAATCAAAGATAGTAACAAAATAGACATCTGGGATAAAGAAGAGAAAATTTTATTTTTCGGTGAAAAGTGTCATATTCGTGAATAGTGTCGTATACGTGAATAGTAATCCCGACACAAAAAGATAAGAATTTCACAAGAAAAATCTTACTAATATTCTGGCATAATGATATTGAAAGAAATAATATCAAAAAAAAATAGCATCCCTTGCCTCAAAAAGACAGTACTTATGACTGAAATACTAGATATAGTGCTGAAGGAACTTGTAACGTATAGTAACACTCCAAGTATCAAAATACTCACAAGAATACGCTCCACAATATATAGAGAGAAAACTTTAGTTTCTGGTGTGATTTTCAATTCTAACCTAAGCACCCTATTTATAAGAAAATGTTTAGAACACCAAAGCAGAAAATTTAATAAAATTTAATATATTTATTTTATTTTCCTACGCACACCTTGCCATCTGATTTCAACAACTAACACATGCAAGTGGGTCCCACCAACACACTAAACATGTTTTAAACAATTTTTTGTAACAAAATCAATTCAGGCCCAATATTCTAGAACTTCAATAATTCATAATACATAGCTCTTTTATCAAAAAAATTTGAATCTTATGTCTATCCCATAGGAAATTCAATTCTCTACAACTTTATAAGTTTAAGTTTTTTCAAATTCTAAGCAGAAATTGATCGAAATTCATATACGGATGATTTTGCAGGCTATAATTAAATTTTAGTCAAATGGGGTCCATCAACACACAAAACATGTGTTAAATATTTTTTGTAACAAAAATACTCTTCCTCCTCATTTATTCATATATCACACATTCATTGTAAAAATATCAGCGTTGTTATATTATTATAATATAATAAAATATTAAATGAATTATTTTATCAAAAAAGATAAAATATCAATTTTCAACAGTTGTCACTTTTCTAAAAATTCCTCCATTTATATCTACATAAGTAAATATTTTTCCTATCATATAAATCAATAATTAATTATTCATAAATAATATTACAGAATCGCAATACTGACAACCGGGACATTCACAGGAAAGAGGGGGCTTTCCAATAAGGATTCCTCCTTATTAGCGCGCAATTAGGTTATCAAACCTAATTTGGACAAAAAAAATCACTTTTGTCGTGAATAGTACCCGAGTGAATAGTACCAAATGAATAGTACCCCGAAATAATAGATATTCATGTATTAAAATATTTTGGACAGAAAAGAAATCACTCGAGTAATAAATAGATATTCATGTACCCCGTGAATAGTACCCAAATGAATAGTAGCCAATGAATAGTACTCCGTCATGCAAAGTACCCCGAATCTACGAGTGAAAAATACCCGAGTGAATAGTACTCGAGTGAATAGTAACCCGTGAATAGTACCCCGAGTGAAAATATTGAAATTTAATAAGAAAGTTCAGACCAATATTTCAATGAAACAATACTAGATGAAGCGCAAAACTCAAGGATATTCTACTAATTTTAGGAATTATAGAAGCAATACTTACCATAGTAAGTTTAGATTTAAGAATGTGAAAGGAATGAATACCCCTTACCTTAGTACAAGACTGGATACTGCAATAGTGAAGTAGCAGAATACTTTTCTTCTTTATCTCTATAGTTTCTCTCTTTACCGATACCCTTGTGAGTCTTAGTGAAATGGTGAGAATGAAAGAAGAATTAAGATTCTATTTATAGGAAAATGGACTAAATAGTAACTGATTCACGGACGGTCCAGATTGATTTACTATTAAAACGGACGGTCCATATTGATTTACTATTAAAACCACCACCGACGGTCCAGAATGATTTACTATTAAAACCACCACTGACGGTCCAGATTGATTTACTATTAAAACCACCACATGCGGTCCAGATTGATTTATAATTAAAACCACCACTGACGGTCCAGATTGATTAACTTATTACACTTTGGTACCCCTAAAGTTTTTCAAGTTTGCATTATTCCCCTTTAACTTTTGTAATTTATTTATCTTCAATAAACAAATTTTTAATATATCAATAATTATTCATCATTAATATTATAACTTACAATATTGACAACCAGATCATTCCCAGGAAAGAGGGGGTTTTCCGATAAAGATATCTCTTAATGACGCGCAATTAGATGACATAATCACTTTCTCGACAGAACTTTCTAGATATTGTCAATAATATAAATAATAATATGAATAAATGTGTTATCTTAATTGTTGATTTAATAATATAAAATATTGTGCAGATGATACTGTGACAATAATTGAATCAATAATATGAGATACTATGTAGCAACTGCTGTTGCAATAATTTAATAAAACTGAGTGACTTTTTACATAAGCATCAATAATCATATATATTGTGCAATACTGTGTGCTACTGTGCAATCACGTGTATTACTGTACTTTTATCACCGGATATTTCAACAGTTTAACGGTAAAAGTTTTATCGTTATTTTTATAAAAATGTTATTTTTGTCACTTTTTATATCCGACAGTTACTCCATTATGGGGTCCACCAATGATTGTGTAGTCGTACAGATATTCCCCGACCAAACGAATATTCCCTGATACAACGAATATTTTATAACAACTTGCTTACTTTTTAAAATTTTCACATATCACCTTTAACTTTAACCTTTTATCAATTTAACCATTTACTAAATAGAATAATAATTATAAAAAAATTAAAAACTTTCATGTCATAAAATTCGGGGTCTTACAATGGGACCAATTGTTTCCCTACAATGAAAGTAGGTAAATTAATTTCGATGTATAAATTAATTCGGGATCTTAAGGTTTTTTAATGTTTTTCTGTAAAATAGATGTCAGTCATTTTGATGGCAGGATAACATGACATGTTTTGACAGGGAATGGAATATATATTTACATTTTTCGTTTTCTTTTCTTTATATTTACATTGAATTGAACTTTGCATGGAATTGAAAGGGAAAGGTGTGGCATCCCCAAATCCGGGTCCCAAATCACCACGGATCTGGTATGCTAAATCTATAATTATTGCGAAAGATATAAACATAAATTATTTTTACAATAAACATACACATTATTTTCCCAAGGTCGAGAACCTTCACTTATACACAATTCATAACTTATTTGACTTACAATATTATTATCATACTATTCTATTACAATTAAGCTGCACATAAAAAAAATCCCAAGCTGAACTTGGCTTTATCCTTTCCTGTATTCGACGTATTCGTCTTAATCTATAATGTTAATCATGATATAGTAAGGGTGAGCAATAAGTTTGCCCAACAAGTTAAAGTTCAATAAATTAAAGATATATCATGATTGAAAGAATTGAACAAAAGCTGGCTACAGTTCTACAATATAATTGCGAACTAACATGAACAAATTCTACATAGCTGAATGAACATTGAACTTGAACATATATATATATATATATATATAGACCAAATGGTAATGAAGGTGATCAGCCTTTCATACTTGAGGAATACATGCAGTATGCACAGAGTGCGATTTAATAATTCTTAGACATGGCAATCAGAAATGATTAACCACAAATATAATTGAATAATACAACTCGAGGTCGAGTTAAGAAAAACTTGCCTGAACCATTGATTACCGCTATGCAATTTAATAAGTTTTGTCTGAAAATCTAGTATAAATAATATCGATTTACACATTAGAATAATATCATCACAATACAAAAATAACATAAACACATTAACACATAATCCTATCAGTCTATAACACACATAAAACTTAACCTCAAGTCAAACTATTACAGTATGAGTCGAGTTCGATATAATTCTGACATCCCGACGGCGTAGTCGGAAAATTATCGAGTTTAAGTTCAATTAAACTCTGCCTAAACACTTAACAATTATCTTAGATAATTATATTATCAGTCAAAAATATTTTTCATAAGCTCGTAATAATTTTCAGATAATTATTATCGTATTTATATGAATTAAATGCCACATAATTCTTTTATCATTAATATTTATTTAATATCAAATATTAATGAAATACATGTCATTATAATATATTTATAATATATCAAAGTATTTTTAATACCTTAAAAATCATTTTTATATGATTTTTAACTAGTTAAATCTATTATCCGATAATTACCATTAATATTAAATATTAATATTTTTCATGACCAAATATGAAAAGTTATATTTTATAACTTAAAATATTTCTATAACACCTAAATTATTTTTATATAATTTTTAAAGCATTAATTTTATTTTTCCATAGTTTATTTAATATATTTAGTAAATAAATTAATTACCATTAATATTAATTTATTAATAAAATTCCTCACAAAATATAAAAGTCACTAAAAATAACTTAAAATATTTTCTTATACCATAATATAATTTTTCATGATTTTTCAAGTATTAAAATTATTTTTAAATAATTTATTTAATATTATAATTAAATAAATTAAATACCATTATTATTCCAAAAATAATAAATATTTATGAAATATATTCAGAATAATTAAAAACTAATTTTTGGACTTTAAGATAATTTTTAGGAATTTATTTTGTATTTTTAATCATTCAAAACCATTTATTTCAATTTATTTAATAAAATAATTTATCTTCAGAAATTAAATGTCACTAAAGGGACCTATATCGACAAAACCGTCGCTATAGGTGTTCTTGAGTCTGTTCTTGAGTCTTCATGTCAGTTAGCAAGGTGGGTAGTTTGACCGCCACTAATTCTTCGATCGTTAAGTTTCTGAGTTCGAAATTGGGTTGGGGTTATAATATTGATGTATCACTACAACCTACAACAACTTTCATGCCCATAACATAACACAACAGAGATATAAAGACCTCCAAAAATCATGTCAAGCATGTTCTTCATTTTCTGGGTTACCCAGAAATGAAGAACAACCTTAGTACCTACTTTGAAGCTTTGAATCTTATGTTTCTAGGTTCGGTTTGTGTGATATAGTGGTTCATACATGTAGTATAGATGTCAGAGTACAATTGTATATCATCAGATCATAACAATAACATCACATAAGACAGATAAAGGCTGGTCAAAGTGCATGCCAAGAACTGCCTTTGAAGATTTCTGGGTTTCCTAGAATCTTCATCCGACATGATGGTCAACCCCTGTTTAACCGGCTACAACTTCGTTTCTGTTATGGATCTGGGTGATATAAAGGCTGGAAAGTGTAGTCCTTATGTCAAAATACAAGATCAAATCACTAACACGGACTAAAACACAAACAATAGCAAGATCGGAGGCTCGAAAAATGTTGTCAGGAGGTTCTTGGGAATCTGGGCTGCCAGAATTCAATTCCCGTGATCAGTCAACGTGATTTGACTGATCATATCTTACAATCAAGACAAGATTTGACACTGTTTCAAGTTCCAGATTACAGTATACATGGCATACAACAGATCTCTAACATAAAACACAACAAACAACTAACAAATAAAGATCTATGGGCCCTGACATATGGCTGTCAGGCCATCTTTTTCAACTTTTCCAGATTTGTAAAATCTTTAGATTCGTGCATCTAGATGTTATGGATCCATGATCCAACAACCCAGATCACTAAAAGACACCCTATAACACATATCTAACCAATCATTAACAACATCTAACATCAGATCATAAAATTTTATGATTTGGGGTTTTTATACCATATTCATGCTTGATCTTGATTCTGATCCTCATGATCTGATCATGACTTGCTATGGATCATACAAGGGACTGAATCACTTCAGAATTTCGTGGGTCTAGAGAGAGAAAATGTCAGTTGAATGCTTGTGGACAAATGAAGCTAGATAATAACTTTCTCTCTCTTCAATTATTTATATAATTGGATACAAATGAAATGGCTGGTAATGAGGGGCTGATGTTTGCTGAATTTAGTCATATGGGGTAGCTAGATTTGGTCAACACCCAATATCTTGGCCAGATTCACATGATTCCTCCAATAATGCACAAAGGGCAAATTGGATATTTGTTGTGACGCCCCCAAAATAGGTATACAACACCCATTCTGAGTCGCCAAATACATGGTACAGAAAGCAAACTACAACTTCAATAATACAATTGTCGTGCAAAATACGACAACACATACTGTGAGTTTAAATACAAATATTGTCTTCTGGACAATATTCACACTCAAATAAATCCTCATTACAATTATTCAAACACTATTTTACAGAAATAGTGAGGACTGCTAAAACATCTTTCTAGAACCATCACTCCATATCCCGACTAAATCCTGTTATGTTCTTACCTCCTGAGAAGAAAAAAATGGAACAAAAAGGAAAAGGGTGAGCTCAACTAGCCCAGTAAAGAATATTATGACTAAGATAATATACAACAAATTATCGTTAGTCTTCAACAGGGAAAAATCTGATAGAATATAATCGACAACAAGTTTTAGATCAACAACTGCAGCGGAAATAGCAAACCATTAGAAGAGTCAAGTAGAGAAAGAATTCTACTATCTTCTAAGATTTAAAAGTCCATCATCAATATTTTATCCCTGTAACATCAATTAATAATCATCTTTATCCAAATATTCATCTTTGCACTACAGGCCAAAGATATTCATTTGTATCACATGTCAGTCATGTTCATCTCAACACCTGTTTATCTTTGCACTACAGGCCAAAGATATTCATCAAGTAATCATACATCTTTGCACTACAGGCCAAAGATATTCAGTAATATCATCATTTAGGACTGAGGATGATGAAAAATATCTTAAAGAAAACGAATCCAGTGAGACAGAAGGACAAATAGTAGGGATTCGTATAACAGTTTATCCAAGATCAATAATACTTCATAATAATCAATTGTGAAGCAGAATTCAAAAATAAAGATCAAAACATGGATACAATCAAAGATAGTAACCATAATAGATATCTTGGACAAAGAGAAAAATTTTTATTTTTCGGTGAATAGTGCCGTATTCGTGAATAGTGTCGTATATGTGAATAGTAACGTATACGTGAATAGTAACTCTGACACAAAAAGTTCCAAATTTGATAAAAAAAAAGTTCATATCAATATTTTGGCATAATGATATTGAAGAAAATATCATTCAAGAAGAAGATAATATCCCTTACCTCAAAATATCAGTACTTCTGGTCGGAATACCGGTATAAGGCTGAAAGAAACTTGCTCTGATGAATAGAAACTCTCAAAGTATCTAAATACTCACAAAATACACTCAATAATCTAGAGAGAGAAAGAGAGAAAACTTGTTTCTGGTGTGATTTTCAATTCTAACTTAGCCCTCTATTTATAGGAAAATGTTAGCACGCCGAAGCAGACTTAACCTGCAACCTGATGGCTTTACCTGCTACTATTTCCATCCACCACATTTGAATAAAAATCTCAGCACATTTCTTCAACAACCAAGAGTGGGGCCCACCAATTCTAGAATTTTCTATCAAAATGATTAACTCCGAAAATTCAACAATTTCTGAACCAGTCATCTCGTAAAATTCATAATAAATCATACGTTCATTTTTAACGGTTCAAAATTTGTGGACATATACTCAACTTATATACGTATAACATATCCAAAAATTACCACGATCCAACGGTCGGATTAAAAATTATAACCCCCGCAAAATATCTCAAAAACCCTGATTTTTAATACCTCCATTCCGACAAAAATACTGATAAAAACCTCAACATTAAATCCTTCATTTTTAACCACAAAAATATATCCCTCATTTATATCCACATAAAATAAATATTTCCTTATCATATGAATCAATAATTAATTATTCACAAATAATATTACAGAATCACATTTATGACAACCAGGCCGTTCCCAGGAAAGAGGGGGCTTTCCAATAAGGATTTCTCCTTACTGGCGCGCAATTAGATGACCAAACCTCTCCTTAGACAGAACTTTCTAGACATTGCCAATAATGTTATCTAATAATATTATTCAAATAATATGAATTATTGATCTGATAATGGAAAATACTGTGCAGCAACAATTATTGAAACAACAATAATATAAAATATCAACGCAACAATTATTGAATCAATAAAATAAAATATTGAACAATAACTACTGTAACAATTATTGAGTAGTGCCTTCTTACGTAAGAATCAATAATTGGTGCAATACCGTGTGCTACTGTATTTTAACCACCGGGTATTCCAACAGTATTAACGGTAACAACTACGCCGTTATTTATAAATAACTTATACTTGTCGTTTTCTTCATCCAATCGCTTTCCGTTATGGGGCCCACACAAGGCTGCGCCGTCGTACGAATATTCCCCGACAGCAAGAATATTCCACGACCAAACGAATATTCCCCGAAAAAATGAATATTTTATAACCACTTGCTTATTTTGCAAAATTTGCACATTTCACCCATAACCAAAGTATTATATCAAATTAACCCCTTATTATTCACAATAATATTTAGAGAAAATTTGATTTTATTCATTAATAAGTTGGGGTCTTACAACCTCCCCTCCTTATGAAATTTTGTCCTCGAAATTGACGTACGCACCTGATGTTTCAAAAAGGTGAGGATACCTCGCTTTCATTTCTGATTCCAACTCCCAGGTCATTTCTTCAATAGCATGGTTTCTCCACAAAACCTTAACTTGTGGTATAACCTTCGTGCGTAGGACATGCTCTTTCCTATCCAAGATCTTAACAGGTACCTCCTCGTACGTTAAATCTTCAGCTATCTCGTCTAGTTCTAACTCAATAATGTGGTTCGGGTCTTTAACATATTTACGAAGCATAGATATGTGAAAAACATTATGAACACGAGACATGCTTGGAGTTAATGCGAGTCTATATGCCACATTTCCTATTCGCTCAAGAATCTCAAATGGACCAACAAATCTGGGATTGAGCTTTCCTCTCTTCCCAAATCTTGTAACTCCCTTCCATGGTGCAACACATAATAATACATGATCCCCAATATTAAATTCTACGTCCTTCCGATGAAGATCCGCATAACTCTTTTGTCGATAATGTTCCGTTTGTATACGTTGTCGAATCATTTGGATCTTCTCTGTAGTAATGCGTACCAACTCTGGTCCCAACAATGTTGCTTCACCCACCTCTTCCCAGCATACTGGAGAACGATATTTTCTTCCATACAACGCCTCGAATGGAGCCACACCTATGCTCGCCTGATAACTGTTGTTGTAGGAGAATTCCACCAATGGTAGGTACTTATCCCAACTCCCTTTGAGATCTAGGACACAAAGTCTTAATAGATCTTCAAGAGTTTGAATAGTCCTCTCTGATTGTCCGTCCCTTTGAGGATGGTATGCCGAACTGAATCGTAAATCCGTACCCATAGCTTTCTGCAAGCTAACCCAAAATCGTGAAGTGAATCTTAGGTCACGATCCGAAACTATGGATACCGGCATGCCATGCAATCTCACAATCTCGTTCACGTACATACTAGCAAGACGTTCAAGGGAATAAGTCTCACGTATCAGCAAGAAATGAGCAGACTTGGTTAATCTATCAACAATAACCCAAATCGCATCTATGCCTTGAGAAACCTTGGGAAGACCCGTAACAAAATCTATAGTAATGTGTTCCCACTTCCATTTCAGAATCTCAAGTGGTTGCAATGGACCCTTTGGTACTTGATGCTCCGCTTTTACACGTTGACAAGTTAAACATCTCGAGATAAACTCCGCGATCTCTCTTTTCATATTGCTCCACCAAAATGTATGTCAAAGATCGTGATACATTTTGGTACTCCCAGGATGGATTGCAAACGGTGTGTTGTGTGCCTCCATCATTATTCTATGCTTCAAGTCAAAATCGTTAGGAACACAAAGTCTGGAGTTGACTCGAAGTATTCCTTCTTCATCGATTCTTGCTTCTGGAATAGCACCTTCTTGCACTTTCTTCTTCATACGCATCAGCTCCATGTTCGTAGCTTGAGCAGCTTTAACTTTATCGATTAAAGTCGGTTCTACTCGTATATTTGATATCATCATGTGGGTACTTGGAGCCTTCATCTCTATCTCCATCCTTTGCAAGTCATACAAAATGGGCCTTTGTGTTAACAACATTGCACTCGTACCCGCATATGATCTTCTACTCAATGCGTCAGCTACTACGTTTGCTTTTCCAGGATGATATTGGATGGTATGATCGTAATCTTTCAACAGCTCGAGCCAACGTCGCTGCCGCATGTTGAGTTCCTTTTGGGTGAAGAAATATTTGAGGCTTTTATGATCTGTATAGATCTCCACTTTCTCCCCATACAGGTAGTGTCTCCAGATCTTAAACGCAAAAACGACTGCTACCAACTCCAAATCATGAGTAGGATAATTCCTCTCATATTCTTTGAGTTGTCGTGAGGTATAGGCTATGACTTTCCCATGTTGCATGAGAACACATCCTAACCCTTTTCCTGAAGCATCGCTGTAGATAACAAATCCATCCGAACCAGATGGTATTGTCAGAACAGGTGCCGAAATGAGTCTCCTCTTGAGTTCTTGGAAACTCTTCTCTCATTCCTCACTCCATACGAATTTTGTATCTTTCCGAGTCAGCTGAGTTAACGGAGTAGCGATTCAAGAAAATCCTTCCACAAATCTCCGATAATAACCAGCTAAGCCCAGAAATCTACGTACTTCGATTACCGACTTCGGTTGCTCTCAATTGTGATTCATATCCCAATCTTGGATAGCACGTCACAATGGCACCTATTATTTTACCACCACACAAATATAGAGTCCCTTACGAAGAGTCTGGCTTTGGTGCATTCCACAAAGGAAGTCACCAGATAGAGGCTCGGGTACCAAATTCTATAGTTGGATTTTTAACTCCTGAAGTTCAATAGGAGCTATTCAATATGAGATTTTAGAAATGGGTTTTGTATCGGGTTGAAGATCAATACAAAAATTCAATATCACGCTCTGGGTTAGGCCAGGAAATCCTTCAGGAAATACGTCAGAAAATTCACTAACAACAAAAATATCATTCAAATCTGACGTATTTTTGTTCAAGTCCATGACATGGGTTAAGAAAGCTTGACATCCGTTTTTTAATAAACGAATGGCTTTATGGCTTGGTATGACAGCGATTGATTTTAGTGGTTTGGTTGCTTGAATTCGCATAACAGGTTGGTTAGGAATATGAAAACTAACAACCTTACGAAAACAATCAATTTTAGCATGATGAGTGGTTAACCAATCAATTCCTAAAATCACATCAAAAGCAAGTATCTTTAAAGAGATAAGATCAACAGGTAATGTGATAGTGCCAACTTGGATCATGCAAGATTTATAAACTGTAGATGTAACGAAGGTTTCACCCAACGGAGTTTCAACAGATAAGTTAAAGTCCAATTTCTCCGGAGTCAAGTTTAAACGTTGAGCACAAGCAGGAGAGATAAAAGAATGGGTAGAACCGGTATCTAGTAAAGTATAAACTTCGCAAGAATTCAAGATTAGCTTACCCGTGATCACCTCGTTCGGGTTTCTCGCGTTTTGGCCAGTCACGACAAACGCCCTTCCAAGAACCGCTGATTTCGACTTATCCGGGACAACTTTTGGAGTCACCATCCCCGCTGAACTTGGTTTTGCTACAGAACACTCTCGAGCTATATGACCCTCCTTTCCACAGTTATAACATACCTTAGAATGTTGTGGGCAGTTTGGGCTGATATGTCCCTCTTTCCCACATTTGTAACATACGACCGGTGGTCGTTCTCCTCCCCTAGAAACAGTTGATGTTTGTGCTGACGTCTTCACGTTATCATTGTTGTACCTTCTCTTCTTGAAATCTCCTCCCGACTCGCTCCTTCTATTATCACGACCACGATTACCACCAGAGTGGTTACCGCTTTTGTCCGAATGTTTTCCTCCCTGCTGGTTTTCATTGCTTCGATGACTGCCGCCACCGGTATGACCCTGGTTGTGGTCCCTCGGTTGCACATACTCATTATCTCGCTCTAATAATTGAGCCCTGTTTACAACATCTGAATATAAAGAAAATTTATGAGAGATAAGATATTACCGAATCTCGGGTTTTAGACCTCTCAGAAACATCCTTGTCATTCGTTCCTCATTTTCGACCAAATGAGGTGCAAACCTGGATAACTCTGCAAACTTCGCTTCGTACTGGGACACCGTCATGTTGTTTTGTTCCAGTATGATAAACTCCACCTCCTTCATATGACGAATACTTTCAGGAAAGTACTTGTCATTGAACAGTTTTTGAAATATTTCCCAGGACATGTTGAGTGCGTCAGGCTGGGTACGCTTCACAGACTCCCACCAGTAGTCTGCCTCACCGCGGAACATAAAGGTGGCGAATGGAACCTTCTGTTCCTCCGTGCATCCCAAGACATCGAATATCTTAGTAATTTGCTTGACCCACGTTTTCGCCATGATCGGATCCGGCTTTCCCTTAAATTCTGGTGGTCCCAATTCTTTGAACTGCTTGGCTGTGACAAACCGCGCGTTGTTATCATTTCCACCCGTATTCTGTACACGAGTCTCCCTCGTCTAATTTTGCATGAACTGCAAAAAGATCCTAAACATTCCATCATTCATCGTTTGCTCGGTAACGTTGTTTAAGGGAGGAATATTGTCTTCCTGTTGCACGTTCCTCTGGGTGGTGATCAAAGGTGTCTCCACGGTCTGATTTACTCCATTATTAACGTTCTCAGCTGCCATTCTTAAATACTGCCATAAAACAAGGGTTAATAGTAATGTCATATATTATCCCTATACTCTGACCGACCAAATAAACACCAAATAAACTTAGTCAGGTCATACTAGCGAAGGAATTCCCTGTCTCTCCCCTCCTAGTTATTGTCTCGCATCTCAGCCAGGGATCATATCCCTAAGCTTTGATACCAACTGTGACGCCCCCAAAATAGGTATACATCACCCATTCTGAGTTGTCAAATACATGGTACAGAAAGCAAACTACAACTTCAATAATACAATTGTCGTGCAAAATACGACAACACATACTGTGAGTTTAAATACAAATATTGTCTTCTGGACAATATCCACACTCAAATAAATCCTCATTATAATTATTCAAACACTATTTTACAGAAATAGTGAGGACTGCTAAAACATCTTTCTAGAACCATCACTCCATACCCCGACTAGATCCTGCTATGTTCTCACCTCCTGAGAAGAAAAAAATGGAACAAAATAGAAAAGGGTGAGCTCAACTAGCCCAGTAAAGAATATTATGACTAAGATAATATACAACAAATTATCGTTAGTCTTCAACAGGAAAAAATCTGATAGAATATAATCGACAACAAGTTTTAGATCAATAACTGTAGCGAAAACAGCAAACCATTAGAAGAGTCAAGTAGAGAAAGAATTCTACTATCTTCTAAGATTTATAAGTCCATAATCAATATTTTATCCCTGTAACATCAATTAATAATCATCTTTATCCAAATATTCATCTTTGCACTACAGGCCAAAGATATTCATTTGTATCACCTGTCAGTCATGTTCATCTCAACACCTGTTCATCTTTGCACTACAGGCCAAAGATATTCATCAAGTAATCATACATCTTTGCACTACAGGCCAAAGATATTCAGTAATATCATCATTTAGGACTGAGGATGATAAAAAATATTTTAAAGAAAACGAATCCAGTGAGACAGAAGGACAAATAGTAGGGATTCGTATAACAGTTTATCCAAGATCAATAATACTTCATAATAATCAATTGTGAAGCAGAATTCAAAAGTAAAGATCAAAACATGGATACAATCAAAGATAGTAACCATAATAGATATCTTGGACAAAAAGAGAAAATTTTATTTTTCGGTGAATAGTGCCGTATTCGTGAATAGTACCGTATACATGAATAGTAACGTATACGTGAATAGTAACTCCGACACAAAAAGTTCCAAATTTGATAAAAAAAAGTTCATATCAATATTTTGGCATAATGATATTGAAGAAAATATCATTCAAGAAGAAGATAATATCCCTTACCTCAAAATATCAGTACTTCTGGTCGGAATACCGGTATAAGGCTGAAAAAACTTGCTCTGATGAATAGAAACTCTCAAAGTATCTAAATACTCATAAAATACACTCAATAATCTAGAGAGAGAAAGAGAGAAAACTTGTTTCTGGTGTGATTTTCAATTCTAACTTAGCCCTCTATTTATAGGAAGCACGCCGAAGCAGACTTAACCTGCAACCTGATGGCTTTACCTGCTACTATTCCCATCCACCACATTTGAATAAAAATCTCAGCACATTTTTTCACCAACCAAGAGTGGGGCCCACCAATTCTAGAATTTTCTATCAAAATGATTAACTCCGAAAATTCAACAATTTCTGAACCAGTCATCTCGTAAAATTCATAATAAATCATACGTTCATTTTTAACGGTTCAAAATTTATGGACATATACTCAACTTATATACGTATAACATATCCAAAAATTACCACGATCCAACGGTCGGATTAAAAATTATAACCCCCGCAAAATATCTCAAAAACCCTGATTTTTAATACCTCCATTCCGACAAAAATACTGATAAAAACCTCAACATTAAATCCTTCATTTTTAACCACAAAAATATATCCCTCATTTATATCCACATACAATAAATATTTCCTTATCATATGAATCAATAATTAATTATTCACAAATAATATTACAGAATCACATTTATGACAACCAGACCGTTCCCAGGAAAGAGGGGGCTTTCCAATAAGGATTTCTCCTTACTGGCGCGTAATTAGATGACCAAACCTCTCCTTAGACAGAACTTTCTAGACATTGCCAATAATGTTATCTAATAATATTATTCAAATAATATGAATTATTGATCTGATAATGGAAAATACTGTGCAGCAACAATTATTGAAACAACATTAATATAAAATATCAACGCAACAATTATTGAATCAATAAAATGAAATATTGAACAATAACTACTGTAACAATTATTGAGTAGTGCCTTCTTACGTAAGAATCAATAATTAGTGCAATACCGTGTGCTACTGTATTTTAACCACCGGGTATTCCAACAGTATTAACGGTAACAACTACGCCGTTATTTATAAATAACTTATACTTGTCGTTTTTTTCATCCAATCGCTTTCCGTTATGGGGCCCACACAAGGCTGCGCCGTCGTACGAATATTCCCCGACAGCAAGAATATTCCACGACCAAACGAATATTCCCCGAAAAAATGAATATTTTATAACCACTTGCTTATTTTGCAAAATTTGCACATTTCACCCATAACCAAAGTATTATATCAAATTAACCCCTTATTATTCACAATAATATTTAGAGAAAATTTGATTTTATTCATTAATAAGTTGGGGTCTTACAACCTCCCCTCCTTATGAAATTTTGTCCTCGAAATTGACGTACGCACCTGATGTTTTAAAATGGTGAGGATACCTCGCTTTCATTTCTGATTCCAACTCCCAGGTCATTTCTTCAATAGCATGGTTTCTCCCCAAAACCTTAACTTGTGGTATAACCTTCGTGCGTAGGACATGCTCTTTCCTATCCAAGATCTTAACAGGTACCTCCTCGTACGTTAAATCTTCAGCTATCTGGTCTAGTTCTAACTCAATAATGTGGTTCGGGTCTTTAACATATTTACGAAGCATAGATATGTGAAAAATATTATGAACACGAGACATGCTTGGAGGTAATGCGAGTCTATATGCCACATTTCCTATTCGCTCAAGAATCTCAAATGGACCAATAAATCTTGGATTGAGCTTTCCTCTCTTCCCAAATCTTGTAACTCCCTTCCATGGTGTAACACGTAATAATACATGATCCCCAATATTAAATTCCACGTCCTTCCGATGAAGATCCGCATAACATTAGAAAGGAATCACCCTCCCAACATGCATATAGCAAATAGCGCGACACAAACATTTCAATGATTATCAGTGCTAAAAACTAAGTGGTTGTTACACCAAGTACCATTCAACTCCCATACGAAGAATCATACGACTTAGCTGCTGACATGAGTCCTCAATTGAAATCCCCACTTAATACTAACTACCTTCTCAATACGAATTTCATTTAATCCACATTCATAATCCTTTCCTGAGTCTGTACCTATTCATAGTATAACTGACACACAGCATTCTTGCTGTAAACTTTTCAATCCTTCACTTGATCCTTCTCCATACTATAACCTTATCAGATCACGAGGTGATCTCATTACGATTCATTTCTATGTCTTGATCATTTTTTTTACGATCTCCTATCTCTGAACTTTTAGTCCTTTTGACTCTATCTATTCTCTATTAATGTTCACCTTTATTATCAGAGTTAGGGAACTCTGTATCTTTTATAACCCGCCGAGATTTATCTTTGAATCTTACCGACACACTAACTCTATTTGAGTTAGTACTTATCCTAATTACTGCGGTTATTAGTCTCAGGTATTCTTACATAAGGTTCATAACCTACAGCTTTGATACCAACTGTAGCATCCCCAAATCCGGGTCCCAAATCAGCACGGATCTGGTATGCTAAATCTATAACTATTGCAAAAGATATAAACATAAATTGTTTATACAATAAATATACACATTATTTCCCCAAGGTCGAGAACCTTCACTTATACACAATTCATAACTTATTTGACTTACAACATTATTATCATACTATTCTATTACAATTAAGTTGCACATAAAAAAAATCCCAAGCTGAACTTGGCTTTATCCTTTCATGTATCTGACGTATTCGTCTTAATCTGCAATGTTAATCATGATATAGCAAGGGTGAGCAATAAGTTTGCCCAACAAGTTTAAGTTCAATAAATTAAAGATATATCATGATTGAAAGAATTGAACAAAAGCTTACTATAGTTCTATAATATAATTATGAACTAGCATGAACAAATTCTGCATAGCTGAATGAACAATGAACATGATATATATATATATATATATATATATATATATATATATATATATATATATATATATATATGGACCAAATGGTAATGAAGGTGATCAGCCTTTCATACCTAAGGAATACATGTAGTATGCACAGAGTGCGATTTAATAATTCTTAGACATGGCAATCAGAAATGATTAACCCCAAATATCTATATAATAAAATAGAGTGGCTCAAATCCCAATACTTCAACATTCAACGATCTCAAATCAATCTCAAGGCTTCAACATCCAACAATCTCAAATCATTTGGGGCTTCAACATCTGACAACCAAAAATTTATCTTTCAAAAATTCAAACCCACATCCGTCATCTCACTCTTTCACTTCCCGAAAAAATACCATTATTTGAACACACACATTTATAATATATAATCACAATAAATATACCTGATCAATGTGATGATGTGACGATATTTGAGACATTGTTTTAAACTCATGTCAGTGCACTTTGATAAAATATAATACTGTTGCTACTTTTTTAAATTAATTAATAAATAACTCTGAAACAAAAGACTTATTCCCATAACCGATTAATTAGTGGGTCCAACTGTTCTCCTTAGTAAAAGAATGGGTTTAAATTTTGTGATTAAGTTTTAGAAGCTTTTTCACATGATTTATATATAATGAAATGATTATCCATTTTATTGGATTTTTTGATTCTTTGTCATTAACAAGATCTTTTATTATTTGTCGTTATGGAAGAAATTTGATTAGTTTGAACAATCAATTAATTGCTTAAATAAGTCAAGTTATTTTGATTAATTTTCGATTTTCATACTATACATTAACTATGTTTTGTGAAGAAATTTTTAAAAAATCTTATTAAAAAAATGTAATAAATAAGTATTTTTCTCATACAAAAAAAAAGAGAGGCGGAAAATAATTGTAATTCTCTCTGTGGTAACATCATAGATACAATTTTTTATAGTTAGTCTAAAATTAAAGATATAATTATGTACTCTTACTGTTAATAAAAAAAAATTTATTTATTAACCTTTCTGTCACATAAAAGAGTTTTTTTATATTTTTTGTTTTATTGATAGTAATATAAAAAGACAAATATTCTTAAATTTGTTATCTTAATTTCATAATTATTTTATCATACCAATCAAATAACTAATTAATTATTGTTTATAGGGTAAAAATAGAATAAAACTATATCCTTAGGCTATATTTGATTGTAAGGATTATACTTGAGATTTGATTATTAATCACAAATCTGTTGTTTGTTTTTTAAAATAGACATTTGACTATTAATCCGGGATAATAAAATGACCTGAAATGAGGAAGTATTTAGTACCATGTCCAACTATATAATCAGAGCGGCTCAAATCCCAAGGCTTCTACATCCAACGACCTCAAATCAATTTAGGCTTCAACATCCAACGATCAAAAATTGTTTGGGGCTTCAACATCGGACGGTCAAAAATTTATCTCTCAAAAATTTAAACTCACATCCATCATCTTACTCTCTCACCCTCTCACTCTCTCACTTCCCAAAAAAAACCATTATTTGAATACACACACTTAAAATGAATCAGTTTTATAAAAAAAATTAATCAACATTGAGAAAAGTGATACTTTAAAGTTCAAAGTAAATTTTTGTGAAACTTTGAAAGGGAGAGTTCTAACCCTTAATAGAAAATTTAAAGTAAACAAGACAAAAGTGTATAATAAACTCTAAAATGATTGAAAATAAATTCACGAAAGTAGCGTAATTTTTTTTATTATTCTTAAAAATAGGGAATTATATTTAAATATAAGGAATTATGAAATTAGTGTGAAAGTAACATTTTTCATAACTTAACTTACTATAATGTAGGACGTATTCCAATGATGTACGTACAGTATATAAGATGGTGAATCCAATATTCTATTATTCCATATTCCATATTCCATATTCCATATTCCATAACCTTCCTAAGTTAGACGCACGGATAGATAGAACAAGTCACTCGAATTTTAAATTTGATTATAATTTTTTATTTTAATATTACAACGTATCATAAAACTCTTAACCTTTTTAGTGTATCACATTATCATTATTAAATTTTTAATTAAAAAATATTATTTAAAATTTATTTTTAATTTTAAAATTTAAATTAAAAGTGAAGAAATTTTTTTGCCAAACTACAACCAACTTTACACTACCCAATTTACTAAATTAAATATTTGTGTGTTTATTATCTACACTAATTTATTTCTACCAAGTAATAATTAATTATTATTATAATAATAATTCAAATATCTTTGATATAATTATCATAAATTAATAAATATAGCATGTTGCCTGAAGTCACTTTATTATATTTATTTAATTAGAAATTTCAATTGAAATTTTGGACTTGTTTGGTAACTGAGAAAGTAGAATAAACTAGTAGAAATTTGATTGAAAAGTTTTGAGTCCTTTCTTTTCCCCTTTTTAGTGGTTATGATTTTTTTGTTCAATTTTCTTATTTTGATAAATTAATTTATGGGTGTTCTTTATTTTTAAACAATAAATAGAACTGTATTGATTGTTGGGTGTAGTCATTATGTGGATTTTGACTTCCCAAGAAAGAATGAAAGAAACAAAATCAAAGCTTAGAGTCAAAAGGATGTGTTATGCCTCATTGGGTGGATGTTTGTTTTCTCTGGTGTCTCAAGGCATGAAAAAAATTTAAGCTTTTCTATATTGTTATTATTTCTATTGCTCATATTCTTAAGCTAACAAATTTTATGTTTGCTTGATGTTTCTTATTTTACTACTACTTCAATTCTATCGAGTAATTGAGCCAGTTGGAACTTACCCATTTTTTTGAATTTGTTTGAATACATGTGATTTGAAATTGTAAATTCTTGTTGTTTTCCATTTTCTGTATTTCTGATCTGGGTTGGAGGAGAACAATTGTTTTTAAAATTATTTGGCTTAAGATTATATGCTTTTATTGACATGTCCCTGTTAGAGCCCTTGTCATTTTGCCTAAATGGTCAAAGTAAGACTACAGGTTTACGTTCCCTCATCCTATTTCCTATTTCCCTTATTTGGAAAAGTTTTTTGTGGGTGTTCTCATCTGTTGACTTCACTGTGTGCTCTTGTACCTTCCTTTTGGATGGATGTGTTTTTTCTTTGGCTATTTTAAAATGTTTTATTTCTGCATGTCCTTTTATAGTTGTTTACCATTATTTGATTGATCTAATGAAGGAAGCTACATGGGTCATCTATATATATATGGATGAAAATTCATAAAGATTTGATCCTGCAATCTGTTACATTAGCAAGTTGTAAAATTGACCATATAACTTAACCATTAGTCATTCGTCACCTTATTTGTTTGACTTCTCTCTCTCTTATTTGTCTTGGTTCTTCATTTTTAAACTTCGTTGCTGAGCTAATCCTAAATTTATATAACGACCTGTAATCAGTTTTTGTATCAAGTTACGGCTCTGTGAAATTGTATACCCATCTACGTGCGTTAAAAAAAAGTTGTTATAACAAGCAAACAATAGTTTTTAATTGTCAAGTTACTATTTAAAAAATTACAATCAATCAAAAAGGCTTATAAATAATAAAAAATAAATCTTGAAATATAGTTAAACTTATTTTAAATTTATGAGAATTTTACTATTAAAGTTGGATATTCTTTATTTATTCATTAAAATTTGTCTTCATAAGAATTTTCATTTAAATGCTTTGTAGAGTATGTATAAAAAGTGCGGATGTGTTAAGAATTAATTTAGGCTTTTAGTTCAATATTCAATGCTTCATTTTTTTGTGTTCATGATTTATTTTTATTTATTTTTGAATTATATAGTGCCTTCAGGCACGGGTTATCGCTAGTAATTGAATAATACAACTCGAGGTCGAGTTAAGAAAAATTTGCATGAACCGTTGATTATCGCTCTACAATTCACTAAGTTTTGTCTAAAAACCTAGTATAAATAATACCGATCTACACATTAGAATAATATCATCACAATATAAAAATAACCTAAGCACATTAACACATAATCCTATCAGTCTATAACATACATAAAACTTAACCTCAAGTCAAACTATTATAGTATGAGTCGAGTTCGGTATAATTCTGACATCCCGACGGCCTAATCGGAGAATTATCGAGTTTAAGTTCAATTAAACTCTGCCTAAACACTTAACAATTATCTTAGATAATTATATTATCAGTTAAAAATATTTTTCATAAGCTCGTAATAATTTTCAAATAATTATTATCATTTATCAAGATTTTTCAATCATTAAACTCGTATTTATATGAATTAAATACCACATAATTTCTTTATCATTAATATTTATTTAATATCAAATATTAATAAAATACATGTCATTATAATAAATTTATAATATATCAAAGTATTTTTAATACCTTAAAAATTATTTTTATATGATTTTTAAATAGTTAAATTCATTATCTGATAATTACCATTAATATTAAATATTAATATTTTTCATGACCAAATATCAAAAGTTATATTTTATAACTTAAAATATTTTTATAACACCTAAATTATTTTTATATAATTTTTAAAGCATTAATTCTATTTTTTCATAATTTATTTAATATATTTAGTAAATAAATTAATTACCATTAATATTAATTTATTAATAAAATTCCTCATAAAATATTAAAAGTCACTAAAAATAACTTAAAACATTTTCTTATACCATAATATAACTTTTCATGATTTTTCAAGTATTAAAATCATTTTAAAATATTTTATTTAATATTATAATTAAATAAATTAAATACCATTATTATTTCAAAAATAATAAATATTTATGAATTATATATTCAGAATAATTAAAAACTAATTTTCGGACTTTAAAATAATTTTTAGGAATTTATTTTGTATTTTTAATAATTCAAAACCATTTATTTCAATTTATTTAATAAAATAATTCATTTTCCGAAATTAAATGTCACTAAAGGACCCTATAGCGACAAAACCGTCGTTATAGGTATTCTTGAGTCTGTTCTTGAGTTTTAATGTCAGTTAGCAAGGTGGGTAGTTTGACCGCCACTAATTCTTCGGTCGTTAAGTTTTTAAGTTCGAAATTGGGTTGGGGTTATAGTATTGATGTATCACTACAACCTACAACAACTTTCATGCCCATAACATAACACAACACAACAGAGATATAAAGACCTCCAAGAATCATGTCAGGCATGTTTTTCATTTTATGCGTTACCCAGAAATGAAGAATAGCCTTAATAACTACTTTGAAGCTTTGAATCTTATCTTTCTGGGTTCGGTTTGTCTGATATAGTGGTTCATACATGTAGTATAGATGTCAGAGTACAATTGTATATCATCAGATCATAACAACAACATCACATAAGACAAATAAAGGCTGGACAAAGTGCATGCCAAGAACTGCCTTTCAAGATTTCTGGGTTTCCCAGAATCTTCATCCGGCATGATGGTCAACCCCTGTTTGACCGGCTACAACTTCATTTCTGTTATGGATCTGGGTGATATAAAGGCTGGAAAGTGTAGTCCTTATGTCAGAATACAAGATCAAATCACTAACACGGACTAAAACACAAATAATAGCAAGATCAGAGACTCGAAAAATGTTGTCAGGAGGTTCTTGGGAATCTGGGCTGCCCAGAATTCAATTCCCGTGATCAGTCAACGTGGTTTGACTGATCATATCTTACAATCTAGACAAGATTTGACACTGTTTCCAGTTCAAAATTACAGTATACATGGCATAGAACAGATCCCTAACATAAAACACAACAAACAACTAACAGTTAAAGATCTATGGGCCCTGACATATGGCTGTCAGGCCATCTTTTTCAACTTTTCCAGATTTGTGAAATCTTTATATTCGTGCATCTAGATGTTATGGATCCATGATCCAACAACACAGATCACTAAAAGATACCCTATAACACATATCTAACCAATCATTAACAACATCTAACATCAGATCATAAAATTTTAAGATTTGGGGTTTTTATACCTTATTCATGCTTGATCTTGATTCTGATCCTCATGATCTGATCATGACTTGCTATGGATCATACAAGGGACTAAATAACTTCAGAATTTCGTGGGTCTAGATAGAGAAAATGTCAGTTGAATGCTTGTGGACAAATGAAGCTAGATAATGACTTTCTCTCTCTTCAATTATTTATATAATTGGATGCAAATGAAATGGCTGGTAATGAGGGGCTGATATTTGCTGAATTCAGTCATATGGGGTAGCTAGATTTGGTTAACACCCAATATCTTGGCAAGATTCACATGTTTCCTCCAATAATGCACAAAGGGCAAATTGGACATTTGGTTTCTAAATTTAATGGCATAATAGACATTATAACCTTTAAGGTTTAACCCTTAGGGTTTGACCCTTAGGGTTAAAACCTAAGGTTCTCAAAATTCATTTTTTCTAATATTTTTAATTTAGGTTTTCAAAATAGAAAATTTAATATTTCTAAATTATAATTAGAATTTTCTAATTATATTAAAATTTACTAATCATTATTCAAGCTTGCTAATTAGAATTAATATTTCCTAATTAAAATTAAAAATACCTAATTACCAATTAGGGTTTCTAACGAAATAATTAGGGTTTTCTAAATATTTATTAGAATTTCCCTAATTAGATTATAATTAATACACTTAAGCCTTTAAGCCCCTAAATTAGGGTTTTTCATATATCGAATTAGGGTTTTGAATTCCCAGAACAGAATTTAGGATTTCCAGAACCGGTTTTAGGGTTTCTTATCAATCGTAAGAACTTTCTATCCGAACGTTGACGTTCTTAATATAATATTAGGGTTTGACACTGATATAGGTTATCTGGTCAACCCTTGACCCCTAACCACATTCTGCTCACATATATGATCATACACACAGAACATATACACTTATATACTTAATCTTGAATAATTCACCACAAAAATTTTAAATCCATAAAATTTCTTTCCAAAAATGCCAAATCCATTCACTTATTTTCTGTCTAGGTTTATTATTTAACCTTAATTCAATATTTTAAAATTTAAATAAATCTTTAAATTCTTAGGTTGCCACAAAAGCCATGAAGAGACTTCCCTTCGAGTTTGGTTTATCAGAGGCTGAACTATATTAAGCTACTCTCGTGGCTTTTCGACATGAAGGTCCACAGATCATCGCAATTTACTATATGAGAAGCTAATCTGATCTTTCAATTGGAGCAAATCTGAATAGTGCCTTTCTTGAGCCTCGCGCGATTATTCTCCGTTGAGTCCAATAATCAAACACGGACGGGTTTGCCTCCTAGTGGAGGAATCACACAACATACATTCACATATATCGTATCTCACCGTATGTAATGATAACATTGTGTGAGACACTAATATAAAGTAGTAAAAAAATTATTTACATCCATTCAATGTAATGATAAAATCCACACACAAGCATATATAAAGGGAATTTTGAAAAGTTTGAAAACCAGCTTAAGCCATCTACTGTCTCTAGCGGAGTCGCCACCTATCGACGTCAGGAAAAATTTTCTTTTTTGGAATTCCTCTTTTAGTCTTTCTACCCTTTATGTTTTCTATATGTGTTTTGAATTTTGTTTGAAAGGGCGAGTTTGACAAAAGAGTCTGACACAAAATGTCAACGATTTGAAAATTCTTAGTCGCCAGTTGGTAGTAGTGAAATGGTTGTACTAACTCAACCAAGTTATGAAAAGTTTTGCAAAAATGCCCAATTATTGGATTCTGTTTAACAGGCATTGGAAACTGAGATTCATATAGTTTGGGGGCTTGATTAAGCGGGAGGAAGGTGTTAGGCACCCCCGACTTCCGTGAAAACACGATTATCCCATCTTTTCAATTCCATAATTATTTGAAGTGTGTGTGCAGTTAATTGGGCCTAAGTGCATTATTTGGAAGTGATGTTATGCCTTGTTTGTACCTATACACAAAGGGTTTGACTTATATAAAAGTTTAATTTTAATATAAGGCATGTAAAATGATAATTTGAAAGCAAGCTTTCAAACCCTTATGCTCACATAGTAATTGAGGTCTTTGATACTTCCATTTTATTCCATATTCGGCCTGTTTTGATTTTATTCTCGAGATGCGAAGCATCTTCGATATATATATATATATATATATATATATATATATATATATATATATATATATATATATAAGTGTTGAGCTCCTTATGGGCGCCATCGATGTGACCCTAGTACCACAAATATGATTTACAAGCTAACTGTACAACAGAAAAGGGTCAATCATGGGAACCAGATCTAAATCCGTCAGCTAGATCTTAGATCCCATGGTTCTTAGGCTCACGTAATGTCACATGAATAGCATGCATATCAAATATAGTAAAATAAAATAGATACTTAATCTAAACGTCGCAAAACAAAGGATTCATCAGTTAAATCCTTGCATGCGTGTAGCCAAGCTTCCTGTTTCCTCTAGATACAGATCTAGGGACGCGTGGTTGCTTAATATTTAAAAAAACTAAAAAGAAAACTAGATTTAAATAAATCTTAGCCGTACTAGCTTAATGGTCCTAGTTTTACAACTTTTGAACCGGTTCAAAGTTAGATATAGCTAGATTTGGATAAATCTAGTCCACAAACATTAATATCACATCTTTATATTGAATAAACTGTTAAAATAGATATTTAAATCACAGTCGACTATCAATATATATATATATATATATATATATATATATATATTTATATAGTATATATTTATATATATTTATATATATAGAAAACCGAGTAAATGCTTTAGATCTGAAAGGATTTTACAGTGTGTAGCGAGAAGAGTTTTAAACCGCTATTGAAGCTTGAAAACTCCGTTTCCACCGGTTAAAATTTGATATGTTATAGTATATATGTATACATGTGTTTACAAAGAAGAATATCGAAGTTTGGAACATTATAGGAGGGGTTAAGAGCTGAAATGGATGGAATTCCCTCTATTTTCTTTATATTCTTTTTTATTTTGGCTGATGGGGGATCTATTTATAGACCAAAGTAGTCGTGGGTCTACCCGCAGCAGTTGCGAGTCTACTTGTGGCTGACCCGGGTGGTTCCTGTCCTGTGGGTCCCGTTGTCTCGAAGTACGTGCATCGAACCAACACGCCATCTGCTCGAACATTCATAACTTTCAATCCGGGAGTCCGGTGGAGGCGTGTTATACCTTCCGAAAAGCCCTTGACAAGAGCTACACCATTACATGGGATTTGACCTTTTTTGAATCCAGAAAGATGGGTCCATGACAAGATCTTCAAATCTTCACAGTTAGTCCATTGAGCTGTCTTGTGCTGTTTTAACTCGGGATTGACATTATGGGTTCGCATGACCTCTTTTGTAGTGATTTGGGCTGAATTGATGTTAAGTTTGCAAAAGTACTATTTTGCCCTCCCGGGTCGGTTTTGGGCTCGACGTGGCGACATCTATCTCCTCGTGGTTATCTTCGAGGTTGGCATGCTATTTGTCTTCAAGGTTGTTTATGAAGTTGATTTGATTTCCCAGAGTTATCTCCGGGGTTGGATTTGAATTCCCGGGGCTGGACTTGATCTCTCGGGGTTGTCTCTAGGGTTTGACTTAATTTCCCGGGGTTGTCTCCGGGGTTTGACTTAATCTCTCGAGGTTTCTCCAAGGTTGGATTTGATATCCCGGGGTTATCTTCGGGGATTGACTTGATCTCCCGGGGTTATCTCGGGGGTTAAATTTGATCTCCCTGTGGTTGTCTCAGGGGTTAAATTTGATCTCTTGGAGTTGTCACCAGGGTTGGATTTGATCTCTTGGGGTTATCTCCGAGTTTGGATTTGATCTCCTGGGGTTTTCTTTGGAAGATAAAAGACGATTCTGCCCTCCTGCATGCTTAGTAACAGGGACGTAAAATTTTGAGTGTCTACAACAGTGAATAATAAACCAGTGAGTATCATTATTGATAATGAGAGTAATGGGAATTTTTCGAATTCACAAGCTGGTAAGAGACTTAAGGTCAAGCTTGAGGATACTAATCCAGTAATAGTGTGTGTGGCTGATGGTTTCCAGGTACACAACACTCAAATGTGTACTGATTTCAAATGGCAGGTTTAGAATTTGGACTTAACTTCTGAGATGGGGGTACTTCCTTTGGGAGGAGTTGATGCAGTACTTGGGGTTCAGTGGTTAAAAACTGTGAGTCCAGTTATTTTTCACTTCAACAAATTACAACTTCAATTTTATCAAAACGAGGAATTAGTAACATTGCAAGGGAAAAACACAGATGTTACCCCTACTATACACCTTATGAATTCTGGAGAATTTAAGAAGGTGATACAAACAACTTCCCATGGGTATTTTGGGTATCTCTATGGTATTATGGAGCGTGAGGAGTGCAGTCCTATGAATCCTTCTTGTCCTAAACTACAAGAGTTATTAGCTACATTTTCTGATACATTTGCAGAACCATAAGATTTGCTTCCTTTGAGATCGTATGATCACCATATTAACTTGAAGGAGGATATCTAGCCGATTAACTTGAGGCCCTACAGATACCCTCATGTTCAGAAATCAAAAATTGAGAAAATTGTTGTTGACTTGCTAAAGACTGGGTTATCCAAAATAGTAGTAGTCCATTTGTTTTCACAAATTTGTTGGTTAAAAAACATGACAACACATGGAGAATGTGTATTGATTATAGGGCTCTAAATGATGTTAATATTAAGGATAAGTTCCCTATACCTATAATTGATTTGTTGTTAGATGAGCTTCATGGTTCAAAATGGTATTCTAAGTTAGATTTGAGGTCGGGTTATCACCAGATTAGAGTCCATCCTTTAGATATTCCAAAAACTACTTTTAGGACTCATACCGATCATTATGAATTTAAAGTAATGTCATTCGGATGAACTAATGCACAAGCCACTTTTCAGAGTCTCATGAATATTGTGTTTTCTCCTTATTTGAGGAAATTCATCTTGGTTTTCTTTGATGATATTCTGATCTACAGTCCTACTTATGAGTCTCATTTGGAACATATTGAGATGACTTTGTTGTTCTTAAGGCAACATAAATTGTATGCATAAATGTCCAAGTGTACCTTTGCTACACAAAAGGTACAATACCTTAGTCATATTATTACTTCTGAAGGAGTATCAATTGATCCAACTAAGCTGGAATGTATGGTTAAGTGGCCCAAGTCCATGAACCTTAAGAGTTTAAGAGGATTATTGGGATTAACAGGTTACTACAAAAAATTTATTAAGCATTATGGTTTTCTTAGTAAGCCATTAATTGACATGTTAAGGAAAGATCATCTAATGGAGTCCTGAGGTTGAGGTAGCTTTTGACAATCTTAAACAAGTTATGGTTAATGCGAGGGACATACCAATTACTTTACTAAGCAAGGCCATTGCTTCTAAGCATTTAAGATTATCGACCTATGAGAAAGAATTGATGGCTATTGTATATGCGGTGCAGAAATGGAGACATTATCTAGTGGGCAACAAATTCATTATTAAAACAGATCATCAAAGTCTCAAGTATTTGTTGGCTCAACGAATTACTACTACTAATCAACAAAATTGGATTACCAAGCTCATGGGACTAGATTACGAGATATGGTACAAGAAAGGCAATGAGAATTTAGCAGTAGATGGATTGTCAAGGCAATTTGTTGAAAATCCTGTGTGGAATGGAAACTGGCGTTCAAAATTGCTAAGATCACACTACATTATTACTTAAATGGGTTCAAGATGTAGCTGAAACATGGGCAACAGATGCAGACCTGCAGTAAATTATCTCTCAATTAGTATTGAGTCCTTCCTCAGTACCTGATTATTCTTTTGTGAATGGAAGGATGCGGTATAAGGGTAAGTAAGTTGTGGGAAATTCTTCAGAGGTAAGGCTCAAACTTTTATAAGAATTTCACAATTCTCCCATTGGGGGCCATTCAGGGTGCAGAGGTACTTTTGAAAGGATATCTCAGTATTTTTATTGGCCCACTCTAAGGGCTGATGTGATCACATTTGTAAAAGAATATGAGGTTTGTCAGCTAAGCAAGCATGAAACTAGTGCTACTCCTGGGTTATTACAACCCTTGCCTATTCCTGAAACACCATGGAAGGATATTGCCATAGATTTTATTGAAAGGTTACCTAATTCTAAGGGGTATACTTCTATTTTGGTAGTTATACACAGAATTACCAAATATGCTCATTTTTGGGGTTGAAACATCCATTTACTGCTACTGATATATCTACTATATTCCTTGACAACATTCATAAACTGCATGGATTACCCTCATCAATAGTTTCAGATAGGGATAAAAATTTTATTGGGCATTTCTACTAGTCATTGGGTACTCGTTTGCAACTTAGCACAGCTTACCATCCTCAAAGTGATGGTCAGTCTGAGAAATTGAATCAGTGTGTGGAGACTTACTTAAGATGCATTTGCAGTCAAAGTCCTAAGGTTTGGAGTGAATGGTTGTCACTTGCTGAATGGTGGTACAACAACCATTACCACAGTGGTGCCCAACTTACTCCTTTTTAGGCTTTATATGGTTATGTAGCTCCCCACATTTCTTATGACGAACGAGATTTTTGTAATTTACTTTGAATATTTATTGAATTAAATTAATATTTTTTGATGATTTAATTATTGGGCTAAATAATTTATTGAGAAATTTATGGTAGATTAATTTAATTATGTGTTACATTGATTAAATTAATGTGAAGAATTTATTATTCAAAATATGTATTTAATTGAGCTTATTTGATTAAATAAATTATTTAATAAGCATAATGTTATTCTAATTAATTTAATAATTAATTACAGATTTAATGATTTGACATAATTAATGAATGAGAATTTTAATTATGTGATGATTTGATTTAATAAGTAATTTTGCCTTTTACTTAATTGAATTTAAATAATATTATTTGACTAATTAAAGTGTGACAAATAAACTATATAATAATAAGTTAATTAAAATAAATTGGAAAAGGAAATTATGTTCTAGCCAAGCATGACCTTAAGAACATGGGATCAGTTAAGCCATGACGCTCTTAACTGATACCCATGTTGTGTCAGTTATCTGTGCACACTTATATTAGTCTTATTTTATACTTACACATTTTATTCCTAAGACCTAAACTTTGAGAAAACAGAGAGAGATCAAATAGAATTTTGAGAGAATTGTGAGATTGAGGAATCAAAGGAGTTGCTATCATCTCCTACTAATCTAAACAAACAATCAAGGGTAATCTCTTATTTACATTCTTAAATTTTCTCCATGAAAGTTATTTTAGTTCTCTGTAAAGTGAATTTGATGGCCAATTTTTTAAGAAATTGATTATATATGTTTATTAGCATGTATAATCCATTTCTATATGATTTGTATGTGATTTAGAGTAATCGAATCTATTAAAGCATGAAGAACTTGGACTTTGATGATAAATATATAACATATGTGATTTGGGTATTAAAGATTGGGTTTTGGTTAGATAGGTTGTTTGATATGTTGACATGTATTTATAATATGTTATATGTGAATTAAAAATGATTTTCAGAAGTTAAATTTGTATGAAACAATTTTTCAAGTAAAGATTTGAGGTTTGTTATAAAAAGTACAAAAGGCTGATTTTAGAACTAAAATTTGTGTTCAATCCATGTTGAAATCTGTAAATTGACGATTGATTATGTTAATATGTTTAAACAAGAAAACAATGCAAGTTATACGAACTGATTTGGTCTAGAAACAAATTCGTGGTGTGATGATTCGCTAAGAATGTCATAAATGAGTTTTCTAGCAAGAACAGTGAAATTATGTGATTTGATTCAAGTAATGGCATGATTTAAGGTGTTAACAGCATGTTAGTAACATTGTATGATGTTTCTATGAAGTTTATACTTCATAGATGTAGACACTCAAAATTTTCTGCATATCTATTACTAACATTACAGGAGGGCAAAATCGTCTTTCAAAGATAACCCTAGAAGACAGCTCCGTTCAATCTCGGAGACAACCCTGGGATATTCAGTTATTACCATCTCGGAGATAACACCGAGACATCCAGCTCAGTCTCGAAAACAACACCGGTAGTTTCAGTTTCAACCTCGGAGATAACCCCGAGAAATGCAGTTCAAATACCGGAAATCACACCGGAGAAGACCGTTTCATCTCGAAGATAACCCCGAGATACTCAGTCTCAGTCCCAAAAATAACACCGAGAAATATAGTATCAACCTCGGAGATAACCCCGAGGAGTGTCGTTGTAGTTTCGGAGATAACCCCAAATATGCTCATTCCAACCCTTGCAGTCAGCTTCAAGCTCAGAGATAACACCGAGGCACTCAACTCCAGCCCCGAAGATAACCCCGGGAGGACAGGCCAACCTCAGAGACAAACCTGAGGACATTCAGCACTTGCAGCAGCTCAATCTCAGAGATAACCCTGAGCAACGACTACTAAATCAGCCCAAACCGGAGATAACCCCGGTGAGGGGCAAAATCGTCATTTTCCACCTCAATACTACATTGCGCCGTCTCAGCAAACATTTCAACATACATTACACATAAGAATGTCCTATAAGAACTAAAGAGCTCCAATCCCGAGTGACTACTACACATGATAGCACATCGGATAAAATTTGAAGCCTGAAGACCAAGGGCATGGTTCCATCTTTCTAACTTTGTACAACCTCTAATCCCATGTCATTGTGTAGCTCTCTAAAACAGCATGCCATAAAAGGTCTTATACACCTCGATCGGATGCCTGGATTGAAGTTCTAAAAGTTTAAACGAACATCACGTTGTATACGTGCACGTACTTCGAGACGACAGGACCCGCGGAGCCTGGGGCAACCCGGGCAGCCACATGTACACCTGCAGCTCCCCCCTCTATACATAAAGGGCTTGGGGCAGCCATTTTTCATAGAGAAAAGGCGAGGAAGCCCTGTCCAATTTGCTCTGTACACACCCTAAACTGAGTGCTTTCTCATTTCAAACACTTGTGAGCTTATATTTGGCTATATTTTTATCGACGGGAGCCGTGTGTTCATCTATTTAAAGCTATTAAAGTCTTCTTTGGCAGTCCACTGTAAGCCTTCTTACACTTTCTTAAGCCTTTCTCCACAACTGTGCACACACATTTCTTCACGTTGAGAGTCGTGCAATGTGTGTATACCCGAACTTCGGGCCGTGGCTTTTACTGCTTTTTGTATATATATATATATATATATATATATATATATATATATATATAAGCGCTCCAGATGTAAATCCAGGCTCATCGAACAAAGTTCGACAACGGATTCACGAAACGAGCCTGGATCGACATATGTCCAGTGCGTTTATCACTTATATATATATATATATATATCGATCCAGGATCGTTTCATGAATTCGTGGTCTATATATATATATATATATATATATATATATATATATATATATATATATATATATATATATATATACATTTCTGTCAGGCCTGGAGTTTACTTCGTGGCCTTTTACAACTTTATTTATATTTTGTCCTGCCTGGAGTTTACTTCAAGGTGGTTGATTGGTTTACTGCTTTATTTATATTTGCAATCCCCCATGGATGTGCTTCGTGGTGGATGATTTTCTACACACACACACACACACACACACACACATATATATATATATATATATATTTACGGCTTTTATATATATAACTGTTTACAGCTTTCATACAAATTGCTACATCATGTGGGCCTAGGAATCATGTGATCACAGATTCAGTTTACTGAATCTAGATTCGGTTCCCGTGATGGACATTTTCAGCTGTAAATGGCTTGTAAATTATTCACGGTGTTGAATTTCCTTAGATGGCTCTTATTCCCATAAGGAGTTCGGCGCTGTTATGTATATTATTTTCTCGAAGATGTTTCGCATCTCGAAAATAAAAGTAACCAAGCCGAATATTTAATAAAATGGAAGTATCAAATGCCTCAATTACTATTGAGCATAAGGGTTTAAAAAAACCTCTTTTACAAAACATCATTGTTATATCTTGTTAAAACTGAATTTTATACAAAATCTCAAACCCTTTGTATATAGGTGCGAACGAGGCATAACACTACTTCCAAATAATTGCACATTGACCCACCCACAAACATTCATATAACAGTTTAATTGAAAAGTGGCGGTCACCGTGGCAACACGGATGTCGGGGGGTGCCTAACACCTTCCCTCCGCATAATCAAGTCCCCGGACCCTAACAAATCTCGATTTCACAGACCCATTAAGCAGTGTCACATCACTAGGTCAATGTGCAAACCTTTTCTCGGTTGTGTTGGTACAACCATTTAAAAAACCAACTGGTGACTCTTATAGTCCAATCGTCGACATATAAATGTTTGACCTTTTCACAACTTTTTTTTTCAAACAAATCTCACCTAACATGAGAACACCAAAAGACAAGAACAGAAAAGGGACAAATAAAATCCCGACGTCGACAAGTGGCAACTCTGCTGGGGACATACTGTAAGAGGACTTAAGCCGCTACTACAATCTTTTCAAAACTGTTATATGATTGTGTGTGGATATTGCATTTACATTTGATGGATGTGTACGAATGCATTTACTTACTATACTTAATGTTTTACACTATATCTGCTTGTGATATAAGTGATTCGCACATGTCATCATTTTCATAAATGGTGAGACACGTTGTATGGGAATGTATGTTGTGTGGTTCCTCCTTCAGTATCCTGTCGGTGTTTGACTACTGGACTCGTAGGCTTAGGAAAGGCACCACCCCAATTCGCTCCAGTTGAAAGACCGGATTAACTTCCCGTCGAGTAAATTGCGATGATTTGGGAACCTTCATGCCAAAAAGCCGCGAGAGAAGCCTAAGATAGGTCAGCCTTTGATAAACCAAAATGTAGAGGGAAGTTTCTTCATGATTTCCCATTTTAAAATTACTCGTAAAGTCAGTTTCTTGTAATTTCATTCCATATTGATCTCCATGTAATGGGAAATATGAGGAAATATGCGTACATGCATATTTAAAAGTTTAACATACTATCATGTCACACAAACAACTAACATCCGTTTTGCAGGATAATACTCCTAAAACGGATACATCATATAGCATGTCAACATTTATACATTCCCTAAAACTAAACTACGTCATTTTTTTACAGGGAAACAATTGGACCCATTACCCGGTCAAAGTCCAAAAAGGCCACGAGCCTACAACCAATTATGTCTTCATCTGATCAGACTAATCCTAATCCTGTCTCTCGTGAAGAATTTGACGGATTAAGTAAACAAATCACATATTTGGCTGTTCTTCTTAAAGAACTACACCAATCTACTCAGGGTACAAGGATACCTGTACACACTAAATCCTCTACACAAGGAGGAACCCAAGGTTCGGATAAAGCCATTCCAGTACCTGATCTTCAGTTGGATACAACAAAAAAAATTCATGATACCACCCATCTCAAAGAGGATCTACACACCGGTGATATTTGAAAGAAAGTCCTTCAAATGGAAGAGACTATCCGTTCTATCAAAGGAATTGGAATACATGGGAGTGTTTCATATACATACCTTTGTATATTTCCTGATGTGCATTATCCAGAGAAGCTCCTGAATTTGAAAAGTATGACTGGTTAGGAGACCCTTACACACATTTAAAGGTATTCATTGGAGAACTAGGATCTTATGCCGAGGATGAGAACCTCATAATGCAGCTGTTCCAGAAAAGTCTGACTGGAGAAGCCCGATCGTGGTATACTAGATTATATAACTCCAAGATACATAGCTGGGAGGAGCTAGCTCATGCCTTCCTCACTCAATACAGCTTCCAGTCTCAGATAGCCCATGACCGGTACCAAATCACTAAAGTCAGGAAGTAAGCCAATGAATCTTTCAGAGAGTATGCTCAAAGGTGGAGGCGCATTACTGCTCAAGTTGTTTCCTCTATGAATAAGTCAGAGATGGTGATGACCTTTATAGACATACAAGAAGCTCCTTTCTATGAGAGGGTGTTAGCTGGTATTGGCAAACCATTCTCTAAAATGATTAAGCATGGGGAAATGGCTGAGATGGGATTGAAGTCAGGAAAGATTCAAGACCTAGTTGCTCTTAAAGTTGTTGCTGAGCACATCCAGTCCGAAAATTATGGAAACAACCCCCGGAGGGTCCATAAAAAGATAGAGGAGGATGTTTCCTTGATACTACAAGATCAAAAAGGCAGTCAGAATATGCCTATCTAGAGGAGAAATTACTCCCCCTTTCAAGCACAGTCTTCCAACCCTTTGTTACCAAAGGGTGGAGAAGTTAGACGCACTCGAGTGTTCACACTCTTAGGGGACTCACTCGAGAATATTCTCAATCTTCTGACCACTCAGAAGAAAATTACTCATCTTCTTCTGCCAGCCAACCCGAATGGGAAGGGTTTCAATGCTAGTCAGAAATATGTTTATCATCTGGAGCTCCAGGACATGATCCTCAAGATTGTTGGGCCTTGAAACACAAGATCCATGATTTGATTGATAATGGTGAGATCGTGGTAGCTAAACCCGACCAACCCCATATGCAAGACAACTCTCTTCCTCAGCACAAAGAAGAAGATATTAATATGATTAATTAGAGTAGTGGACAGAGTTCCAATAATCACGGTGGATTATCTCAGACCAGCAAGGACAGTGCTAACAAATGGGATTTTGCTCAGTTCTGATATACGATGGAATAAAAAATGAAGATTCTCTGTGAGCAAGTTAACCAATTGGCAGAACTGGTGATCCATCAGCACCAAGTCACATGCCAATTATTTAGTCAGGAGCATGCCAGTCTCCTTCCTCTTGTTACAAACACTCCACCGTGTACTCTATAAAATGAATCACTAGAGGATAATATTGTAAAAAGAGCAAATGCCAAAGCCCGTCGGGATTTTGGCAACAAAAGGGAATTTACGTACCTATGCCAACCGATGGAAGAAATACTGCAGATGCTGATAAATGAAGGAAGAATCATAGCTCTTTTACCTTCAATCAGCCCACGATCAAGGCAGATTTCAATGGAGTGTGACAATATCACTCCCAATCTCGTGGTCAAAGCACAGAAGAATGATGGGCACTCCGCCACCTTATTCAAAATTTAATTGACAGTGGTGTCCTGCAAATGGCAGACGATGATGATGTAGTACTAGAGAGTGGGGACGCATTTCCTACAAAGCGGAAGGAAGTCATAGCAATCATATCTTCTGAGACAGATGCAGCTACCCCCTCACATACAATTCAACCTATTCAGCTCATGGGTATTGGGATTCCTTTGAAAGTGGCTATGCCAGAGCCAATTATCTTACCATTCAAACCACAATATCCTATTGTCAGCCTAAAAAAGTTCCATGGAATTATGGAATTATCTCACATAACTGATGCAGTGTTGAAGGATAATCCACTGTATCTTCCCCCACGGGTGATGAAGCCTACCATCAAGACAAAGGGGAAGATTCCAATGGAAAAAGTGAAAGAATTTCTCCGTACTATGGGGCATAATGAAGCCAAAGTGGTTTTAAGTTTAAGAGAAGCTCCACATCAAATTTCCCTACTGGACTTGGTTTTCTCTTTCGAAGATCACAAGAAGGTATTGCTCAGGGTTTTGGAAGAAGCCCAACTACCTAAGTCAATAGATGTTGAGAAATTCCAACATCTAGTGGATCACATTTTTAACAACAATGTGATATCTTTCACTTACGATGATATACCTCCCTAAGGGACCAGTCATTGCAAGTCGTTGCACATAGCGGTGTTGTCTTTTGGATACATGGTGGGAGGAGTTTTAATAGATGGAGGGTCATCTCTGAATATCTGTCCTTATGCCACTTTGGTGAAGATGAATATTAATCTCAAAAGAATTCGAAGAAGCCGTACAATCATTAAAGATTTCGACGGATCCTGACGAAACGCTGTCGGAGAGATTGAACTGCCAGTGGAGATTGGTCCACATACGTTCTACATATCTTTTCACGTACTCAAAATAGATATAGGATATAACCTAATCCTGGGAAGACTGTGGATTCATATGGTCAGAGTCGTCCCCTCCACTCTTCACCAACAACTTAAATATATCATCAACAATAGCCTAGTCACTGTCGATGTTGAGCCAGAATATCCTGAACAAGGTGACATACCACTCATCAGCTTCAATTCAGAAGTTGAGCTGGTCAATTTTCATGCCCTGGAGGTGACCAACACTCACTACCATCCTGTTAGGGCGCCACCTCTCATACCCCAGATTTCTACCGAAGTAATGTCGGTCACTCAAGAAATGATGACATTGGGTTATCAACCTGGACAAGGGTTGGGCAAAGATCATCAGGGCATCAAGCGCCCCATTCAAGTTCCCAGTCAAACAAGGACAGCCAGACTAGGCTATACTTCTAGTTCCAGTTGTAGGAATCCTCATAAGCACAAGCAGATTCCTTCAGCTTCAGCCACACGGCGATTGTCTCCACCTACAGTTCCTGAGCCTGTACGGTCTCCGGTAAAGATCTCTGCCCATGTAATAGCCATGTTATTTCTTAAACAGATACCGGTCAAGGGGAAAGAAGTCTTGGTTCCAAATCCCGAAGAGAAAGAAAAGGAACGGAGACGTAAACAAGATATCGTCAGGATGATGTCAAACTTACGCATCATTGTCCATGATGATCACATAAATAGATACACCCCAGACGATGATTATCTAGACGTAATGGTCATCATTCGGGAAAAGGAGGACGATAACAACCCCTCCATCATTGCAGTCTATCATGACTTCACCCTTGACAATTGGAGCAGCACTCCTTTCATTGGTCGACAAGGGTAAAACGGGTAGAAACTCCTACCTTGTAGATAATAATAACTGCTTACTTTTCTGTATAGTATTAGCAGTTGTTTTGTCAGTACATGCTAACACTATGTATGATTGAACAGTTTCATATATTAAGTGAAAGCATATTTTGTTTCAGGACTCTGAATTTAGATGTGCCTATACTTACTGATAAGGTGCCTTTTCTCCACAAGGATTGTAACTTTGATGGAAAGTTGGACTCAGACTTGATGGAAATACAAGAGGACATTGAGATACCTCAGGAGATCAAAGAATGAGTCAAAGACAAACCCAAACCAAACCTTGATAGAACCACTTCGTTCAATCTTGGAACCTTAAAAAGCCCTAAACTAATCCAGATTAGTACAAACCTCACTCCAAACCAAAGGAATGATATGGTTACACTATTAACCCATATCCAGGATGTGTTTGCATGGTCTCATGAAGACATGGTGGGTTTGTCCATCGACATTGTCATCCATTGCCTCCCCATCAAAGAGGGATTCAAGCTAGTCAGGCAAAAGCTCAAGCAATTGAAAGCTGAGTTGAGTTTAAAAGGTAAAGAAGAAATTGTGAAATAATTTCAAACAGGCATCGTCATGGTGTCTACATACCCTGAATGGCTATCAAACATAGTCCCCATTCCTAAACCAGGAGGAAAGGTATGAGTTTACGTGGATTACTGGGATCTGAATAAAGCTTGCCTTAAAGATAGCTTTCTCGTGCCATTTATCCACATTCTCATTGGCAATACTGCTCAATACGACATATACTCCTTTACTGATTGCTTCGCGGGGTACCATAAAATTATGGTTGCTGAAGAGGATCGTGAGAAAACTGCATTCATCATGCCTTGGGGAACCTTTTGCTATAGACGGTTGTCATTCGGACTCATCAATGCCGGAGCTACCTACCAGCGAGCCATCATGGCTCTTTTCCATGATTTAATGCACAATGAGATAGAGATCTACGTAGATGATATTACTGTCAAGTCTAGAAGGGAGGAAGACCACCTAGACCATCTCAAAAAGCTCTTCAATAGGTTACGTAAGTACAAATTAAAGTTGAATCCAGCCAAGTGCGCCTTTGGCGTCAAATCCAGCAAGTTGCTAGGATTCCTAGTCAGCCACAAGGGGATTGAGCTGGATCCCACCAAAATCCAGGCCATCACAAAAATGCCCATTCCTCAAATAGAGAAGGAGATACGAGAATTTTTGGGAAGAATCAACTTCATCAGCAGGTTCATTTCCAAACTCACAGCAACCTATGAGCCTATTTTCAAATTATTAAGGAAGAACTCCTCCATAAAGTGGAATGATGAGTACCAGAAGGCCTTCCTTGCAATCAAAGAGCAGCTAGTCAAAGCTTTTGCGTTGGTACCACCCAGGGATGACGTTCCCCTGTTCATGTACATGTCCATAAGTGACAATGCCATGGGCTGCATGCTGGGACAGAAAGATGATAGAGGCCAAGAGAGAGCTATCTATTACCTCAGCAAAAGATTCAGCAGCAGTGAACACAAGTACACTCTGATTGAGAAGACTTGTTGTGCTTTAGCAGGGGCTTCCATGAGATTACAACATTACCTCCATGGTCATACAACCCATCTCATATCCCGCATGGATCCTCTCAAGTACGTGTTCAGTAAACCCATGTTGAATTGTAGGCTATCCAGATGGCAGTTGATCCTACAATAATTTGACATCGTCTACGTGACGTAAAAGTCCATTAAAGGTCAAGGAATCGTCGATCAACTAGCCGACGCGCCTTTAGGGGATTTCAAACCCTTGGAAACATACTTCATGGAAGATGTATTTTGATGGAGTTGTAAATATGGAAGGTTCTGGGGCTGGAGCAGTTCTACTGTCTGTTACGGGGGAGCAACATCCCGTCGCCGTTAAATTATAGTTTGCCAACACCAACAACATAGCTGAGTATGAAGGCTGTATTATAGGGCTAAAACTTGCCCAATCAATGGGCATCAGATGGTTAACTGTCTTTGTAGATTCTGAGTTGGTAATCAGGCAAACCACATGAATCTATCACACCAAAGGTCTACACTTGTTGCCTTACCATCGACAGATTCTATAGATGGATTCGGAGTTTGAAAAAATATCTTTCCTCCACATTCCTCGGAATAGGAATGATTTTGCGGATGCACTAGCAACCTTAGCCTCCTTGATTAACATACTGGACAAGGAAAACATGCCAACCCTCGCATTTGCCCAACAAAAGGCTCCAGCCTATGGGAATTACATTAGAGAAGTATCAGATGAGCTACCTCCCATCCAACAGCCTTGGTATCAGCATATCAAGGAGTACTTACAAGATGGATCTACACCCGCTAAGGCAAGCCCGACTGAATGAAGGCGTATCCATCGATTGGCTATAAAATTCTATCTGAGTGGAGATGCACTCTATAAAAGAGGTGCAGAACTAGGTCTCCTTAGATGTCTGGACAAGTACCAAGCTCAGAGGCTCATGGATGAAATTCATGGTGGAGTATGTGGCCCACACATGAGCAGCCCCCTACTTGTAAAGAAAATCCAAAGAACATGGCATTACTGGCTCTCTCTCAAGGCTGACTGTGAGAATCACGTCAAGAGATGTTGTCAGTGCCAAATTCATGGAATGTTATCCACGCCCTTTCAAAGAAACTCCACAATATGAGTTCTCCTTGGCCCTTCTCAATGTGGGGAATGGACGTGATCGGGCCCATTGAGCTCAAAGCCAGTAATGGGCATCGGTTTATCTTCACCATGATCGACTACTTCACCAAGTGGGTAGAAGCAGCCTCCTTCCCCAGGGTTACCAAAGAAGTCATCATTGCTTTCATCAGAAATAATGTCATTTATCGATATGGACAACCAGAGGTAATTGTATCAGACAATGCTAAGAACCTCAACAACAAAATGATGGAGGAATTGTGCAGTAAATTCCACATCAAACATCTCAACTCCGTCATCTACCATCCAAAGATGAATGGTGATGTTGAAGCGGCTAACAAAAACATCAAGAAGATCATGCAAAAGATGTCCGCTAACCACAAAGGATGGCCTGACTTATTGCCTCTAACTCTGTTAGCCTACAAAACATCAATGCGTAATTCCACTGGGGTAACCGCCTACGCATTAACCTATGGGATGGAAGCAGTGCTCCCTATAGAAGTGGAAATGGAATCCCTCAGAGTGTTGATAAACACTCAGCTGGATGAAGACCAATGGATACAAGATAGGTATCACCAATTGTCTCTAATAGACAAATGACGAGCCGCTGCTATCTTCCACGGTCAGTTATATCAACAAAGGATCGCCAGGTCCTGCAACAGAAAAGTCTGGCTAAGGAAGTTTAAACAACATGACTTAGTTTTGAAGAAGATCATTGACAACCAAGATCAATCTATGGAAAAATTCACCCCAAACTGGGAAGGCCCGTTTATTGTCAAGGAGGTATTGACAAGAGGTGCTCTCAGATTACAGGAAATGGACGGCGATGAATTTTCACAGCATATCAACTCAGACACCGTGAAACGGTACTATGTCTGAGGTTACCATCAAGCAAACATCCTAGTTTTGGATCACCAGATCCCCAGTCATTTCATGTTTTCTAACCCTTCACTACATACAATTTCTCTTTACACTCATTTGCCCCATCAGGGACAAACACATTTTTCTAACCAGCAGCCTGGTTTTGGATCGTCAGATCCTTCTTTCAACTTTGTTTTGAACCCTTACTCAACTCCGGTTATCCCACCAGGGATTGAACCATTTACACCTGCAGTCTTATCCCACTAAGGATAAAACTTTTCACACCTGTAGTTTGTCCTGTACATAGGATTAAACTTTCTCCCCCGCAGTTTGTCCTGAACATGTGATCAAACTTTTCATTGGCTGCAAACCGTCCTGAACATGGGGCGAACTATGTCGACTTGATCTCCTTGATACACGGAGTAATAACCCGATATTCTCTATATAAATTAATCAAAAAATTTGCATATAAAATTTTTTTTATTTAAAATATAAATATGGGGAATATGTGTAATTCAAAGTGTATGTATTTATGTGATAAATAAAAATATATTTATTACATGAATAATTACAAATGATTTTATTTTAAAATTAATGATCATTATAAATTATAATCTTATAATAAATTAAATTGGTAATAAAAATATTTTTATTACTTATTTTCCAAGAAAATATGTTTATATATTATTTGATAACATATGGAAAGGATTATTGGAATTATTATAATAATTATTTTATTATAAGAATTTTAGTACAGATTATTAAGTTAATCATTTTAACTTAATTAATAATGTTATATATGAAAGATATATCAGATATGGAATCCAAACCCTAATTTTGGATTTCGATCAACGCATGAGAATAATAATATAATATTATTATTTTTCAGTGCTATAAATATATACTGTATATGTGGACAGTTAATGGTTGGTCAGTTATGGTAGAAAACCCTAGCAATATTTTTTATAAGCCCTAGTTAGTAAGTCAATTAAGACTTTAAAATCTGTTAAGCCATCGTGTTATGTTGTATATGATATGTATTGTAGATTTTAATGCTAATTATGAAAAACCCTAATTAGTAATTAAAAATCCTAATTTTGAAAACCCTAAATAATAGTTATAAGCCCCTAATTTTTAAAATTAGTAACACTAATTATCAAATTAGAGCCCTAATTGCTAAATTAGCAAGGTTAATTATAATTAGTAAATAATTAAACCCTAGTGTTCTTGTATAATGTAATTAGAAACCTAATCTAATTAAGGAAACCCTAATTACAAATTTTAGAAACTAAAATTTTATTTTTGTACAAACCCTAGTTAGAAATTCTACAAATTTAATGTGTTAAACCATAGGGTTAAACCCTAAGGGTTTGTCAAGATTACAATTTGGCCATTAAAATTACAAGCATAATGACCATAATGCCATTTTGTATTCTTTAATAAGCTTGCTTGTGAATCTAACCAAAATTTTAGTTGCTCAACAACTCTTACCAACCCCATGTGACTACAATACCAGCAATCAGCCACCTATGCCAGCCCAATACATTGTATATAAGTAGTATATATAGATCTAAGAGAGAGAAATTACAATTGTTAGCTCATTTGATCATAATACCCATCCAAGTCCCTCTCTCTCTCTCTCTAACCTACGAAATTTAGTAGTTTATCAGCTCAAAATTCAAGCCCCACGAACCCCTTTAACAAATCAGAAAGCTAGAATCAAAAAAAATTTCAAAGTGAGGTATAAACCCTAACTTATATTCTGACCTTTGATCTGTTGTTAGATGTTAGTTTTTTTTGTGTTAAACATGTTAGATATAGTGTATAATGATGATCTGGGTTAGCACATGTTAGATCCATAACATCTAAGTACTCGAAATTAAAGTTTTTGAAAATCTAGAAAAAGTTTAAACTATGGTCTGAAAATGAATGTCAGTGCCTCTAGATTCTTCCCTGATCATGATTTTTGTTGTTTTGTGCTTTAGATATGTAGTCTGATATGTGCTCTTTGATCTGGATCAAGAATCAGGCTTAGATCGGGTCTAGATTGCAAGTTATTCGTGGTCAAACCACGTTGACCGACATTGACCGGAAGAAATCTGGGCAGCCCAGAGCATGCCCAGATAGGTATGACAAGAAGTTCATGGCCTTTGATCTTTCTGATTGTTGTTTGTTTGTTGTTTTTTTTACATCTAGATTGTAGTCTGGTATATGATCTCCATGTTTATGCCTTAAAATCTCCTAAACATTAAACTGGGTGATTGTAGTGGACGGTCAAATCAGGCAAGTCGAGCATGTTCTCTATTTTCTGGGTAACCTAGAAAACACATGAACATGTCGACTGACATGGTTTGACCGGATCATAACTGTTGATTCTGTTAATGTTATTTATATTTTATGTAATAGATCTACTCTCTTGCATTCTAGCTACAATCTAGAACTCTTAAATCACTAAAACATCAACAGAATTTCAAGTTGTGGAAGCCCAAAGTAGGGCAGTCGAACTGTTCTTCATTTCTGGGCAAACCCAGAAATGAAGAACAGCTCTGACAGCCACTTTGGAGGCTCAGATCTCTTTGGTTATGTGTTGTATGAACATGTTTGTTGTTGGATCTTGTAGTCTTGCACTAGCACTACAATATCTGACTAACAACATGCCTATAAACTTAAGATTTAAGATCTATGCTTAGTCAAACGGACCCACTCGATAACTGACATGACTTTCTGGGTTTTGATGAAGAACATGAAGAACACCTATACCGACGGTTCTGTCGCTATAGGCAGTCTTTAGCGACACTTAATTTTTAAAAATTATATTTTTATTAAATAATTATAGAAAATTAGTTTTTAATTATTAAAAAATATAAATTAAATTACTAAAAATTATTTAAAAGTCTGAAAATTAGTTTTTAATAATTTTTAATATATTTCATGAATAATTAATATTTTTGAAATATTAAAGGTATTTAATTTATTTAATTATTATATTAAATAAATTATTTAAAAATGATTTTAATACTTGAAAAATCATTTAAAATTATATTATTGGATAAAGAAATATTTTAAGTTATTTTTAATGACTTTTAATATTTTGTGATGAAATTCATTAAGAAATTAATATTAATGATAATTTAGTTATTTAATAAATGAAATAAATAAATAAATAAAAGATTTTATTATACTAAAAATCATTTTAAATAATAATAAGGTATTTAAAAATATTTTAAGTTAGAAAATATAACTTTCAATATTTAAAGGTAAATTTTATTAATTAATTCAATATTAATGATATTAGAATTATTTAATAATTATATTAAATAATTTAGTTAAAAAATAATTTTAATATTATAAAAATCATTTTAAATAAAAATAAAATGTTTAAAGATATTTTATGTTGTAAAATATAACTTTTAATATTTAAAGGATAATTTCATTAATAATTTAATATTAATGATATTAATTTAGCATTAATGATAGTAAATTTATTTAATAATTATATTAAATAAATAGTTTAAAAATGGTTTTATTAATTTAAAAATTATTTAAAAAGGATATAAATGAATCAAAAATATTTTAAGTTATACTTAATGATTTTTAATATTTTGGTAAATAATGCATTATTATTTTAATATTATTGGTGATTATTTAAAAATAATTTTAAATATTTTAAAAATTATTTAAAGATAATATTAATTTTTTAAAAATATTTTGAGTTATTATAACTTTAATATTTTGGTAATGGTTTCATTAATAAATTAATATTAATTAAATATTAATGATAATAAAATTATGTAGTATTTAAATCATTTAAAAATAATTCCAGTATTTAAAAAATTATGATAAATTATAATAATTGCTTAAAAATTATTATAAAGCTATGAAAAATAATTTGAATGATATTTAAAACATCTAAATGAATATTGAACTACAGAATAGAGTTTTAGACTCAATAATTACCTGATTAAGCCGTCAATACACCGACATATTTTAGAAATTAATCTGGACTTACATAATTTGATTAAATACATGTTTGTTTGTGATTCGATGACTGTTAAACATGTGTGGCAATGTGATTAGGTTATGTGTTGGCTGTAATAAGCAGTATTATGTGTTAAGATAAGTTATTCTAATCAGTAAAATGATCTTATTACTGATAAGTTGTTATACAAAAGATAAAAACTAAGTTGCGTATTGTAAGCAGCAGACCAGACAAGTATCCTACCTTTGCATTTTCTCTATGCAATGGACATGAGTAAGAAAACTTCAGAATTATATGATTATTGTACCAGATTATTAACCCAATTGTTATATATATTATATCCAATCATTGATTATCAACATGGTATTATATTATTATTCAGATATTTATTATGTTCGTTAATTTTTAATTATGGTTATACAAGTATCCCCACTTAGATAATCATTGTATTTAATCACATGTTGATATATATATATATATATATATATATATATATATATATATATATATATATATATATATATATATATATATATATATATATATATATACCGATTGATTGCAAGTATGCATACATTAAGTAAAAGTCGTCTAAGCTATTTGATCAGCTAGACACAAATTTAAAAATATCATTGAATATGATAAAAACCTTTTTGTATCCAATCTAATTGATTTGGTTCGGATTCCCGACTAAGTATGAACGTCCCGAACATGAGAAAACTTTTATGCGCCCAAGGCGGACAGAGTGAACGATAATATCATTCTTGCATCTAGTGTTGATCAATACAGGGCATAACAGGCTGATCACCCCCCGTGCCCGTAAGTTATGACGGTTTGCGGATGAAGTTTTGCTAAACCTATTTAAAAATTGAAAATAATGTTCATAGTATGTCACCTTAACCCTATTTATAGTCAGTACGCAGTTTCAAAACTTTGATATAGAGTTGTTATGTTATTATTATCTGTTCAGTTTACTTCACAACTATTTATTTGTTGTAGAAAAGGTAGTACAAAGAAAATATTTAATTCTTGCAGCTAATATTTATAATTGTTATTACTCGCTGGGCACGCAAATGCTCATCCTTGCTTAATTTAAATGTTTTCAGCTAAGTGTGAACAACCAGAAGGCTCTGCCAAGAATAAAAGAAAAGGGAAAGTTGCTGAATGAGTGTTATGCTATATATTATGTAATAGTTTGGTTTTATTAAGATGAGAATGATATATATTATCTATCATGTATTGTAATGAATGTTTAAAGGTTGCGTACTTGGGAATAGACTCTGATATGTAAATTAAGTTTAATATTTATATTATTAATAATAGTAGTAGTAGTATTCCGCTCATAGAAATGGTATCGTGAAGCACCGAGTTCGGGTTTTAAGTACCCCAAATTGGGGGCTTTACAAGTTGGTATCAGAGCTTTAGAGTTAGAAACTTTAGGTGGGTAAGACCTTAAGCTATAACCTTAAAACAGAGGGAAACGTTGAAAATATAAATAACTCATATAGAGTTTAAAATAGATGAATTTGGTAAATTCATCGTCAAATAAAATAAAAGATAACTAATATAAAAACTATTATTTGTTGTGTGTATATACTATATGCTAATCAGGATAATTTATGTGTAGATGTCAGGTGGAAAAGCCTTGTTATATGCTTATAGCATGAAGAAGGATCACATCCATACACCCGAGCTAATATCGAAGCCAATAGCTGAAATAGAGGCTCACAATAAAAATAACTCGGACGAGGTGGTTATTGTAGAAAACGTAGTACCAGATCTAGAAATGGTGGAACTGACAGATAGTGATTCAGACACTAAAGTTGAAGCTGAACAACCATCAACGTAGGTGCAGGATCTGAGGAACAAGGTTTCTTCTCTGGAAAAGCTGTGGAAAATAGAAAAGCTGCTAAATAGTCAGTTACGAAAAGCCTTACTAGAAACAATGGAAGAACAAGATAAGCTTAAAATTCAAATTGATTAAATAGGAGCCACAAGTAACATATCATGTACAGCTCTGAGTAATAAGGGGAAAAGAAAGATAGAAGACCACGACTTAGGAAAATTTGATAAGAAGAAATGGAAAAAGATATGTTACCTTTGCGGCTATGAGGGACATACCACTCTGTATTTTCCAGACTATAAACCAGGTGTATGTTTTATCTATGGGATAGAAGGTCATCAGGCGAAAGGTTGTCCAAGAAAAAGGCATAGTAAATAGGTAGTATAGGTTCTGTTGTGTGGGTATATTTAATGTAATATATATGATAAGTATATCTGTGTAATGTAATGTTCCCAACTTTTGTATTAATCAAGGTTGTAAATCCCGACTTTTGTAGTCACAAAGGGATAGTTGATGTTTAAAGCAGTATGTGTTATGCTATGTAAAGTATTCGCTAAATGAATATGAACCTAAATTTGAGTAATGAATCAAGTTTAATATATTAAACTTATGCGATAAGGTTTAGAATGTAAGTTAGTAAAATATAATGTATGGTTTTACTTAACCAGATAATGCCGCCAAGACGTCAAACTCGAAACCAAATGGCAGAAGAATCTGTCAACAATGTTGAGGGACAACAACTAGCAGACCCGATGCAGCACTTTGCAAACATGGTAGCACAAGTTATGCAACAAGGAATGCCAGCCGTAGGGAACCAGCCGAATAATCGCCTAGTGAACTTCAAAGACTTTGAGGCTGTAGGACTGCCAGAATTTAGAGATACAACTGACCCTGTTGAAGCCCAAACTTAGGTTAAAGAGATTAAAAAGGCGTTTGTGATAGCTAGGGTAGCTGAGGGGCAAAAGACAGCTTTTGCCACCTACATGATAAAGGGGGAGGCAAACTTTTGGTGGGAAGTAAATCAGGCGAGAGCAGGAGAAGGTGTAGTTACTTGGGATAGGTTCAAAACTTTATTTTTCAAGAATTATTTCTCATCTAGTATGCAGGCTAGGATGGAGGTGAAGTTTCTGGAATTAAAATCGGACAATATGACGGTGTCAGAATACGCCGCAAAATTTAATGAGTTGGCTAGGTTCGCTCCGCATCAAGTTAATACAGAGGCTAGGAAGGCGAGAAGGTTTGAGCTAAGATTAAAACCCTAGCTCTATAACAAGGTAGCGGTTTTGCAGATTCTTACATTTGCAAGCACTCATGGAAAAAGTTATTATAGCTGAGGAGGCGAGTGAGGCCATGAGCCTCTACAACAAGGAGAAGAAGAACAAGGGCAAGGTCGAAGAAGTTGGGAAGGTAGAAATTAATATTGGAAGTAGAAGTAGTAATAGGAAAAGGAAGGGAAACTATTTTGGAAATGTTCTAGTGAAACAGGAGTGTGTGAAGAAGTAGGTGGTGTTGTGTAAGAATTGTGGAAAGAATCATACAGGTGAATGTATGAAAGGTAAGTTTGTTTGATATAAGTGCGGGCAGGAGGGCCATATCTCTCCCAACTGCCCCAATCCAATGATGAACGCTGGTTATTTTATATGCGGGTCAATGGAGCATAAGTGAAGGACTTTCCGAAACGGAGAATGGAGGCAGGAAGCGTAAACACGGAGAAGGGCAGCGAGACTCTGGCAATCACGGGACCAACGTCATCAAACAAGCCAACAAAATCAACCGCGAGAGTCTTCAACATGACGGTCAAGGATACCATGGCAGCTGGTGATGGAAGTCCAGGTATTATTCATATAACTTTTATTTTCTTATACATGATTATTTTATAGGGAGGAATGTGAGTTCATTTAGAAATCAATTTTTCCTTTTAATCAGATAGACAAGCTTTATGTGTATAGTTAAAGATCAGTCCGATCGAATTTGATCGAGATCTACTTGCAATGACTGTGTATGCTATGTACCCTTATATGTATAAGTTTGTGAAACGGTGATTCCGGGGACGGAATCTTTATAAGGGAGGGTGAATGTAATAACCCGATTTTCTCTATATAAATAAATCAGAAATTTTGTATATAAAGTTTTTTTTATTTAAAATATAAATATGGAGAATATGTGTAATTCAAAGTGTACGTATTTATGTGATAAATAAAAATATATTTATTACATGAATAATTACAAATGATTTTATTTTAAAATTAATGATCATTATAAATTATAATCTTATAATAAATTAAATTGGTAATAAAATATTTTTATTACTTATTTTCCATGAAAAATATGTTTATATATTATTTGATAACATATGGAAAGGATTATTGGAATTATTATAATAATTACTTTATTATAAGAATTTTAGTACAAATTATTAAGTTAATCATTTTAACTTAATTAATAATGTTATATATGAAAGATATATCAGATATGGAATCCAAACCCTAATTTTAGGTTTCGATCAATGCATGAGAATAAAAATATAATATTATTATTTTTCAGTGCTATAAATATGTACTGTATATGTGGACAGTTAATTGTTGGTCAGTTATGGTAGAAAACCCTAGCAATATTTTTTATAAACCCTAGTTAGTAAGTCAATTAAGACTTTAAAATCTGTTAAGCCATCGTGTTATGTTGTATATGGTATGTATTGTAGATTTTAATGCTAATTATGAAAAACACTAATTAGTAATTAAAAACCCTAATTTTGAAAACCCTAAATAATAATTATAAGCCCTAATTTTTAAAATTAGTAACCCTAATTATCAAATTAGAGCCCTAATTGCTAAATTAGCAAGGTTAATTATAATTAATAAATAATTAAACCCTAGTGTTCCTGTATAATGTAATTAGAAACCTAATCTAATTAAGGAAACCCTAATTACAAATTTTAGAAACTAAAATTTTATTTTTGTACAAACCCTAGTTGGAAATTCTACAAATTTAATGTGCTAAACCTTAGGGTTAAACCCTAAGGGTCAAATCCTAAGGGTTTGTCAAGATTACAATTAGGCCATTAAAATTACAAGCATAATGACCATAATACTCTTTTGTATTCTTTAATAAGCTTGATTATGAATCTAGCCTAAATTTGAGTTGCTCAACAACTCTTACCAACCCCATGTGACTACAATACCAACAATCAGTCACCTATGCCAGCCAAATACATTGTATATAAGTAGTATATATAGATCTAAGATAGGGAAATTACAATTGTTAGCTCATTTAATCATAATACCCATCCAAGTCCTCTCTCTCTCTCTCTAACCTACGAAATTTAGTAGTTTATCAGCTCAAAATTCAAGCCCCACGAACCCCTTTAACAAATCAGAAAGCTAGAATCAAAAAAAAATTCAAAGTGAGGTATAAACCCTAACTTATATTCTGACCTTTGATATGTTGTTAGATGTTAGTTTTTTTGTGTTAAACATGTTAGATATAGTGTATAATGATGATCTGGGTTGGCAAATATTAGATCCATAACATCTAAGTACTCGAAATTAAAGTTTTTGAAAATCTAGAAAAAGTTTAAACTATGGTCTGACAATGAATGTCAGTGCCTCTAGATTCTTCCCTGATCATGATTTTTGTTGTTTTGTGCTTTAGATATGTAGTCTGATATGTGCTCTTTGATCTGGATCAAGAATTAGGCTTAGATCGGGTCTAGATTGCAAGTTATTCGTGGTCAAACTACGTTGACCGGCATTGACCGGAAGAAATCTGGGCAGCCCAGAGCATGCCCAGATAGGTCTGACAAGAAGTTCATGGCCTTTGATCTTTCTGAACGTTGTTTGTTTGTTGTTTTTTTTTACATCTAGATTGTAGTCTGGTATATGATCTCCATGTTTATGCCTTAAAATCTCCTAAACATTAAACTGGGTGATTGTAGTGGACGGTCAAATCAGGCAAGTCGAGCATGTTCTCTGTTTTCTTGGTAACCTAGAAAACATATGAACATGTCGACTGGCATGGCTTGACCGGATCATAACTGTTGATTCTGTTAATGTTATTTATATTTTATGTAATGATCTACTCTCTTGCATTCTAGCTACAATCTAGAACTCTTAAATCACTAAAACATCAACAGAATTTCAAGTTGTGGAAGCCCAAAGTAGGGCAGTCGAACTGTTCTTCATTTCTGGGCAAACTCAGAAATGAAGAATAGCTCTGACAGCCACTTTGGAGGTTCAGATCTATTTGGTTATGTGTTGTATGAACATGTTTGTTGTTGGATCTTGTAGTCTTGCACTAGCACTACAAATATCTAACTAACAACATGCATATAAACTTTAATATTTAAGATCTATGTTTAGTCAAACTGACACACTCGATAACTGACATGACTTTCTGGGTTTTGATGAAGAACATGAAGAACACCTATACCGACGGTTCTGTCGCTATACGCAGTCTTTAGCGACACTTAATTTCTAAAAATTATATTTTTATTAAATAATTATAGAAAATTAGTTTTTAATTATTAAAAAATATAAATTAAATTACTAAAAATTATTTAAAAGTCTGAAAATTAGTTTTTAATAATTTTTAATATATTTCATAAATAATTAATATTTTTAAAATATTAAAGGTATTTAATTTATTTAATTATTATATTAAATAAATTAATTAAAAATAATTTTAATACTTGAAAAATCATTTAAAATTTTATTATTGGATAAAGAAATATTTTAAGTTATTTTTAATGACTTGTAATATTTTGTGATGAAATTTATTAAAAAATTAATATTAATGATAATTTAGTTATTTAATAAATGAAATAAATAAATAAATAAATAAATAAATAAAAGATTTTATTATACTAAAAACCATTTTAAATAATAATAAGGTATTTAAAAATATTTTAAGTTAGAAAATATAACTTTCAATATTTAAAGGTAAATTTCATTAATTAATTCAATATTAATGATATTAGAATTATTTAATAATTATATTAAATCATTTAGTTTAAAAATAACTTTAATATTATAAAAATCATTTTAAATAAAAATAAAATGTTTAAAGATATTTTAAGTTGTAAAATATAACTTTAATATTTAAAGGATAATTTCATTAATAATTTAATATTAATGATATTAATTTAGCATTAATGATATTAAATTTATTTAATAATTATATTAAATAAATGGTTTAAAAATGGTTTTATTAATTTAAAAATCATTTAAAAAGGATATAAATGAATCAAAAATATTTTAAGTTATACTTAATGATTTTTAATATTTTGGTAAATAATGCATTATTATTTTAATATCAACGATTCCGGCTAATGTACAAGTCCTAGCTATGGGACCAGACAGGGACCAAGTCAGCCGCAATGGTTACAAAATAAATGGTTATGAATTTCATACAAAGGCATATGGGCGCGGTAAAAGAACAACGAACTCTGGAGTGTGTGTCCAAGGAGATTGTTACAATGAGCTTGGTCGTGCCTTTTATGGGAGTTGGAGGAAATCGTAGAATTGTCGTACAAGGGCACGTACGGGGGTCATATTAACTTGTTCAAGTGTCGTTGGTTTGAATCAGAAAAAGGGATACGTGTTGACAGACATGGAATCGTTGATAGTGACCTCCATAGGTCGGCTTACTCCAACGAACCGTTTGTTTTACCAACTCAAACAGTACAAGTATACTATCCTAGTCCTGTTAGGAAAAAGAATAGATTGCCTACGGATTGGCAAGTTATAATTCATACTCTCGCGTGCAGTCGTGTCCAAGTAATAGACGGGGATTTCTACAAAGAGGAGATGCTTCATAGACCTCCTATAATAAATATAGAGGACAACAACGATGTAATCTAGTTAGAGGGTGGAGATGAACCTGATGAATTGAATCCCGAGATAGTTATTGTGATAGATGACAGTGATACTGAGAAAGAGTTATTGACTGACACTGACACAGAATCTAAAGAAGAAGATGGTTATGAATCTCCGATACTTGTACAAAATGATTCTGACTCAGACAACGATTTTCATTAAAATGTATGTTTAGTTTTAATTGTATTACAATGAATTACATATAGGAATGTTCTTTATATCATTAACATGTTTATGTACCTTTCATTTATAGTTGTCGTAGTTAACTATTTTACAGCCATGTTTATGTACCATTCATTTATAGTAATCGTAGTTAACTATTTCATACAATTAATTGTCATTATTGTCCTTTTCTATAAAATGTATGTTTAATTTTAATTGTATTACATACAATTACATATGTACATGTTCTCTATATCCTTGACATGTTTATGTACCTTTCATTTATAACTCATACTAACATCCTAAATTTTTTATTTATAGATGTCTTCTGAACCTGCAGCATGAAAGCGCGGGTTGGGTCGGGGCCCTAATCATGTGCCGAAGGCCCCGGCTATTCCGAATGATTGCATTCTTATACAGATCCGTCCTCCTCCAGAAAGCACGTAAGTTAAACATCGTGTATATATAAGGGTTTAATATTTCCATTGTTATAAAAATATTTTAATGTAAATTATTATATATTATAGTGATTTTCAAGATAGTAAAATTGTGAAGTGCATTTCATAATTATGCTTACAGAACTGGCCTACGCTAGTGATTACATGGGCGAGCACACCTCTCGCCCATAAGGATGCAGTTTGGGCTGAATTTCAGGTATATTTTTTTATCACTCTGATAGATAATACATAGTTAATCAAATAATATTGTTTAGTAATGTCGGATTATGGTAATATAATAGTTTTAATATTATTATTGTTGTTTTATTTGCAGAAGCGGTATAGATGGGACGACGCACAGGCATCAATTATTCAAACATTGTTCTGGCAGAAGTGTGCCGATCGAACTAAAGATAATCTGAACAAGGAACGACAGAAAGCCCTGCACAATGCTGAGATTGACCATCCAAGACAGGGTGAGCAGTATATGCATGAGCATTGCCTCTGGTGGTGCGCACAGCCCATATGGGTGCAGATGTGTGACCAGTGGAGAGCTGAGAGCTAGGTCAAGAGACGCAAGACTGCCGCCTCGAACAGATCCCCAGGTGTATCCTCAGGTATATCCTATTGTCAACCTAAAGAAAGTTCTATGGAATTATGGAGGGGCTGAAGGATCCACATCGCACATAACTGTTGCAGTGTCGAAGGATAATCCATTGTATCTTCCCCAACGGGTGATAATGCCTACCATCAAGTTAAAGGGGAAGATTCCCATGGAGAAAGTCGAAGAATTTCTCCGTACTATGGGCCATAATGAAGCTGAGGTGGTTTTAAGCTTAAGAGAAGCTCGACATCAAGTTTCCATACTGGACTTAGTGTTCGCTTCTGAAGATCACAGGAAGGTCATGCTCAGGGTTTTGGAAGAAGCCCAACTGCCTAATTCAATAGATATTGAGAAATTCCAGCATCTGGTGGAACACATTTTTAACAACAATGTGATATCTTTTACTGATGACGATATACCTCCCGAAGGGATCGGTCATTGCAAGCCGTTGCATATTGCAGTTTTGTCCTCCAGATATATGGTGGGACGAGTCTTGATAGATGGAGGTTTATCTTTGAATATATGTCCTTATGCCACATTGGTAAAGATGAACATTAATCTCAATTGGATCCGAAACAACCATATGGTTATCAAAGCTTTTGATGAATCCCGACGAAACTCTGTCAGAGATATTGAACTACCAGTAGAGATTTGTCCACATACATTCTGCGTGTCTTTTCATGTTCTCAAAATAGATACAGGATACAACCTGTTTCTTGGAAGACCGTGGATTCATATGGCAGGGGTCGTCCCCTCCACTCTTCACCAACAACTTAAATACATTATCAACAATAGCCTAGTCATTATCAACGCTGAGTCGGAATGTCCTGAACAAGGTGACATACCACTCATCAACTTTAATTCAGAAGTTGAGCCGGTCAGTTTTCATGCCCTGAAGGTGAGCAACACTCACTACCATCCTGTTGGGGCACCCCCTATTATACCCCAAATTTATGCCGAAGTAATGTCAGCCACTCAAGAAATGGTGTCGTTGGGAAATCAACCTGGACAGGGGTTGGGCAAAGATCATCAGGGCATCAAGCATCCCATTCAATGTCTTAGTCAAATAGCGATAGCCGGAATAGGCTATACTGCTAGTTCCAATCACAGGAATCCTCATAAGCACAAACAGATTCCTTCAACTTTAGCCCCACGGCGATTATCTCCACCTACAGTTCCTGAGCCTGTACGGTCTCCGGTAAAGGTGCCAGCCCATGTAATGGCCATGTTATTTCCTAAACCGATACCGATAAAGGAGAAAGAAGTCCTAGTTCCAGATCCAAAAGTGGAAGAAGAGGAACAAAGACGTAAACAGGACATCGCCCTGATGATGTCAAACATACGCATCATTGTCCATGATGAACATACAAATAGATACACCCCAGACAATGATTGCATAGACGTAATGGTCATTATTCGGGAGAAGGAGGACAATGATAGCCCCTCCATCACTGTAATCCATCAGTACTTCACCCTTGAAAATTGGCAGAAACTCCTTCTGCCCTGTAGATAATAATAGCTGCTTACTTTTCTGTACAGTATTAGCAGTTGTTTTGTCAGTACATGCTAACACTTTGTATGATTGAACAGTGTCATATATATTAAGTGAAAGCATATTTTTGTTTCAGGACTCTGAATTTAGATATGCCTATACTTGCTGATGAGGTTCCTTTTCTTCATAAGGATTGTAACTTTGATGAAAAGTTGGACTCAGACTTGATGGAAATATAAGAGGACATTGAGATACCTAAGGAAATCAAAGAATAGGTCGAAGACAAGCCCAAATCCAACCTTGATCAAACCACCTCCTTCAATCTCGGAACCTTAGAAAGCCCTAAACTAATCCAGATTGGTACATACCTCACTTCAAACCAAAGGAATGACATGGTTACACTATTAACCCAATTCCAGGATGTGTTTGCATGGTCTCATGAAGACATGGTGGGTTTGTCCACTGACATTGTCATTCATCGCCTCCCCATCAAAGAGGGATTTAAGCCAGTCAGGCAGAAGCTCAGGCGATTGAAACCTGAGTGGAGTTTAAAGGTTAAAGAGAAAATTATGAAACAATTTTAAGCAGGCATCATCATGGTGTCTACATACCCTGAATGGCTATCAAACATAGTCCCCGTGCCTAAACCAGGAGGAAAGGTGCGAGTATACGTGGATTACTGGGATCTGAATAAAGCTTGCCTTAAAGATAGCTTTCACGTGCCATTTATCCACATTCTCATTGACAATACTGCTCAATACAACATGTACTCCTTTGCTGATTGCTTCGCAGGGTACCATCAAATCATAGTTGTTGAGGAGGATCATGAGAAAACTGCATTCATCAATCCTTGGGGAACCTTTAGTTATAGACGGTTGTCATTCGGCCTCATCAATGCCAGAGCTACCTACCAGCAAGCCATGATGGCTCTTTTCCACGATTTAATGCACAAGGAGATAGAGATCTACGTGGATGACATCATTGTCAAGTCTCGAAGGGAGGAAAACCATCTCAAAAAGTTCTTCAACAGATTGTGTAAGTACAACTTGAAGTTGAATCCAGCCAAGTGCGCCTTTGGCGTTAAATCAAGCAAGTTGCTAGGATTCCTAGTCAGCCACAAGGGGATTTAGCTGGATCCCACCAAAATCCAGGCCATCACGGAAATGCCCATTCCTCAGACAGAAAAGGAAATACGAGGATTTTTGGGAAGAATCAACTTCATTAGCAGGTTCATCTCCCAACTCACAGCAACCTGTGAGCCTATTTTCAAGTTGTTAAGGAAGAACGCCTCCATGAAATGGAATGATGAGTGCCAGAAGGCCTTCCTTACAATCAAAGAGCAGCTAGTTAAAGCTCCTATTTTGGTACCACCCAGGGATGATGTTCCCCTATTCATGTACCTGTCCATAAGTGACAATGCCATGGGCTGCATGCTGGGACAGAAAGATGATAGAGGCCAAAAGCGAGCTATCTACTACCTCAGCAAAAGATTCAGCAGCAGTGAACACAAGTACACTTTGATTGAGAAGACGTGTTGTGCTTTAGCATGGGCTTCCACGAGGTTACAGCATTACCTCCATGATCACACAACCCATCTCATATCCCGTGTGGATCCTCTCAAGTACGTGTTCAGTAAACCCATGCTGAACTGTCGACTGTCCAGATGGCAGTTGATCCTATAATAATTTGACATCGTCTACGTGACGCAAAAGTCCATTAAAAGTTAAGGAATTGCGGATCAACTGGCCGCAACACCTTCAAGGGATTTCTAACCCTTGGAGACATACTTCCCTGATGAGCGGGTAATGGCAATTCAGCAACACCATCAGTACGATGCATGCCAATCATGGAGGATGTATTTTGATGGAGCTGTAAATATGGAAGGTTCTGGAGCAGGATCAGTTCTAGTATCCGTTACGGGGGAGCAGCATCCCGTCACCATCAAATTGCAGTTTGCCAACACCAACAACACAGCTGAGTATGAAGGTTGTATCATGGGGCTAAAACTTGCCCAACCAATGGGTATCAGACGGTTAACTGTCTTTGGAGATTCTGAGTTGGTAATCAATCAAACCACAAGAGTCTATCACACCAAAGGTTTACACTTGCTACCTTACCATCGGCAGGTTCTACAGATGGCTTCGGAGTTTAAAGAAATATCCTTCCTCGACATTCCTCGAAATAGGAATGATTTTACAGATGCACTAGTAACCTTGGCCTCCTTGATCAACATACATGACAAGGAAGACATGTCAACCCTCACATTTGCCCAACAAAAGGCTCCAGCCTATGGGAATTATATTGGAGAAGTATCGGATGAGCTACCTCCCATTTAACACCCTTGGTATCAACATATCAAGGAGTACTTACAAGATGGATCTACACCCGCTGAGGCGAGCCCGACTGAGAGAAGGCGGATCCATCGACTGGCTATGAAATTCTTCCTGAGCGGAGATGCACTCTATAAAAGAGATGTAGGATTAGGTATCCTCAGATGTCTAGATAAGGACCAAGCTCAGATGCTCATGGATGAGATGTATGGTGGAGTATGTGGCCCACACATGAGTGGCCCCCTACTTGTTAAGAAGATCCTCAGAACAGGGCATTACTGGCTCTCTCTCAAGGCTAACTGTGAAGACCACGTCAGGAGATGTTATCAGTGCCAAATTCATGGGAATGATATCCACGCCCCTCCGAGGGAGCTCCACAATATGAGTTCACCTTAGTCCTTCTCAATATGGGGAATGGACGTGATTGGGCCCATCTAGCCCAAAGCCAGTAATGGGCATCAGTTTATCTTCACCATGATTGACTACTTTACCAAGTGGGTAGAAGCAGCATCCTTTCCCAGGGTTACCAAAGAAGTCATCATTGCTTTCATCAGAAACAATGTCATTTGTCGATATGGACAACCAGAGGTAATTGTATCAGACAATTCTAAGAACCTCAACAACAAAATGATGGAGGAGTTGTGCAGTAAATTCCACATCAAACATCTCAACTCCGTCATCTACCGTCCAAAGATGAATGGTGTTGTTGAAGAGGCTAACAAAAACATTAAGAAGATCATTCAGAAGATGTCTGCCAATCACAAAGGGTGGCCTGACTTATTGCATTTGACTTTGTTAGCCTATAGAACATCAATGTGCACTTCTACTGGGGCAACCCCCTATGCATTAACCTATGGGGTGGAAGATGTGCTTCCCATAGAAGTGGAAATGGAATCCCTTGGAGTATTGATGGACGCTCAGTTGGATGAAGACCAATGGGTGCAAGATAGGTATCACTAATTGTCTCTAATAGACGAAAGGCGTGCCGCTGCTATCTTCTACGGTCAGTTATATCAACAAAGGATCGCCAGGTCCTACAACAGAAAAGTCCGGCTACGGTAATTTAAACAACACTACTTGGTTTTGAAGAAGATCATTGACAACCAAGATCAATTTAAGGGAAAATTTGCCCCAAACTAGGAAGGCCCGTTTATTGTCAAGGAGGTATTGACAGGAGGTGCTCTCAGATTACAGGAAATAGATGGCGATGAATTTCCACAACATATCATCTCAGACACCGTGAAATGGTATTATGTCTGAGGTTACCATCAAGCAAACATCCTGGTTTTGGATCACCAGATCCCTAGTCATTTCAAGTTTTCTAACCCTTTACTGCATACAATTTCTCTTCACACTAATCTGCCCCATCAAGGACCAACACACATTTTCTAACCAGCAGCCTGGTTCTGAATCGCCAGATCCTTCTCTCTTCTTTTGGTTTTGAACCCTTAAACAACTCCGGTTATCCCACCAGGGATTGAACCTTTCACACCTGCAGTTTTACCCCACTAGGGATAAGACTTTTCACACCCGCAGTTTGTCCTGTACATTAGATTAAGCTTTCTCACTCGCAGTTTATCTTGAACATGGGATCAAACTTTTCATTGGCTGTAAATCGTCCTGAACATGGGGCAAACTACGCCAACCTGATCTCCTTGATACACGGGAGTAAGTAGGCAGCCATATTTTATATGGTCCAGTCACAATAAAACAAAAACAACAAAAACATTTCTACACCCTTTTCCTTATAAAAACAAAAACATCTCTACACCCTTTTTTCAACATACAGCGTTAAACCTCTTACACCAGGTTCGAACTACATAGACCTGATCTCCTCTTCAACAGGAGTACGTAGGCCGCCAGTCATGGTTCGGTCTAACCCCCTACCGAAACATAAACACTTGTCAGCAGTACTGGGATCAACCTTCAATACGTCACATCTTATTGACTTCAGACCAAAGGGATGGAACTACCTGACCTCCCCTAAATGGGAGGATCGGCGACCATTTAAGTTGTGGTTATTCCTCGAAGAGAAACACCAATCCATACGAGATGGAACTAACTGGGCTCCTCTTAAATAGGAGTACTGGCAACCATCTGTAGTGCGATCGATCTCAGAGAGGAAAGTCGCACTCCTCTCCACATCTCCATACAGAAACCAGTCCCAAGACACCAAAGAGGGTAGGGGATACATACAGATTAACGATCCATTCTGAAATATCCTGAGACAACTCAATGTTCATCCATCAAGGAGGAATTCAGAATACATTGAGATCACAAGCCCTGGAGAAACAGAAAAATATCAAGCAAGCAACAAGTCATAACTAAAAGGGAAATGATCAAAAAATATATATTTCCCTGCTATATATAATGTTGTTTGATATATACAATATGAACTATACATGACAAAATGGCTAAGCTAGTCTGTGCAAAAAAATACAAGCCCATCTACAAATCAATATATATACGAGCTATCAAGTCCAACATGGCATCCCTCTCAGAAGAAGGAGGTAGCACTGTGATCTCCTGTACAAGGGTCTCTATGCGAGATAACAGATCTACAGCCATCTGCATGGTGACACCGTGCTCATCAATATATACACACATCTTTACAATGATGCCAATAGTAAGGGACCTCACTGTGGTACTGTCTGTAACGGCTACATCCCGTGTAGATATGGCACTATCCCGTGGCGCTATATATAATGTTGTTTGATGTATACAATATGAACTGTACATGACAAAATGGCTAAGCTAGTCTGTGCAGAAAAATTCAAGCCATCTACAAATCAGAGTATATGCGAGCTATCAAGCCCAATATGGCATCTCTCTCAGAAGAAGGAGGTAACGATGTGGTCTCCTACATGAGGGTATCCACACGAGCTAACAGATCTACAACCATCTACATGGGGACACTGTGCTCATCAATATACGTGCTCATCTCTGAGATCATACCAGTAGTAAGGGACCTCACAGTGGTAATATCTATAACGGCTATATCCCAGGCAGATATAGCGACATCCCGCTCAACTATCATGGCATCTCTGGCTGATCTGACCTCATCCCGCTTATCAATAGCGGCATCTCTATGTACTGATGCCTCGTCTCTATCTAATAAAGCGGCATCTCTCCCATCAAGAGCGGTCAACATCAGGGCTCTCGCCTGATCCCTCTCAAAGGTCATCAGATGAAGACTCTACTCGAAGTACTGTGCTGAATGCTGGATCACGACACTGCTAGTACTGGGAGAATCTAAAAGAGCTACTGGCAACCCAGGGAATGGCTCATCCTCGGTGTGGGAATGAATATCCTCCATAGGCTCTCCACCATCTGAATCAATACTCAGTACTGTGGATATTGCCGCAACCGATGAAGTCTCTATCTCCATCCACGCAGAATACTCTGGCGAACAGCCCGGATGGCTAACAGAAAAAATGGCGATCTCACGCTGATCCCAACAAGCATACGCCCGGGATCTGTCCTCTACTGATAAGTGGCGAGAAGCTAAACGCTAACCTAATGCCCCCTCAAAAGGATAGAAGTCCTAAAATTGGTCAAACTGTGACATCATAGCCAGTGGGTGGTAGGTAGTCATGCCCTTCAAACCAGCCAGAGGGAGATAATCCATACTCGGAGCGTGAGTAATGAAGCTGTAGGGTGAGCTAAGCCCTGAACACGACAGAATGTCAAAAGGATCTCTGATCTCTGCCAAGAATATCGACCAACACATAACGTCTGTACACTCCGATGGCTGAAAGGAGTAAGACATAGCTATATCATGGGTAAAGCAGTACCCGTGTCGACGAAAAGTGTTAATCGGTCTCAAGTGTGACATAAACCACACGTATAACATGACCGAACTATCTGTAAAGACCCCTGCAAGGAAGGTACTGCAGTACGTGGCTGACCTCAACGTCTCCGCTACGATCATCGAGAGGATGGTATGACCCTCCCTGAGAGCTCTCACTGCCATGATGACACCTATGTCCATCTCGTCCATATACCGTGGCATGTACACATATGCCACCAAGGACATCACGAGTACATCCACTTTGGCCAAATGCCACTGATCCTCTGGTGAGGTGAAATCCCCAGAATGTCATGCGTAGCTGTCCACCGAGCCAAACCTATCTATCAGGAAACGCTGGGGCAGTACATGGCCAGATGTAATCTCATCCTTTACTACTCTACGTCGTAACCCAATGAGGATCATGAACTGCTGGCACATATCTCCGACAGCCATATGGGCGCAAGGTCTGTCTAAAGGCAAAGCCATCAACCGCTCATACTCCTTCAATGTAGGAATCAACTCCTGGGTGCCAAATTGAAAAACCTGTCTCTTCGGTATCCAAAGCTCCAGCATACCCTCTACGAAGCCTACGGGAACTTGAAACATCAAGAGGGTCATGGAATGCTATAATAGTTGATCTACGGTCACCCTATCTGGGGGTTACATACTATCATACCAGGATCTCAAACGAGATGCCACCAATACTGGTGGGGTATGATCTATGCGGCTAACTGTCGAAGAAGACATCTGTGTGGGCCGTATCATAAGACCATCCAGGGGTCATTGTTGAATATCTCTGGACATTCATACATATGCATAACATGATAAATGCATAACAGATAATAGATGGCAAAATGATGTAGGGAATGGAAAATAGTAAATACATTCCTAAAAATACAGGGAAATAGGGCATAGACGCCCTACTACTAACAAAGGCCTATCAAAAGATATAGCGAGAATGGGGCACAGCCACCCAATATCTAACAGAGGCCTATCAACAAAGATAACGAGAATACACATTAGAAGAAGACAATGGTATCAATATCAATATCATCAATTTTGTCCACCTGATGTAACTCTTCCTGAGTTACTAGATCTCTATCAACAGGGATGTCAAGCCTATACAAGGGAGGATCTACACCGACAAAGCCATATGGGTCACCTGAGGGGCCAACGCCTAAGCAAAAAGGATCAAAAGTATCTGCCTTTGAAGGATCTCTACCCAAGTGCCGGATGATAAAATGTGCCCGATCTAACTGTCGGGTCAAACGATCAATCTGTGTCACATGAGTCGGATCCGAGATACAGGTCAGCCAATCCGTCATCATCACGAATCCAGGAACCATATCCCCCATATACTGAGTGTGTGACAACCCGAGAATTTAGATAATTATTAAAATCCTAAAATGATGGATTAAAGGTTATAAGATTAACCTAGACAGAAAATAAGTGTATGGAATTGACGTTTCTGTGAAGGAATTTTAAGGATTTCAAAATTTTTAAGAAGAACCTATTTGGTTTCTTAATTGAATGAGAATAAAGAAATATGGGTTACAAAATTTCAAAACCCTAGAAATGAATTAATATGTACTTGAAAGAATATCGAGAATAAGGTATTACGATACCTGTAAATTCAATGTGAACGGAATAGTCTAAGAAATGTTATATAAGTACATATAGAAATTTTATTAAGGAGATAAGATTTCACATGAAGAGATGTTGTAAGGTTAAACGAAGATGAGTATATGTATAGAAATATATATACTTAGTAAGGTGCTATAAATATTTTAGCAAGAGGAATGTTGAATTAAGTTAATGATATAAGGATCAAGATAAAACTATGTTAGTAATTAACATAGCTTGAACGTTGGCCTTGACTGGCAAATAAGAATTTGAATAAATATAAAGTCGTTAATTTATACGATTAGCAATATGAAAGGAGTAATTTAAAACTCAAAATTTGAGTTAGAGATAGAATTTTTAAGCATGGACTGCTCGGTTGCGTCCGGAACGTCAAGATTAGTCAAAATGGGCAGTAAACACAAAGTGTGTAAAGGTTGACTTTTGTTCAAAGTCAACAGTTGACTTTTTATGGAGAAAAGTCAAAATCAGTGTGAGAAGTGAAAGATGTTATATGAATAATGATATAATATTTAATATTATACCAATGATGTAAAACTAAAATATGAGATGAGATCCAATATGTAGATATGAATATTGGTATCAAAGTAGTTAGTAAATTAAATTCATATTTGAATAAATGATTGAATATATTAAATTATATATTTAGTATATAAATAAATTGTTTGAAAATAATTTATGGAGAGGAGGAGGAAATTAAATTAAGTATACAATATGAATTGTATAACTTGAATAAGTTATTAAGTATGAGAATTAAATAATCAAAATGGTTATTGTTATTTAGTGGTCCTAGTATTTATATATATACTAGTGTCTTAATATAAGAGAATTGTGGAGCATGTCACAATTTATTTTATGATTATGTGAGTAAGTGAATACGAATATTATGTGATGGCAAATAAAAGAAACTAGTGTAATCCTAATTATATATTAGGAATAAAGGGTGGAATAACTTACGGGTTATGGGATGAGAGAATTATGGTATATAAAATATATACTAATTTTAAGAGATTTATTTTATACATCTCGGTTAATTAATTTTATAACCTAATTATAGCAAGTCTAATTGGGTTAAGAAATTAAGGGCATGTAAGTTTAATTGGGTTAAGAAATTAAATGTACTTGGGTAAAAAATTTATATTGAGTACATAGAAACCCTAATGAAATGAGTAGGGTAAGATGAAATTTAGTGTAATTGATCATATTAATATTATGGCTCAAACATTTTAGCTAGGAAGTCCAAATATTTTATTTGGAAAAGCCAAAGGAATTAAGTGTTAAGTCCAAGTGAGCCCAATTGTTAAGGAACATGTGGGAGAATAACAATAAATAATATTAAGTTAAGAGATATATTTTTATTATCTCAAGTTATTAATTTTATAACTTAATTAAAACAAGTTTAGTTGGGTTATAGAATTTAATATACAAGAGTGGTGACGTAAATTCTAAATGTTTGGAATGGATACCCTAATTAAATAATTAGGGAATGAGAATATTAAAAGTAATGGATGATGCTATTTGTTATGGCCCAAAGAACTAAAGTTAGTAGCCAAAAGAATTAAAAGAATGGCCCAATAAGAGCCCAAAATTTGATCCAAGTAAAGGGGGGACATTTTGGACATTAAGTATGCTAGATAAAGCAATAAAAATCAAAGCAAGACTTGGGCAAGATAAGGCCATTTGGCCGGATTTTACAAGGAGAGGAAGGAAGAGATTTGTTGGAGATTGTAATTAAGCACATGGTTAATCATTTGGCAATATTGGTTCCAACAACTCTACCCATGTGTCACCCTTTTATTTTGCCAACATTCTTAACCCCATTTGTGCAAGTAAAGAGATAAGGATAAGGTAGATGAATGTGATGATGGGTTACTTTAGTTGGTAACCTACTCCTTACATGTGTCATTTCTTTATTTCACCAACACATTAATTAAACTTGCAAGCAAGCTCTTGGTAACTAAGAAAGAAAGAGAAAGAACTAGAGAGAGGAAGAGAGAAAGAGGAGGTTCGGCAGTCATGTGGGAGATGGAGAGGAGAGAGAAAGTCCATCCATGGAAGAAGAAGAAGAAGAATAAGAAGAAGAAGAGCATGAAAATCAAAGGTATAAACCCCTTTTGTGTATATAATTTTTGATTATTGTAAATCAAACTTTGAATCTATATTTCTAAACTCAAAAACCTTAGATCTATGTGTTTATGAGTGTTTAATGTTTAGATCTACCCATATTGGGTGTTGATTTAGTTGGAAATCGAAAATAAAGAAAAGTGATTTTTCTAGTTTTATAAGCTCTAAAATTTCTATGTACTTTGGATTTCCACCGTTTTAAATCTATAGCTTCTTTTTGCGATCCGTCAAAGGGAGGTGCTAGATATACGTGTTAACTACTAAACCCAAGTGGTAGAACTCAAAAATGTTGAGTACACAAGTTGTAGTGACTGTTTTACCAAAAACAGTTTCGTTGCTAAAAATGAAAAACAGACTATTTTGGACAGTCAAAGAGTAGGGGCAGTTTGGTCATTTTTCGGACATCTAAAAATTCTGGAAAAATTTGGGAGTATACTATGATAAGTTATCTAACATCTCCAAGTGGAATCACTGAAAAAGGAGTTGTAGATTTCCGTATGGAAAATATTTAATAAAGCACGAAAAATTGCAAAAAAGCAATTTAGCTTCTGCCCAAAAGTTTAAAAGGGCTGTTTCGGCCACTTAGTTTGTGAGAAAAATTCTGGCCTTTTGGGACATGAAAATATATGATATCAAGTACCTTGTGTCCAAAAATGAGCTCATTCCGAGTTAAAATGAGCAAGTTATGACCATTTCAATTTCTGTGATTTTCCGACGAAAATGGCTATAACCGGAGTTCTATAACTCCGATGGCCACGAAATTTAAACTGGAGTGTCACGTTAAGACGCATAAGATTGTGCCAAGAGATGGGAATTTCTGGAGTTAAGCACGAGGTAGCTAATTTCTTAAGGAATTAACTAAAAATGAATTTTAAAAAAATACCAAAGGAAGTTGGAAAATTTTGGAAAAATACTTTTTGTGTATGAAATATGTGTATACATGTTTGTACAAAGGATGGGAAAATAATAAATTGATTTGGTATTTTCGTGAAAAGGATATGGAATCCAGCTTGCTGGATTAGAAAATCTGATGAATCCAGTTTGCTGGATTGAAAAGAAGTTTACTAAATTGAAAATATGTTGAATCCAACTTGCTGGATTGCAATCTAGTTGCTGGATTTGTAATCTAGTTTGCTGCATTGCAGTTTGACTTGCTGGATTAAAGGAATTATGTATCCAGTCTGCTGGATTGGTCATTAGGTTGAAGGATTATGAATCCAGCTAGCTGGATTGAAGTATTAGAGAAAACAGCTTGCTGAATTAGAGAAAACAGTTTGCTGAATTATAAACATTTTGCTGGATTATAGAAAAGAGTTTATAATATGAAAGATTAAGTGTTAAATCATAATGAATATGATGCAGTGATTGAAGAATTATCAAAGAATGATAATAATACCGATGTGTTAAGAAGTTATCTAATATTTGATTAAGTGTTAGATAATTGATTGATAAAGTAATTGTATTATTATACAAAGTAGAATATGTTGATTGAGAGACCGATCTTATTAATGATAGGTCTTACCAAAAGAAGTTAACTTAAACTGCGTAGCAGTAGTCAACGAATCAGGCAAGTTTTCCTTAACTCAAACTTGAGTTGTATGTTCAAAGCATGTTAATGAATAATTGTTGTTGATTATTCATGTCTATATTGGTTATTGATTCGCACGTTGTGCATATTGTAAATGTTAATCAGGTATGAAAGGCTGATCACCTTCATTACCATTTGGTTCAGTTAATCTGTTCATGTTTATGCTTGACCATTCATTTTTATTGACTTGGTCGTTCAGCTAAGAAAATTTGTTCATGCTCTTTCACAATGTTTATATTGTTGAAAGTTAGCTAGCCTATTGTTCAATTCTTTCAATCATGATATATCTTTATTGAATTTAAACTTGCTGGGCAAATTTGATGCTCACCCTTGCTATATCGTGATAAAATTTTCAGATTAAGATGAAAGCTTGAGTAAAGACAGAAGCGAAGATAAAGTGCAAGATTAAGCTATTATGCAGTTAGATCTATTAAATTTTCTGACGAAAATAGCACTGTAAATCTTTTAAGATATTGAATGTATGTATTAAGTTAAGGTTGTAGACCTTGGGAATGATGTGTAAAAGTTTAATGTATAAACAATTTATGTTTATATCTTCCGCAATAGTTATAGAAATAGTATACCAGATCCTTGGTGATTAGGACCGGGATCTGGGGATGCTAAAGTTGGTATCAGAGCTGTAGGTTATAAACCTTAGGTAGGTGTACCTTAGGATATAACCGCGGAGAGATGATAAGTAATAAACTCGAATAGAGTTTAAGTGATAAGAGATGAATTTTTGGAAATTCATTATTAAGTAAAGAGAAAGATAATTAAGATTCAAAGAAAAATCTTGAAGAGCTATAAGGATAAGAATCCGGAGTTACCTGACTCCAGTAATAGAGATGAAAAGTGATAATAAATAGACTATGTCTATAAGATGAGAAGTGTTAATAAAATCATAATATAATATGATTAAAGAGAAGAATAAGAAGATCGTAAAATAAAACGATCGTAAGTATAAGGAGAAATGATTACTAAATAAGATCACGACGTGATCAGGTTAAGTGATTGGAATGATATAGCCTGATGCTATAAAGAAAATGTACTATGAAATGGTACGATGTAAACTCAGAAAAGAGTGGCAAATGTTAAGATACGGATTAAAAAAAATTCGTATTAAGAAAAGAGAAAGTAAGAATGGTGTGGGTTTTCAATTGAGGACTCAAGTCAGCAGCTGAGTTGTATGATTTCTTGTATGGGCAGGGAATTTGTACTTGGTTTTAGAATCACTTAGCTTCCTGGTCGATATAGTGGTTAGGTTGACCGATTCTTTGTATGGGCGGGGAATTGTTCGCTTAGCTTTCTATATTGATTAGTGGCTGAGTTTGGTTTGACAACCACTTAGTTTCTTACATTGATAATCATTGGAACCTAATGTCGCGCTATTTGCTATATACATGTGGATAAGGTGATTCTTTTCTCATGTGTATAACGAATAGGTAGAGAATATAAGGTTAAGTACGAGTTCTTAAAACTCATACTTATGGTACGTTCGTGACTCATAATTATATGAAATGTTTATGAACCCCTCAGCGAATGGACGCCAAAGGTCTGACTAGGATAAGTTCTTAAACTCATATGATTATGGAAAGTTCCTGAACTCATAATGTGTGGTAAGTTTGATGAACTGGGTATAGTTAAGTTGTGAATGTAGAATTGAGGATGATAGAAATAGATAGACTTATTAAGAAATGGATCAATAGAGAAATTGAAGTTGATGATGGAAGCATAGGTATTCCAAATCTTCTAGCTATGCTAGACTTCGATGTTTTTGACATCAAGCTAAATTCGCACTGATGTGCTTTTAGAAATGAATTTTTGTTATCCTCAACATAGGGTTACAACTGTGTAGAAGTGGGCTTCGTACTACTAACACATCGTTACCTGTTGTGGCGTGATGACACCAAAGATGATTTTCAAAGATTTTTGAACGGTTTAAAGAAGAGCCTATGCTAATTGATTCGGCTAGACAAAAATAATTTGAGATGTCAAAATGTATTTTTTTAATATCATCAATGTATCATGAAACCTGGTGCAAAGATGATAAAAATGATGGAGTTATCAATGCAGAATTACTTAGTGTCGGATGTGATCTAAAGATCGTCTGCCCACTATGGTATGATGTAGTATGACAAAGTCACACAATGACGGAATCCTCAAACGGACTGTAAATACAGTGCGATATCATGAAGTCATAAAATGATTTTAAGAATTTTAAAGATAATTTATTGCCAACTGAATTTGGCCAGCAATGTTTCGATTGAAATTCGAATGATTGATATGCGTCTAAGCTATTTGATTCAGCTAGACAAATGTTTATGAAATTCAAAGTATTCTTTGAAAGCTTATGCCAAACCAAATTGTTTTGGTGCGGAATCTTATGATGAGTCTGAGGTGAATAACCCTAAAAATGGGGATATACTAATGGGATAAAATATTCCAATCTAAGAACGCATATAGTCGTTCCGATTACTAAGGTACAGCAGACTGATCCTCTAAAGTACCCGCATCGGTAGTTTACCTTCTTTGTGATTGTAAACATACCAAATATAAAATATTTCAGAGATAGAGTACCTTTCTTTCTTAATTGAAAGAGGTAGCAGGTAGAAATACCCTAAACCTCAAAGTTCATGATTTTATGATCCCTCAGACAGATATAAAAAAATATTTTAAACTCCTCAGAGTAATGTTGGGGTAGTATGTGATTATGGATATGAATAGTGTGAACTCGTTGAGTACGAGTAGAATCTGAGATGATTGAATAAAGGTTATTATGACAACCTAATTTTGTTGAATGTTTAGAAGATGTAAACTCCTAGTGAGTAGTTATGGTGAAATGTGATAATAGATGAGAAATCCTCAAAGGAGGAAATTGTAAAGGTTAAGTTAAAAACCTAGTTTTGATTAAGAGAATAAGCAGAGATTAGTATGCTTTAATTTCGGGGACGAAATTCTTAGAAGAAGGGGTGAATGTGACAACCCGAGAATTTAGATAATTATTAAAATCCTAAAATGATGGATTAAAGGTTATAAGATTAACCTAGACAGAAAATAAGTGTATGGAATTGACGTTTCTGTGAAGGAATTTTAAGGATTTCAAAATTTTTAAGAAGAACCTATTTGGTTTCTTAATTGAATGAGAATAAAGAAATATGGGTTACAAAATTTCAAAACCCTAGAAATGAATTAATATGTACTTGAAAGAATATCGAGAATAAGGTATTACGATACCTGTAAATTCAATGTGAACGGAATAGTCTAAGAAATGTTATATAAGTACATATAGAAATTTTATTAAGGAGATAAGATTTCACATGAAGAGATGTTGTAAGGTTAAACGAAGATGAGTATATGTATAGAAATATATATACTTAGTAAGGTGCTATAAATATTTTAGCAAGAGGAATGTTGAATTAAGTTAATGATATAAGGATCAAGATAAAACTATGTTAGTAATTAACATAGCTTGAACGTTGGCCTTGACTGGCAAATAAGAATTTGAATAAATATAAAGTCGTTAATTTATACGATTAGCAATATGAAAGGAGTAATTTAAAACTCAAAATTTGAGTTAGAGATAGAATTTTTAAGCATGGACTGCTCGGTTGCGTCCGGAACGTCAAGATTAGTCAAAATGGGCAGTAAACACAAAGTGTGTAAAGGTTGACTTTTGTTCAAAGTCAACAGTTGACTTTTTATGGAGAAAAGTCAAAATCAGTGTGAGAAGTGAAAGATGTTATATGAATAATGATATAATATTTAATATTATACCAATGATGTAAAACTAAAATATGAGATGAGATCCAATATGTAGATATGAATATTGGTATCAAAGTAGTTAGTAAATTAAATTCATATTTGAATAAATGATTGAATATATTAAATTATATATTTAGTATATAAATAAATTGTTTGAAAACAATTTATGGAGAGGAGGAGGAAATTAAATTAAGTATACAATATGAATTGTATAACTTGAATAAGTTATTAAGTATGTGAATTAAATAACCAAAATGGTTATTGTTATTTAGTGGTCCTAGTATTTATATATATACTAGTGTCTTAATCTAAGAGAATTGTGGAGCATGTCACAATTTATTTTATGATTATGTGAGTAAGTGAATACGAATATTATGTGATGGCAAATAAAAGAAACTAGTGTAATCCTAATTATATATTAGGAATAAAGGGTGGAATAACTTACGGGTTATGGGATGAGAGAATTATGGTATATAAAATATATACTAATTTTAAGAGATTTATTTTATACATCTCGGTTAATTAATTTTATAACCTAATTATAGCAAGTCTAATTGGGTTAAGAAATTAAGGGCATGTAAGTTTAATTGGGTTAAGAAATTAAATGTACTTGGGTAAAAAATTTATATTGAGTACATAGAAACCCTAATGAAATGAGTAGGGTAAGATGAAATTTAGTGTAATTGATCATATTAATATTATGGCTCAAACATTTTAGCTAGGAAGTCCAAATATTTTATTTGGAAAAGCCAAAGGAATTAAGTGTTAAGTCCAAGTGAGCCCAATTGTTAAGGAACATGTGGGAGAATAACAATAAATAATATTAAGTTAAGAGATATATTTTTATTATCTCAAGTTATTAATTTTATAACTTAATTAAAACAAGTTTAGTTGGGTTATAGAATTTAATATACAAGAGTGGTGACGTAAATTCTAAATGTTTGGAATGGATACCCTAATTAAATAATTAGGGAATGAGAATATTAAAAGTAATGGATGATGCTATTTGTTATGGCCCAAAGAACTAAAGTTAGTAGCCAAAAGAATTAAAAGAATGGCCCAATAAGAGCCCAAAATTTGATCCAAGTAAAGGGGGGACATTTTGGACATTAAGTATGCTAGATAAAGCAATAAAAATCAAAGCAAGACTTGGGCAAGATAAGGCCATTTGGCCGGATTTTACAAGGAGAGGAAGGAAGAGATTTGTTGGAGATTGTAATTAAGCACATGGTTAATCATTTGGCAATATTGGTTCCAACAACTCTAGCCATGTGTCACCCTTTTATTTTGCCAACATTCTTAACCCCATTTGTGCAAGTAAAGAGATAAGGATAAGGTAGATGAATGTGATGATGGGTTACTTTAGTTGGTAACCTACTCCTTACATGTGTCATTTCTTTATTTCACCAACACATTAATTAAACTTGCAAGCAAGCTCTTGGTAACTAAGAAAGAAAGAGAAAGAACTAGAGAGAGGAAGAGAGAAAGAGGAGGTTCGGCAGTCATGTGGGAGATGGAGAGGAGAGAGAAAGTCCATCCATGGAAGAAGAAGAAGAAGAATAAGAAGAAGAAGAGCATGAAAATCAAAGGTATAAACCCCTTTTGTTTATATAATTTTTGATTATTGTAAATCAAACTTTGAATCTATATTTCTAAACTCAAAAACCTTAGATCTATGTGTTTATGAGTGTTTAATGTTTAGATCTACCCATATTGGGTGTTGATTTAGTTGGAAATCGAAAATAAAGAAAAGTGATTTTTCTAGTTTTATAAGCTCTAAAATTTCTATGTACTTTGGATTTCCACCGTTTTAAATCTATAGCTTCTTTTTGCGATCCGTCAAAGGGAGGTGCTAGATATACGTGTTAACTACTAAACCCAAGTGGTAGAACTCAAAAATGTTGAGTACACAAGTTGTAGTGACTGTTTTACCAAAAACAGTTTCGTTGCTAAAAATGAAAAACAGACTATTTTGGACAGTCAAAGAGTAGGGGCAGTTTGGTCATTTTTCGGACATCTAAAAATTCTGGAAAAATTTGGGAGTATACTATGATAAGTTATCTAACATCTCCAAGTGGAATCACTGAAAAAGGAGTTGTAGATTTCCGTATGGAAAATATTTAATAAAGCACGAAAAATTGCAAAAAAGCAATTTAGCTTCTGCCCAAAAGTTTAAAAGGGCTGTTTCGGCCACTTAGTTTGTGAGAAAAATTCTGGCCTTTTGGGACATGAAAATATATGATATCAAGTACCTTGTGTCCAAAAATGAGCTCATTCCGAGTTAAAATGAGCAAGTTATGACCATTTCAATTTCTGTGATTTTCCGACGAAAATGGCTATAACCGGAGTTCTATAACTCCGATGGCCACGAAATTTAAACTGGAGTGTCACGTTAAGACGCATAAGATTGTGCCAAGAGATGGGAATTTCTGGAGTTAAGCACGAGGTAGCTAATTTCTTAAGGAATTAACTAAAAATGAATTTTAAAAAAATACCAAAGGAAGTTGGAAAATTTTGGAAAAATACTTTTTGTGTATGAAATATGTGTATACATGTTTGTACAAAGGATGGGAAAATAATAAATTGATTTGGTATTTTCGTGAAAAGGATATGGAATCCAGCTTGCTGGATTAGAAAATCTGATGAATCCAGTTTGCTGGATTAAAAAGAAGTTTACTGAATTGAAAATATGTTGAATCCAACTTGCTGGATTGCAATCTAGTTGCTGGATTTGTAATCTAGTTTGCTGGATTGCAGTTTGACTTGCTGGATTAAAGGAATTATGTATCCAGTCTGCTGGATTGGTCATTAGGTTGAAGGATTATGAATCCAGCTAGCTGGATTGAAGTATTAAAAAAAACAGCTTGCTGAATTAGAGAAAACAGTTTGCTGAATTATAAACATTTTGCTGGATTATAGAAAAGAGTTTATAATATGAAAGATTAAGTGTTAAATCATAATGAATATGATGCAGTGATTGAAGAATTATCAAAGAATGATAATAATACCGATGTGTTAAGAAGTTATCTAATATTTGATTAAGTGTTAGATAATTGATTGATAAAGTAATTGTATTATTATACAAAGTAGAATATATTGATTGAGAGACCGATCTTATTAATGATAGGTCTTACCAAAAGAAGTTAACTTAAACTGCGTAGCAGTAGTCAACGAATCAGGCAAGTTTTTCCTTAACTCAAACTTGAGTTGTATGTTCAAAGCATGTTAATGAATAATTGTTGTTGATTATTCATGTCTATATTAGTTATTGATTCGCACGTTGTGCATATTGTAAATGTTAATCAGGTATGAAAGGCTGATCACCTTCATTACCATTTGGTTCAGTTAATCTGTTCATGTTTATGCTTGACCATTCATTTTTATTGACTTGGTCGTTCAGCTAAGAAAATTTGTTCATGCTCTTTCACAATGTTTATATTGTTGAAAGTTAGCTAGCCTATTGTTCAATTCTTTCAATCATGATATATCTTTATTGAATTTAAACTTGCTGGGCAAATTTGATGCTCACCCTTGCTATATCGTGATAAAATTTTCAGATTAAGATGAAAGCTTGAGTAAAGACAGAAGCGAAGATAAAGTGCAAGATTAAGCTATTATGCAGTTAGATCTATTAAATTTTCTGACGAAAATAGCACTGTAAATCTTTTAAGATATTGAATGTATGTATTAAGTTAAGGTTGTACACCTTGGGAATGATGTGTAAAAGTTTAATGTATAAACAATTTATGTTTATATCTTCCGCAATAGTTATAGAAATAGTATACCAGATCCTTGGTGATTAGGACCGGGATCTGGGGATGCTACAGAGTGGCTCGAATCTGGGCTCCAATGGTACGAGGGGACCACCAATGATGGAATGAATCCTGAGTATGTGAACCCTCTGACAAAGTATATCCGTCCATACCCATCAATGGGATGTCATTGACGGGTGACTGCAACACAGGCCAATAACACCTGGCAAGAGGCAAGATCGGTACACGAATCTCTCCTGTGGTGCTCCTAATAGCACGCTCTCCTAAATAGAGCTCCCATCCTCTATCTGTGAAGAGAGGAATCCTACGGGTGGATATCACGTGCTTGATACCAGACGAGAATCCATCCTCAAATCCAACGGTCAAAAGTTCCCCAGAGTAGGGAATCCAAGTGATGACATCAGCTGTCAACAGCTCCAACTGCAGGCAATAATGGGTGAAACCCTCCGCTACAAGAACCTCTGACAAAATGGAGTGATGCCATCGTAGTCCTCGTGGATAGGTGTCTAAACATAACACGCTCACGGGACGTAAACATGGAAGCCTCTCATAGGCCTAAAACTGCCAACATAAAGGTAAAACATCTGCTATCAGTAAACACTCTTAACCTGTACATGGGAAATCAAAAGAGAAATACTCACCAGTAGAAACAGGTAAAATCCAAGCCAAGCCTCGGTCAAGCCCTGCAAACGCATGCGCATTCCCCTGAGGAAGTAGGTAAAGGTATAGGAACCCCAATCAAACTCTCTAGTACGGTCCACCTCCCGTGTGGCGCTGATCAAAGCGAATGACACCATAGAAGAGTTATCTGGTATGAAACAATCCCTGATGATAACCAGGAACAATCGCCGAAGAATGCGATCCCTAACTCTCACATCAGTGGGCATGGGCTCACTCAATAGCCCACTCATAGCATCTACGCTCAAAGGACCTGTACGGACGGTCCTACCCTTGAGCGCCTTAGCCGGAACTCCCAACAAGGATCTAACGGCAGTTGGGGTAATATCCGCCGTACATGGCACTAGCGCCCCTCCAAACTCCATACCGGTGATAAATCGCCAATCCATCGGCGTTATCATCACCTCATAATCCAATAAATAGAGAGACTGAGTCTGGTGAAACTAGCGCTCAGATAATGTCCTGAGAAAACCCAAGGGACAACGATGGGGATGAATGGAAAAGAACGCCCAAAACCTCAATCATGCATTATACCTCGGTAATCTGGATGTAGAGCCTGATACATGGAGTGTATGCTAAACCAGTTCCCTCGAGGCTATGTAAAGTCGGGAACCTACATCACATGCAAATCAATGTACAAATCCTTGCTCCTCAATAGGAAAAAGGAAGATCAAATCCAGCTGTTACCTCATTTGCATGCAAGTAAACTGAGGGGTGATGACTCAAATCACCCAGAAGATCAGGGATAGCCACCTGAATGCCTGGGAAATCCCTACGGGGAATATGAGCAGCAGGAGCTGGAGCTGCTATCGGTACATCTTCCTCCTCATCCTCGACATCCGGTACATCAACCCGGATAGGACGAATCACCGCCTCTGCCAAACGATGAGGTTGTCTAACTGAACGGGGTCGAGGCACTTTAGAAGCCTTCCTCCGCACACCTGAAATGGTCTTGCGGGAACTGCTCGACTGATTCGAATCCATAATATATGGACACAAGTGTCCAAATCACCTCAGAAAGGGTGTGATATTTTCTTAACCTGAAGCTTTTCAAAATGCATTTAATGACTATATGCATGCATGCATTATTTTAACATACGCCTACAGTAGAGTTAAAAATGCATGACTACCCAATGCCTACATTTTGAAATTTTTTTGCCATAGTTTCCTCTATAAATAGGACTATCCACATGCACATAGGCATGACTAGGTAGCCATTTAGTAGTACACCTGCCCACAGTCATATACATACTATTTGTATTAAAAAAAGACAAAGTCATCAATCCATAAGGGTAGCATATTTACCAGGATTACTTTGCTTTATTACCTTTGCTCATTTGTCCTCAAATAGGATAAGAAATAGCAGAAAAAAGGTGTCAATTTGACTGTTTTAAAAGTCAACTTTTTTCACATCATTATGTTCAGCATGGTTTAATACTAACATTCACTATGTTGAATCTTTTTTATCAAGATATATGAGCATATATATTCACTACTATGTGTTTAAACTCATTTCATATAAAAAGTCATTTTTTAACAGATAAAAACTGGGAAAAAAGGCATGCATACATTACCAGGACAGTGTAGAACACTTGTACGATGACAGAATTTACAAGAAGTCACCCGAACTCAGCAGATCTGAAGAAGAGCTCTCAGATTTCCTTAGCAGCGCAGCTTGAAAATGACTTGTAAAAACAACCAGTCCATTTAAGGACATCCACGGTTGGCCACAGGTCCACCTGCGACTGCTGCAGGTGTACCTGCGGCTCCCCTAAGTGGGTCCCACCCCTCCGGCTCGGTCCAGTTCGAGTTGTAAAAAGGCCAAATTAGGGATAAAAATGCTACACTATTGAGCAGAATAGCCTGAAATCCTGGTTTTCCTAAACCAAACTGTGGCTTTCATATCATTCATTTGTATTCACCCAAACACAGGGTATACTATACCGATGATCTCAATAGTTACAGATCACATTCGACAATACCGCACAAAGGTCCAATGCCGTCAGTTTGGGATAGTCATTCTCAAGCAGATCCCCGACGGGGGTGTCATGCATTTTCATATGTCGAAGTATATAACCCCGGCGGGGGTATCACGCATTTGCATCCATTGATGCACAATCCCCGGCGGGGGCATCACGTATTCTTAAGTACATAATCCCCAGCGGGGGTATCACGCGTTGTCATTTGTTGATCATCACAGTACCCCGGCGGGGGTATCACGCATTTGCATCCATTGATGCACATGTCAACGAAAGTCAAGCAACCTTGACGTCACTTCATCTGTTGGCAAGTAAATCTAACGAAGCGTCGAAAGCCATCTGATGATTTTAGCCGTTGATGCACACGTCAGCAAAGATCAAGCAGATCCCTGGCGGGGGTATCACGCATTTACATCCGTTGATGTACATTCCCAGGCGGGGGCATAATGCATTCTCAAGTTCACATTTCCCGACAGAGGTATCATGAATTTCCATCCGTTGATGCACATGTCAATAAAGGTCAAGCAACCTTGACGTTACTTCAGTCGATGGCAAGTAAACCCATCGAAGCATCGGAAGCCATCCGATGATTTCATTCGTTGATGCACACGTCAACAAAGGTCAAGTAGCCTTGACATTTTCCCAATATGGATTTCATCCGTTGATATACATTTTAGTGAGGGTCAGGCTATCCTGACAACACAGACTATTGGCAGTAACTCCAATAGAGCATCCTCATCGGGGAGGACCGATGATAGAATGTGTTATACACATCCTCAACAGACAGAATGCATCCCCACAGAATCTCTTATACATGAGAGATACATCTTCAGTGAAAGTTTGTACCAAGGATTAAGGACTTTGGTGACAATCCCAACGTCAACATCCTGGAAGTTCGTGGTCACTTAGGATCATACGTCCAAATAGTTTACCAGGGTGGTCATGAATAACCCTAATCCTGGTAGAAGTCAAAGGGAGCTGGCAATCATCCCACCATAGTGGAGAACAATCCAACAAACCACATACATTTGCATCATGTTGTTGTACATTACATCATGTTTATCTTATCACATTTCAAGTGTCTAGTATTCTTTATCCTATACATGTCATTGCATTGCATGAATATGATAAAGAGGGGCATCTGTAGACACTCAAAATTTTCTGCATTCCTGTTACTAACATTGAAGGAGGGCAGAATCGTCTTTCAGAGATAACCCTGGAAGACCGCTCTATTCAATCCTAGAGACAACCCTGGGATATTCAGTATTACCACCTCGGAGATAACCCCGAGACATCCAGCTCAGACCTGGAAATACCACCAAAAGTTTTAACCTCAACCCCGAAAATAACATCAGGAGTTTTAGTTTCAACCTCGGAGATAACCCCGAAGAATGCAGTTCAAATACTAGAAATCAAATCAGAGAAGACCGTGTCATCTCGGAGATAACCCCGAGATACTCAGTCTCAGTCCCGAAAATAACACCGGGAAAGACAGTGTCAACCTCAGAGATAACCCCGAGGCATTCAGTTGCAGTTGCAGTTCCAGAGATAACCCCAAAAATGCTTGTTTTAAACCCATGCAATCAGCTTCAAACACTCGGTAATGGTCCCGAGGCACTCATTTCCAAAGTTCGAAATTAACCCCGGGAAGTCAGGCACATCTCAGAAATAACACTGAGGACGGTCAACACCTGCAGCAGTCCAATCTCAGAGATAACCCTGAGCAGTGACTGTTAAATCAGCTCAAGCCGGAGATAACCCTGTTGAAGGGCAAAACTGTTATTTTGCCATCCCAATCCCACTTTTCGTCGTCTCAACATTCATACATACATACACAGTAATGTCCTACAAGAACCAAAGAGCGCCAATCCCTAGTGACTACCGCACAAGACAGCACACCGGATAGAATTTGAAGCTTAAAGATCAAGGGCATGGTCCCATCTTCTTGACTTCATACAACCTCCAATCCCATGTCATTGTGTATCTCTCGACAACAGCATACTGAAAAAAGGTTTTATACACCTCGATCAGATGCCCAGATTGAAGTTCTGAAGGTTCGAACGGATATCACATTGCACGCGTTCACCTACTTCGAGACGGCGGGACCCGCAGAACCTAAGGCACCCTGGGCAGCTGCAGGTACATCTGCGGCTGTCGCAGGTACACCTGCGGCTCCCCCCACTATAAATAGAGGGCTTGGGGCAGCCATTTTAAAAAGAGAAAAGGCGAGGAAGCCCTGTCCAATTTTCACTGTACACACTACAAAATGAGTGCTTTCTCATTTTAAACACTTATGAGCTCATGTATTGTTATATTTTTACCAGCGGGAGCCGAGTGTTTATCCTTTTAAAGTCATTGAAGTCTTCTTTGGCAGTCCACTGTAAGCCTTCTTACACACTTTAAAGCCTTTCTCCACTACTGTGCATAAATAGTTCTTCACGTAGAGAGTCGTGTAGCGTGTGTATGCACGGACTTCGGTCCGTGGCTCTTATTTCTATTTGTGTGTGTGTGTGTGTGTGTGTGTATATATATATATATATATATATATATATATATATATATATATATATATATATATATCGAGCAAGGATCAAGAGCATAAGTCTTAAATAACATAATTCCTTAAATAGCATAACTATTTAAAACTACGTCGTTTTGGAGTGGCTTAAAAGAGAGTGGTCCCACTTGTTTTTCTTTTATTTACAAAAATGTCACTCGCAGTCACTCCAAAACGACGTAGTTTTAAATAGTTATGCTATTTAAGGAATTATATTATTTAAGATTTATGCTCTTGATCCTTGCTCTATATATATATATATATATATATATATATATATATATATATATATATATATATATATATAAGCGATAAACGCACAGGATATATATCTATCCCAGCTCGGTTTATCATTTCAGCGATTTGTCGCTATATATATATATATATATATATATATATATATATATATATATATATATATATATTAACATTTCAGTCTGGCCTGGAGTTTACTTCATAGCCTTTTACTGCTTTATTTACATTTCGTCCCGCCTGGAGTTTACTTCGTGGTGGATGATCGCTTTTACAGCTTCATTTATATTTTATCCCGCCTGGAGTTTACTTCAAGGCGGATGATCTTTTTATTGCTTTATTTATATTTTCAATCCCCCATGGAGGTGCTTCGTGGTGGTTGATTGATTTTTATTGCTTTATTTACATGTCCAATCCCCCATGGAGGTGCTTCGTGGTGGTTGATTGGGTTTTTATGCTTTATTTATATTTACAATCCTCCATGAAGGTGCTTCGTGGTGGTTGATTGTTTGCACACACATACACACACACACACACACACACACACACACACATATATATATATATATATATATATATATATATATATATATATATTTACAGCTTTTATATATATAACTGTTTACAGCTTTTTGTATAAAATGCTACATCATGTGAGCCTAGGAATCATGTGATCACAGATTCAGTCTACTGAATCTAGATTCGGTTCCCGTGATAGACATTTTCAGCTGTACATGGCTTGTAAATTATGCACAGTGTTCGAATGTCCTTAGATGGCTCTCATGCCCACAAGGAGTTTGACACTGCTTTGTACATTATTTTCTCGAAGATGCTTCGCATCTCGAAAATAAAAGCAATCAAGCCGCATATAATAAAATGGAAGTATCAAAGGCCTCAATTACCATTGAGCATAAGGGTTTGAAAAACCTCTTTTTACAAAACATCACTGCTATATCTTGTTTAAAATTGAATTTTTAAATAAATTCAAACCCTTTGTATATAGGTGCAAACGAGGCATAACACTACTTCCATATAACTGCACATTGACCCACACACACACAACATTCATATAACAATTTATTGAAAAGTGGCGGTAACCGTGGCAACATGGATGTCGGGGGGTGCCTAACACCTTCCCTCCGCATAAGCAAGTCTCCGAACCCTAATAAATCTCGATTTCACAGACCCGTTTAGCAGTGTCACATCACTGGGTCAATGTGCAAACCTTTTCTCGGTTGTGTTGGTACAACCATTTAAAAAACCAACTGGCGACTCTTACAGTCAAATCGTAGACATATAAATGTCGGACTTTTTCACAACTTATTTTTTCAAACAAGTCTCACCTAACATGAGAACACCAAAGAACAAGAACAGAAAAAGGGACAAATAAAATCCCGACGTCGACACACACATCACGAGTACATCTACTCTGGCCAAATGCCACTAATCCTCTGGTGTGGAGAAATCCCCGGAGTGCCAAGCATAGCTGTCCAATGAGCCAAATCTGTCTATCAGGAAACGCTGAGACAATATATGGCCGGATGTAATCTCATCCTCTATTACTCTACGTCATAACCTGGTGAGGATCATGAACTACCGGCGCATATCTTCAACAGCCATACGAGCACAAGGACTGTTTAAGGGCAAAGCCATCAATCGCTCGTACTCCTCCAATGTAGGAGTCAACTCCTGGGTACCAAACTAAAAAACCTGCCTCTCCGGTACCCAATGCTCCAGCATACCCTCTACAAAGCCTGTGGGAACCTGAAACATCAAGAGGGTCATGGAATGTTGTAATATCTAATCTACGGTCACCCTATCTGGTGGTGACATACTATCATACAAGGATCTCAGACGAGATGCCACCAATACTGGTGGGGTGTGATCTATGCAGCTGACTGTCGAAGAAGACATCTGTGTGGACCGTATCATAAGACCATTCAGGGGTCAATGCTGAATATCTGTGGACATACATACGCATAACATGATAAATGCATGACAGATAATAGATGGCAATATGATGTAGGGAATGGAAAACAGTACATACATTCCTAAGTACATCATCATCTACATACATCATCTCTGTACAGCTAAAAATACAGGGAAATGGGGCATAGACGCCCTACTACTAACAGAGGCCTATCAAAAGATATAGCGATAATGGGGCACATCCACCCAATATCTAACAAAGGCCTATCAAAAGAGATAATGAGAATACATATCAGAAGAAAACAATGGTGTCAATATCAACATCATCAATCATGTCCACCTAATGTAACTCCTCCTGAGTCACTAGATCTCTATCAACAGGGATGTCAGGCCTATACAATAGAGGATCTGCACTGACAAAGCCATATAGGTCACCTGAGGGGCCAGCGCCTGAGTTGGAAGGATCAAAAGTATCTGCCTCTGAAGGATCTCTACCCAAGTGTCGGATGAAGAAATGTGCTCGGTCCAACTGCCGGGTCAAACTATCAATCTGTGTCAAATGAGTTAGATCTTAGACACAGGCCATCCAATCCATCATCATCTCGGATCCAGGAACCATATCCCCCATAAAATGAGTGGCGCGGGTCTGGGGTCCAATGGTACGAGGGGACCACCAGTAATAGAACATATCTTGAGTAAGTGGACCCTCTAACAAATCTTTGCACTACGGGCCAAAGATATTCATCAATAATTCATCTTTGCACTACAGGCCAAAGATATTCCTCAACAGTTCATATTTGCACTACAGGCCAAATATATTCATATCTCAAAGAAATATATAATCATTTCAGAATTTATATACACCATAATTATAACCATGTTAATCAAATCATCTTTACACTTAAGCTAAAGATATTCAGTTATAAATTCAATGGTCATGATCATGCCAGTCAACAATTCAACTTTGTACTACTGGCCAAAGAGAACCCATAGTCATGATCATACCAACAATCTACCCATCTTTACATTCAAGTGAAAGAGAATTTCAACATCAAGGTTATAAAAATGTTATATATGATAATAAAATCAATATAATCAACATATAGATTTAATCTCAAGAGTAATATTCATAAATCAACTATAATTTGGTCAGAAAAAGAAACTAATTTTGTCGTGAATAGTACCCGTGAATAGTAACTCGTGAATAGTAACTCATAAATAGTAACTCGTGAATAGTAATCCCGACTCAAAAAGGTAAAAATTCAACAATAAAATTCATACCAATATTTCGGTATAATGATATTGAAAGAATAACATTTCTTAAATTTATAAACAATTTATTTTAATTGTTTACACTTTACTAAAATAATGTATTTAATCATTCCAAAATACCAAACTCATAAGATTTCATCACCAATAACCAAAACCCTCATCAAAAATTTGCATATACCTCATATAGGATTCTCAAGCCATAAAATCCTATTTTCTAATTTTCTTACTTCACAAAACATATTTAATTCATTTACTCATAACTAGACCATTTTCATGAAAAATACCAAATCAGTTCCAAAAATATTTCTTTTCAGGGATTTAGCATAATATAGTCCCATAGTGAACATATATTTTTCTCAGAATTTTTAAAAGTCATTTACTATTTTTCATATGGCCAAAGCAGCCGAATATTTAGACATTTATCATAAATTGTACTTTTATCTAAAAATTCTGAAATTCGCAGAGTATACTCCTATCATATACATGTACTCCCAATAAAATTTCATCTATTTTGGAGTTAACCACAAGGAGTTATAAGCGGTTACTTTTAAAATAGTATTTTCTCATAAAATTCATAACTCTTAATCTATACATCTAAAAATCACCATTTTTGGACACAATCAAAAAAACTCATCAAAATATCATTTCAAATTTTTCCGGAATTTTTGAAGGTCAAAAAAATTACGAAACTGAAAAACATAACAACCCTTAAAATCCCTTACTATCCCTTACCTCAAAAGAGCAGTACTTCTGATCGGTATAAGGCTGAAGAAAACTTGCACTGATGAATAGAAACTCACAAAGTATCTAAATACTCACAAAATACACTCAATAATCTAGAGAGAGAAAGAGAGAAAACTTATGAATTCTGGTGTGATTTTCAATTCTAACTTAGCCCTCTATTTATAGAAAAATGTTAGCACGCCGAAGCAGACTTAACCTGCAATCTGATGACTTTACCTGCTACTATTCCCACCCACCACATTTGAATAAAAATCTCAGCACATTTCTTCACTAACCAAGAGTGGGGCCCACCAATTCTAGAATTTTCCACCAAAATGATTAACTCCGAAAATTCAACAATTTCTGAACCAGTCATCTCGTAAAATTCATAACAAATTATACGTTCATTTTTAACGGTTCAAAATTTGTAGACATATACTTAACTTATATATGTATAACATATCCAAATATTACCACGATCCAACGGTCGAATTAAAAATTATAACCCTCGCAAAATATCTCAAAAATCCTAATTTGATTTTCAATACCTCCGTTCTGACAAAAATACAGATAAAACACCTCAACATTAACTCCTTCGTTTTTAACCACAAAAATATATCCCTCATTTATATTCACATAAATAAATATTTCCTTATCATATGAATCAATAATTAATTATTCACAGATAATATTACAGAATCACATTTATGACAACCAGACCGTTCCCAGGAAAGAGGGGGCTTTCCAATAAGAATTTCTCCTTACTGGCGCGCAATTAGATAACCAAACCTCTCCTTAGACAGAACTTTCTAGACATTGCCAATAATGTTATCTAATAATATTATTCAAATAATATGAATTATTGATCTGATAATGGAGATGATGTGCAGCAATAATTATTGAAACAAAAATAATATAAAATATCAACGTAGCAATTATTGAATCAATAAAATAAAATATTGAACAGTAATTACTGTAACAATTATTGAGTAGTGCCTTCTTACGTAAGAATCAATAATTCAAAAATACTGTACAAAATCGTGTGCTACTGTGCAACCACGCGTATTACTATGTTTTAACCACTGGGTATTCCAACAGTGTTAACGGTAACAACTACGCCGTTATTTGTAAAAACTCAAATTTGTCATTTTCTTCATCCGACAGTTATTCTGTTATTGAGCCCACAAATAGCTGCGCCGTCGTACGAATATTCCCCGACAGAAAGAATATTCCACGACCAAACGAATATTCCCCGACAACAATGATTATTTTATAACCACTTGCTTATTTTGAAAAACAATTCACATTTCACCCATAACTTTAAACTTTTATCAATTTAACCATTTACTGAATAGTAATTATAAGAAAAATTGAATACTTTTATTTCATAAAATTCGGGGTCTTACATCGGGGGGTGCCTAACACCTTCCCTCCGCATAATCAAGTTTTCGGACTCTAACGATTCTCGATTTCACAGACCCGTTAAGTAGTATCACATCACTGGGTCAATCTGCAAACCTTTTCTCGGTTGTGTTGATACAACCATTTAAAAAACTAACTGGCAACTCTTATTGTCCAATCGTCGACATATACATGTTAGACCTTTTCATAACTTGTTTTTTCAAATAAATATCACCTAACATGAGAACACCAAATGACAAGAACAAAAAAGGGACAAATAAAATCCCGACATCGACAATAGAAATCACAGTACTAGTTTAATTTGTATTTAATTGGAATTATTTGGGCTGCACTATGGAGCAGAGTACGCAGCCTGCAAGTTTCTATCTGCGTATTGCGCTGGTACCAAAGGCAGAAACGGCACAGTTGCGCCTGCTGAGTATTCTGTGTATTAAGCACCAGCGTAGCTGTTCCGGTGCCAAGGCTTGGGGAAGCGCAGCTGCGCCCTCCCCTGATCAGAAATAGTTTGTTTTCTTTTAGTTTTCAGACCATGACATGGCAGTCTAACCTAGTCTAAGGTGCATGACAGTGTATTAAACATGTAACGAGGTTTTATAATTAATTGTAATCATGTGTTCAATGATTTCAAATTGTGAAGTTAATAAGTTGTGAAAAGCTATAATTTGCTAATTATTTATGTCTTGAGATGTGTTTAAAGGTTACACTATTATGATAGCCTTATGAATTCAAATTAGTGATGTGATGTTAATTCAAAAGTCAAAATTTGAATTATTTTTACTAAATTAGATTTAAAAGAATGAACTAAACCTATAAGGTTAATATGAAGGTAACTAATGAATGTTGTGAATGCATGTAATCTGTATGACATTGAGGAATTGATTTGTAACTATAATTGTAGCTCGTGCACGAGGCGAGTTTCTGAAACCTACTCTTATGTTGAGCAAGTTTTCTAATCCCCAGACTTTGTTTGAGCAAATTCCTTATCTCTAACTTGATTATGGTTGTACAAGATTTTCAAACTCTACTCTATTGAACAAGTTTAACCTTAGCTTATTATTATTCAAACAAGGTTCTTTATACTATTCAATGCCTATACTTTGGTTAAGCTTACTACTCCTTTATGAAAGTATGACTTTGATATATGATGTTTATCCACTTATGATTTAACGGTATTCTATCATTACTATTGTATTCTTTTATAATGTTATGTTGTTAACGAACTCATGGATGATTATTATCCTTTATTGACTCAACTAATCCTTAGTTGATGATTATTGAACTCTAAATAACCCTTGAGCTTATCCAAACCAAACTTCCTTCAGTGCGGACTCTAATGTCAAATTGAGATGAACAACCCTATTATAGGGGATTAATGATGTTTTAGCATTAAGATATTGTGCACAGTATGGTACTAAGGGCTGACCCCCCAGAGTATGAGAAGAAGAGTCCATAGTCTTATGACTGTTAAAGGTTTCGAGTATAAACACTTGACAACCTAGGACATAGTTCAAGGTCTTGTGACCCTCAGAAGTTTTTTTGATTCTTATTATTCATTCTTGATTCAAAAGCCGAGTTTCTTATTTCAGAAGTCTTTGATTCACTCACATGTTATTATTCTATTGTTATATTATTATACTTGTGGGCAATCATGCTCACTCTTACATAATAATAACATTATAGTTAAGAAAGAACGGTCCGACGAGCCTTCTACTAGCAAAGGCAAGGGCAAAGTCAACAAGTGATGAAGATTTGTTGTTTATTGTTATATTATGTTTTAGACTTATGTTAATGTTGTGTAAGACTTATTATTTGTTTTTGCATTTGATATTTAAGGTTAGTATGACATGGGACTGATGTATTTACATTTAGATGTTGTAACTCTATAAGGAGAGAATTTATTTCTATCTATTTGATGGTTTTCATTTATTATGGGTAGATAGACACATGATGTTTGTATAGTGAGCACCAAATCCCATGGGATATGAAGTACCCGAATTTGGGGATGTCACAAGTTGGTATCAGAGCTAAAGTTATGAACCTTAGGTGGGGGGAAAAAACCTTAGGTAGTAGCCTTATAGGAGATCGATAACATAGTAGTGATAGACTCTTATCGAGTTCTAAGAAATGAATTTCTTAATTCTTTGAAGATAATAAAAGACTCTATGTGCTTATATGATAAACTTATGTGCTCGCGAATATCGATTAGTAACTAAAACTCAAAACTATGTTGTCAAGATGTCGGATGTTAGAGGATCTAGTTGAGCTGGAGAGGAGGAACCCCGAGTACCTAGAGAGGAGGAGCCCTGAGACATTCATGTCATCCGGGAGCAGTTGGTACAAAGAGAGACATCTCCACTGATCACTGTTGTGGGCCACGAGTATGTGTCTGAGATTGATCTAGAGGAGGACCCTGAGGAAGAAGAGGAGTTCCCACCGAACTCTATTGCAACTCTGATGTATGACGATGTGTATAACCATAACATTGAGTTGAAGGATAGAGTCGGAGAGTTGGAGGGATTGGCAGATGCACGCCAGGCCACTATAAGTCAGAAGAATGAGGAAATCTAAGGGCGTGATGCATGTCCTGGAAATGTGGAGTGGAAATTAGTTTACTTAGAGGGTGAAAATGAGGAGCTGCTGGTAGAGGTTACAAAACTGAAAGATGATCTGAGAGAGGAATCTGCTAAATGAGCCAGAGCTGAAGATGCTTACAAAAAGGCTTCCCAGCGAGCAGATGTAGTCGAGGAAGAGGTGTAAGCAAAGAAGGTTAAAATGGTGGAGATCTATTGTGCATTCAACACTACGATGAACAAAGCTTAGGATCGAGTTATGTACTATCCAATTCAGTTCGAGGACTTACCTTGGTACATGCTGGATCGTAGGACGATATTTCGTATCATGGAAGAAGAGCGCAGAGAAGTTGTTCGACGTCTTAATAGGTCATGATAGGAGTGTGAATTATGTGAATATCTATGATGGTTAATGATGTAAATTCCACTGTAAATAAAATGGAATATGATGATTTAATCCTGAAGATTCTTTATCTCGGGATAGTTGATGTAAATAGCAGTGATGCTATCGTATTATGTTAAAACTTTTGATTTAAATAAAATATCAGAGTTTATTTGAGATAATGTGTTAAGTGATTATGTTTAAATATTTTAGTTAAGCCTTAAATATTTAAAGGATTGAATACAGACCTAATAAGCATATATTTTAACAGTAATATGCCACTGAGAAGAAGACCAATCCATCAGGTCGACAAATAACAACAACGATGCCAATGCTAACCCCGTTCAAAAGTTGGTGAACTTATTAATTGGAGTAATTAACAATCAACCTCAAGCTCCACCAAATACAACGTTCAAGGACTTTAAGGAAGTGGGACCACCAGAGTTTAAAGGTTACATGAACCCGATAGAAGCTCAAACTTGGATTGTAGATATGGAAAAAGTTTTTGATGTCGCCAGAATCAGAGAGGACCAAAAAACTGTCTACACAACGTTCATGCTAAAATTAGAAGCTAGTTATTGGTGGCAAAAAAATAAGGTCCGTAGAGGAGAAGGTGTGATCACCTTGGAGAGGTTCAAGGAGATGTTCTTCGAAATGTATTTGTCGACAAGCTCACAGAACCAAATGGAGGTACAATTTTTGGAATTGAAGCAAGGCAATATGTCCGTACCAGATTATGCAGCAAAATTCAATGAGTTGGTTAGGTTTGTCCCGTATCAAGTACACACGGATAAGAGAAAAGTAAGAAGGTTAGAACAGGGACTGAAGCCCTGGCTATATAGTAAAGTGTCTATGTTTCAGTTGAACACTTTTGCTGGGGTACTGGAGAAGACCATCCTCGCTGAAAGTGGAAGCGATGCGGTGACCAAGTATAATCAGGATCAGAAGAAGAAGAAGAAGAAGAAGAAGAAGAAGAAGAAGAATGAAAATGAGGGAAATAACAAGGTCAGTGGTAGCAATATGGGAGGAAGTAACAATCAGAAGAGGAGGTGGACTGATGACTCGTTAACTGGAAATCAGCAAGGAGGTCAGAAGAAGAGGATTGAGGCATGTCCGACCTGCGGGAAAGCTCACCTGGGGGTTTGTATGAAAGGGAAAAGAGTTTACTATATTTGTAGTTAGGAAGGCCACATAGCACCTAACTGTCCCTAAACCAAAAAAGGGTGCCTGCTTCACATGTGGATCAAAGGACCACTTGGTTAGGAACTTTCAAAGAAAGGATCTAAAGGGGCAGGAACAGGAGGGAACAAGGGAAATAGTGGTAGAAATGCTCTAACTATCACGGGACCAACCGCAACTAACAGACCAACCGCCAAAACATTCAACATGACAGTGCAGGATGATGTGCAGTCTCGCAATGTGGTGTCAGGTATCATTCCTATCAATAAAGTTAATGCTTATGTATTATTTGATCCGGTGCTACTTGTTCATTTATATCCGATGACTTTGCTAAGAACTTAGAATTGCCTAAGGACGAGTTAGAATACCCCATGAACATAGAGATTGCGAATAGAGAAGTAATCTCTATTAAGTACGTACACAAGAACTGTAGGGTGTGGATATTAAGGGAAATATTATGAACGTAGATCTTATCCCTATTGGACTTGGAGAATTTGATGTTATCTTGGGAATGGATTGGCTATTCAATTATGGGGTTGTAATTGATTGCCAGAAGAAATATATTAACCTTATGACTCCGTCAAAGGTTGTGTTTTATGGCAACAAATCGCATAGACAAGCGAGTTATCTGACGATGATGCAGGCCAAGAGGTTGTTAAGACAAGGTTGTGTAGGCTATTTAGCCTGCATAGTCGACAGTCGTAAAGAGAACCCGAAGATAGAGGAAATACCAGTAGTAAGGGACTTCGCAAACGTATTTCTAAACGATCTGTCAGGACTTCTGCCAGACAGAGAGGTTGAGTTTGTAATCGACTTAGTGTTGGGAACTGCCCCAATATCGAAGGCACCATACCGGATGGCTCTAGTAGAGATGAAGGAATTGATGGTACAACTACAAGAGTTACTGGACAAGAAATACATTCAACCGAGCGTATCACCGTGGGGAGCGCCGGTGTTATTTGTGAAGAAGAAGGACGGGACGATGCGACTCTGCATCGACTACAGAGAACTGAATAAGGTCACGATTAAGAATAAATATCCATTGCCAAGGATCGACAACCTGTTTGATCAGTTAAAAGGAGCGAGGTACTTTTCAAAGATAGACTTAAGGAGTGGTTATCATCAGTTGAGGGTGAGGAAAGAAGACGTACTGAAGACAGGATTCAGGACTCGTTATGGTCATTACGAGTTTCTGGTGATGTCATTTGGTCAAACAAATGCTCCTGCAGCATTTATGGACCTGATGAAAAGGACAAACCATTTTTGGATAAATTTGTAGTGGTATTTATCGATGACATTTTGGTATACTCGAAGACCAAGGAAGAACACGTAGAGCATTTGAAGGTAGCGTTAAAGGTGTTAAGAAGGGAGAAGTTGTATGCCAAGTTTTTGAAATGCTAATTTTGGATTGAGATGATACAATTTCTCGGGCATGTGATTGATAAGGATGAAATTTTGGTAAATCCCTCCAAAATCAAAGCTATGATGAACTGGGATCAGCCGAAAATGCCGTAGAAAGTGAGAAGTTTTCTTGGATTGGCAGGTTATTATAGAAGATTCATTCAGAACTTTTCCAAGATCGTAACTCTGCTAATGAATTTGACTAGGAAAGCTGTGAAATTCGTTTGGAGAGAGAAGAGTGAGGAAAGCTTTCAAGAACTTAAGAAGAGGTTGAGTACTGCACCTGTGTTATCTCTTCTGGATGACACAAGAAATTTTATAGTTTATAGTGATGCGTCGCATAAAGGACTTAGATGTGTGCTTATGCAAAACGGCAGGGTCATTACATATGCATCATGGCAATTGAAGGACTATGAGAAGGGGTATCCGACCCATGATTTGGAGTTAGCTGCGGTGGTATTCGCTTTAAAAATCTGAAGACACTATCTCTATGGGGTGAAGTGTGAAATATATACAGACCACAAGAGTCTGAAATATATTTTTACACAGAAGGACTTTAATATGCGCCAGAGAAGATGGCTGGAGCTAATTAAGGACTATGATTGCGAGATTTTATACCATTCGGGTAAAGCAAATGTGGTTGTTGATGCATTAAGTAGAAAGGGTCAGGAGAAATTGATGATGTTGACCGCTCGGGAAGAGCTAATTTATCAATGGGGAAGCTAGAATTGGAAGTAAATTATTCTATGGAAATTGACGAGAAGTTATTCCAGATGCAAGTTGGTACAACTTTGCTAGATAAAGTTAAAGAGGCTCAACTTCAGGACGAAGAATGTAAAAAGGTAGAAAAGAAGATATCTGAAGGAACGAAACCAAGATTCAAGGTAGACAGTGAGGGACTACTGAGATTTGAGAGGACTACTAAGATTTGAGAGGAAAGTTTAGGTACCACCAGTGCCAGAGATTAAGGAAGATATTTTGAGCGAGACTTGTAGCTCACGATATTCAATTCACCCTGGTAGTACCAAGATGTACCAAGATCTTTGACAACATTTCTAGTGGCCAAATTTGAAACGAGATGTTGGAGAGTGTCTTTCCAGATGTCTGACATGTCAGAAACTAAAAGCAAAACATCAGAGGCCAAGTGGGTTGCTACAACCCTTAGAAATCTCAGAATGGAAATAGGAACATATTACAATGGATTTTGTGGTTGGCTTTCTGACAACTCAGTATGGATTATTGTTGATCGATTGACGAAATTCGCGCACTTCCTCCCAATCAGAATCAAATTAAACTTAAACCAGTTGGCAAGGTTATATGTGAAAGAGATTATTTTGAGGCATGGAGTTTCGATGTCAAATATTTTTGATAGGGATCCGCGCTTTACATCGAACTTTTGGAAGCGACTACAGGATGGGGACGCAATTGAGAATGAGTACGGCATATCACCCTCAGACGGATGGGAAAAGCGAAAGAACGATTCAGACATTGGAGGCTATATTAAGAACATGCATCATACATTTTAAGGGAAATTGGGATGATCATCTACCGCTGATGGAATTTGCTTATAATAACAGCTACCACGCAAGCATTGGCATGCCGCCTTATGAAGCGTTGTACGATAGAAAGTGCAGAACTCCACTTTACTGGGATGAAGTTGGCGAGAGACAGTTACTGGGACCAGAATTGGTACAGGAAACAGCAGAGATAGTCAAACTAATCCGGACAAGACTGATAGCAACTCAGGATAAGCAAAAGAAATACACTAACCCACACTGCAAGAACGTTGAGTTAGAATCGGGTAGCTTGGTATTCTTGAAAGTCTCTCCCTGGAAAGGGAATATCAGATTCGGCAAGAAGGGGAAATTAAGCCTGAAGTTCATTGGACCCTTTGAAGTTTTACGAAGAATTGGTGAAGTTGCCTATGAGGTAGCCTTACCTCCGGCCTTAGAACATATCCATAATGTCTTCTATGTTTCAGTTTTACGACCCTACAAGCCTGATTACAAGCACGTTATTGAATATGAACCCCTGCAATTTGAGAAAGATTTGTCCTATGAAGAAGTTCATGTTCAGATAGTAGACAAAAAAGGGCAAGTACTTATAAATAAAGTAATACCTTCCGTTAAGGTAATTTGGAGGAACCACAACACTGAAGAAGCTACGTGGGAACTTGAAGAGCATATGATGAAGAATTACCACCATTTATTTGTTTAATTATATGTGTAGCAATTCTGGATACAGAATCTTTGTAAGGGAGAAGAATGTAACGGGACGTATTAATTGAGTCGTGATTCTGGGGACAGAATCCTTTTATGGGGGGAAAGATGTGACGAACGAGATTTTTATAATTTAATTTGAATATTTATTGAATTAAATAAATATTTTTTGATGATTTAATTATTAGGCTAAAAAATTAATTGAGAAATTTATGGTAGATTAATTTAATTATATGTGTTACATTGATTAAATTATTGTGAAGAATTTATTATTCAAAGTATATATTTAATTGAGCTTATTTAATTAAATGAATTATTTAATAAGCATAATGTTATTCTAATTAATTTAATAATTAATTAGAGATTTAATAATTTGACATAATTAATGAATGAGAATTTTAATTATGTGATGATTTTATTTAATAAGTAATTTTTCCTTTTACTTAATTGAATTTAAATAATATTATTTGATTAATTAAAGTGTGACAAATAAACTATATAATTAATTAAAATAAATTAGAAAAGGAAATTATGTTCTAGCCAAACATGGCCTTAAGAACATGGGATCAGTTAAGCCATGATGCGCTTAACTGATACCCATGTTGTGCCAGTTATCTGTGCGCACTTATATCAGTCTTATTTTATACTTATGCATTTTATTCCTGAGACCTAAACTTTGAGAAAATAGAGAGAGATCAGAGAGAATTTTGAGAGAATTGTGAGATTGAAGAAGAGATTGAATAATCAAATGAGTTACTATCATCTCCTACTAATCTAAACAAACAATCAAGGGTAATCTCTTATTTACATTCTTAAATTTTCTCCATAAAAGTTATTTGAGTTCTCTGTAAAGTGAATTTGATGGCCAATTTGTTAAGAAATTGATTATATATGTTTATTAGCATGTATAATCCAATTCTATATGATTTGTATGTGATTTAGAGTAATCAAATCTGTTAAAGCATGAAGAACTTGGGCTTTGATGATAAATATACATCATATGTGATTTTGGTGTTAAAGTTTGGGTTTTGGTTGATAAATTGGTTAGATAGTTGTTATATATGTTGACATGTAAATATAATCTGTTATATGTGAATTAAAAACGATTTTCAGAAGTTAAATTTGTATGAAACGGGTTTTCAAGTAAAGATTTGGGTTTTGTTATAAAAAGTACAAAAAGGCTGATTTTAGAACTAAAATTTGTGTTCAATCCATGTTAAAATCTGTAAATTGATGATTAATTATGTTAATATGTTTAAATACGAAAACAACGCAAGTTATACTAACTGATTTGGTCTAGAAACGAATCTGTGGTGTGATGATTCGCTAAGAATGTCAAAAATGAGTTTTCTAGCAACAACAGTGAAATTATGTGATTTGATTCAAGTAATGGCGTGATTTAAGGTGTTAAAGGCATATTAGTAACATTGTATTATGTTTCTATGAAGTTTATACTACATAGAAATCATAGTACTTGTGACATCCCAGATTTTTAGAATTTATAAATGAGAATTTTATAAATAAAAGTATTATTTATGAGATATGTTGGGTGTGAGTATGTGTATGTCGTATATTGTAGAATATATGAATTGATGTGAAGAGAATGTTATATATTAATTTTAATATATATAAATATTTAATTGAATTATTTATTGAGTAAATAAATAAATTTTATTTTGATTATAGAGTAATGTAATTAAGTATAGTAGATTAATTAAATGAATATTTAGTATTTAATTTAATTAATATAATAATTTTATGTTATAGTTCTAATTTAATTGAGATAATTAAATTTGATGAGTTATGTGATGATTGTTACACGAAATTATAATTAACAAGTAAATATAATTATGTGACAATTTGATGAGATTGATTGATGTTAAGCTATTAATTAATTAAAATAATGAGTATTTGCCAAACATGGTCTTAGGCTTTTCAAGTTCAAGTTAGTGTAACCTATGTATTAACTAGTAATTAGTATATCTAATAATTACTAGGAGTTACATATATTATATATTACTAGTATTGTATATTATATGTATATACTACAAGTTAGTATGTTAGTTTTAGAAAACAAACCAAAGAAAGAAGAAGAGAGTTAGAGAGAGTTGTAGGAGAAGAAGAAGAGGAAGAAAAAGAAGAAGGGAAAGCTTTGAGAAGACAAAACAAGCCCCATCATCATCATCTCCATCTCTCTCTTAAAATTCATACCAATAAGGTTTTAATCTAAATTCCTTATTTTAATTATATTTTTATGTTCTTCATAATGTAGCTCTATGATAATTGTTATATAGAAGTTGTATTGAGTAATTATATTCATGGAAAATTGGTTTATGAAAGAAAATTTGAAGAACAAAATTCGTAGGTTTTGAGTAATTGTGGACAAATCTTGTGAAATTCATACATCTTTGGGTATAATGAGTTAGAAAGTGAGCCATATATCAAATCGAAGATATGGAAGTAAGATATATTCTGAAAGCGGAATCACATGAAAACTCTTTGTAGATTACTTGCAATGTCTGTTTTAGTAAGGCTGGTTCAAAGGGAAAATAATCTGTCCAGAAAATCAAAACTGTTACGGTTTCTGACTTTGACAAATTCATATAAATTCGTGTGTTTTGAATCTGAAAAAACTTAAAACTACAAAGTTGTAGATATGTAAGTTTACTAGCTAGACTCGCAAGATTGAGCCATTTTATGGAATGGATCATGTCCGAAATAAATTGTTTAGTAAGGATGTTCAGAAAATAAAATTTTCTAGACTAGTTGATGAATTACAGAATCTGGTTTAGATGGATAAGGGTCTGACTTTAAGGCCTAGATGGGGTTGTAGTATACTGAGTAAGGGTTAATTCTATATAAGAAGGAACAAAAAACGGACATGTAACGAATGAGTTACGTTAAAAACGAAAACACGTTTTGTTAAAGAAATTGTGAAGATGAGTTTTATAATTCTGTTTGAATTAAGATTTTGGGTGATGATATATTTTGATGATTAAAAATATGTTTTGACATATGTAATGAGTATAGATATGTGTTATCATATTTTATGCATAATTAACTATTTAAGATCAAGAGTTGAGATAAGTTAATGTGTGCACATAACGTGCTCGATAAAATGCCTAAAAGTAATAGTGTTTCTAAACTTTGGTATACATAGTGTCTAACTAATGGCTAATATTGGATATCTAAGTATGATAAGATGATAATACAAGAATAATAATGGAAAGAAATCGAAAAGGGTAATTTTTGATTTATGAAGGAAAATTAAACATGTAAACAATGTGTTGAATATGCATTTTTGAAACCAAAGTGGTATAATAACATGGTGTGATATACGCACATTAAACTACAAGTGCGATAGTCTAGCATGTGTGGTGATGAAAATGAAAAAAAATCGAGTTGCATATAAAATAGTTAGATGTCTATAAAGACATTATAAAGGGTAATAAGATAAAGTAAGGTCATAGAATAAATTTGACCATGAGATTGATTATTGATTTTATTTATTATCAATCTCACATACAGTGTAGGTTGTGCAAGGACGCTAAGTATTAGCATGTTGGTAAAACGCTGGTAAAGGCAAGTCTTTCAGTTTCTTTTGCTATGTGAACTTGATGATGATCTGCTTTAAAATTTTAGTGTATGATGTATTATATATGTCAAAAGTATGAAATGTGAAAGTCAATCTATGACTATGATGATTGAACTATGAATGTTGATTGAGTAAGGAACTCAATCTTTATAGTTGTTATGTGAACTACAACATGTATGCTATGTTTGTTTATGATTATTCTTGTATGTTGAGCATGTTATTATGTTTTACGTGATGCATGAAAACTGTTAGATTTTGCTGAGCTGTCGAGCTCATTCTTGCAAATAACCATTTTTGCATATTCAAGAATTGAAGGTAACGCTATGTGCTACTTGATTGTTATGGATCAAAAGTGATATATGAAGATTTAATATCCTAGCTAAGTTGTTATTCTTGTGAACCATGTCTAATGTTTCGGTAAATGTATTAATGTTGTAATTATAATATTGTTTTGCGAATGTAAACTATTATAGTATTAAAATAATTCTGAGATATTTAGATGTAAAGGTTGAAGGTTTTGGGAATGAGGATAGTTTGTAATAGAAAATTTTAATTATTCTGCAAATTTCAATGGTTGTATTATCATTTAATGATGTAAAATTAATGGTTGAATGTATTATTAACGACCGAAGTCGAGAATTAAATTGTATGAATTTTGGGGTCATTACAGTTGGTATCAAAACTGATAGGTTAGAAACCTTAGGTAAGAGTAACTTAGGCTATAACCTTAGAGAAGAGAGGTGAAGATAAGGAACGAATAAGCTCAAATAGAGTTTGAACAATAAGAAGTAATGTAAGAAACGTATAAAGAAGGGATAAAACTTGTGTGAAATGATTCAAAGAAGAATCTCGTAGAGTTATAAGGAATATGAATGTGGGGTTACCCAACTCCAATAATAAGGATGTGAGGTGATAATAAATAGACAATGTCTATAAAAAAGAGAATGATAAAGAAGTTAAGAATAGAGAGTTATATCTAAGTGGTGCAATTGTACTCTTTCATAGTTGATGTATGGTATCTGGGCTAAACGATTCCTTCATAGAGCGGAGGTATATACGAACTAGCAACTCGGAACCTAGTTTGTTGGTTGTTTATGGGAAACCACTCAGCGTATCATATTGAAACTTATAGAGACTCGATGTGTACCAAGTATAGAAAGTGAATATGTATGATGAAAGTATAGAACTTGAATGAAATATTGAGCAATGTAAGTGAAGTTAGAAATTCTTAAAGGAAGAATTATTATATAAACAAGATGATTCAAGGAAGAATCTTGAAGAGATATAAAGATAAGAAATGGGAGTTTCCTAACTCGAAAAGCCAAGATAACGAATAATGTCGTAAATGATGAAAAAGAGAAAGAAAGAGGATCGTAAAACAAAATGATCACGAGTTAAGAAAATAATTTTAAGAGAGATGATTATAGAATAAGATCATGACGTGGTCTGTTTAAGGTATAAAATAAAGATGGTCTATAATGTTTGAATAATTATAGCTTAATGCTATGAAGATGGTGTACTATGAAAAAGTACGAGATAACTCATGAGGAGTTATAGATAATGTGATACGAGGAATTCGTATCGAACAAAGAGCAAGTTAAGAGTAAGATAGAGTTAGGTGGGATTTCAATTGAGGACTCATGTGATGGCTGAGTTGTACAAATCTTTGTATATGCGAGGATTTTGTGCTTGCACTCAGTTTATCATATTGATAATCATTAGAATATTTGTGTCACGCTATTTGTTATATGCATGTTGAGAAAGTGATTCTTTTCTCATGTGTGTAATAGATAGGTAGAGTATAGTTAGAGAATATTATAATGTTAAGTGCGAGTTCTTAAAACTCATACTTATGGTAGGTTCGTGACTCATAATTATATGGTATGTTTTTGAACCCCTCAGCAAACGGACGCCTATGGTCTGACTAGGATAAGTTCTTAAACTCATATGATTGTGGCAAGTTCCTGAACTTCTAATGTGCGGTAAGTTTGATGAACTGGGGTATAATTAAGTTATGAATGGAGTATTGAGGATGATAGGAATAGACAGATCTTTTAAGCAATGGATCATTACAGAAAGTGGAGTTGATGGTGGCAGCATAGGTATTCTAAATCTACTAGCTATGCTAAACTTTCGAAATTTATTGACTTCGTGCTGATGTTTACACTTCTATTTTCTTGAAAAACATTGGATCAAATGATGGAACCAATGAGTTTTAACAACAATACTGTTATTCGTATGTCTATGCTAATTGTTTCGGCTAGACAAAAATGATTTGCAATATATCAAAATATATTTTATATCATTAATGCATAATTTAACCTGGTGTAAAGATGATAAAAATGATGGAGTCATCAATGCAGTATTACCTAGTGTTGGATGTGATCTAAGGATCGTCAGCCCACTATGTTATGATGTAGTATGATAAAATTACCAAATGACGGAATCCTCAACAGACTGTAAATACATTGCAGTATCATGACGTCATAAAAAGATTTTTGAGATTTCTTTAAGATATGAGAATTCATATCTATGTATGTATATGTATATTTCGGTTGATGTACGAATTGTTGTAGAGGTCTATGCTATTTGATTCAGCTAGACGAATATTGAAAGATGTTCATGAAATTTAAGCGTTTATTGAAAAGTTATGCCAAACCAAATTATTTTGGTGCGGATTCAGATGTTGAAAAACTGAGGTGAACAATCCTATAAGGGGACATGTTTTCGGGGACAATGGTTCTGAGCGTAACGCATATAGTCGTTACAAAATACTACGTTGCGGCCCAACGTAGTGGTACAATAGGCTGGCCACCTAGTGTACGTAAGGTGGGTGTTTTCAGTCTTTGTGACTGATAAACACTCTGGTTTGCAGTGTGAAGGATTGAGTTGAAGTACTAGTAAATCGAGAATAGAGTTCACGGTCTTGTGACCCCTCAACATGATTTGAAATCTTTTAAATTCCTGAGTTATTCATTCTACTTCCTAATTATTGAGCAATTATGGAAGATTCTTGCTATTCTAAAAGGCGAATATGGTAAGGATGATATTCCTCAGAAAGAAGTAAGTCGTAGGATGCGACACTGAATGATGAATATATTTAATAAGTGAGAAAAGAAGTGTTGATATGAGAAGGAGATGAGTTATCAAAGAATAATGTAAAACTTTTAATAGAAAAGTTAATAATTGTAGAAAGATCTTTGTGGAAAGAAAGTGGTTATAGAACCCAATGACTGAATAAAGTATTAACGTAAAATCTATTTTGATAGATTGAATGAATAAAGATTAATAAGTAAAAATTTCGAGGACGAAATTATTAGAAGAATGGGTGAATGTAATGTCCCGAGAGTTTGATCATATAGTATATGATAATGATCCTTAGAGAAAGATAATGAACGGGTCAAAGAATATGTAATACTCAAATATAATTGAGTCTAACTAAATATTATGAAATAAAACTTATAAGAATTTATTATCAAGAATGGTGAGAGTAGAAAATATAAAACATATGTTAAGGTAATATGTTGAAGTTATTCAATGAATAGATTTGAGGAAAACCTGAGTAAGGTATGGTTTCGGTGATTCTGAGGACGGAATCCTTATAAGGAGGAAAGGATGTGACATCCCAGATTTTTAGAATTTATAAATGAGAATTTTATAAATAAAAGTATTATTTATGAGATATGTTGGGTGTGAGTATGTGTATGTCATATATTGTAGAATATATGAATTGATGTGAAGAGAATGTTATATATTAATTGTAAGACCCCAACTTTTATAAATAAAGATGAATTTTCTATAAATATCATTTTTGAATATTATGGAGTTAATTTGATATAATGTTATAGTTGTGGGTAATATTTATAAATTTTTCAAAGTACGCAAGTTGTTATATAATATTCGATTGGTCGGGGAATATTCGTTTTAACAGGGAATATTCGTACAACGACACAATCATTGGTGGACCCCACAACAGAATTATTGTCGGATTGAGAAAACGACAAAAATATTTTATTAAAAATAACGGCGGAAGTTTTACCATTGTTACTGTTGAACTACTCGGTAGTAAAAGTACAGTAATACGTGTGGTTGCATAGTAGCACACGGTATTGATTATTAATGCTTATGTGAGAAGTCACTCAGTTTGATTCAATTATTGTCAGTTAATAATATGAATTATTTAGCGATAATGACGTTTTGTTTTATTCGTATTATTAACGTAATAAAACAGAAACATCTTTTTATATAAAACAGAATACTTTATTAAAGTTATTCTATAAATAGAATATATTATATTTTATTTAAAAGATTTTTCTTTAAATATGGACCGTCAGATTAAAGTAATCAATCTGGACCATTCATGGATTAGTTACTATGCATTCTATTTTTCTATAAATAGCAGCTCATTCCTTCATTATTTCTTACGAATTCACTGAACTCTAGAGAGAGAAACTATAGAGAGAAACTATAGAGAGAGAGAAGAAGAGTATTCTGCTACTTAACTACTTCCTTATTTCAGCTCTTCTTTAAAACGGTAAGGGATATTATTCTTTTGTATTCAAGAAGAGAACTTCTGTTATTCCATTTCTTTATTATTCTGTTGGAATAACCTGTATACGCGGTCTACCCTATACTTGGTGACATTCTTCTATTATTCTGTTGGAACATCCTGTCTGTGTGTTTTACACCGGACCTGGTTCCGTCTTGTTATTATTCTGTTGGAACATCCTGTCTGTGTGTTTTACACCGGACCTGGTTCCATTATTTATTATTCTGTCGGAATATCCTGTCTGTGCGTTTACGCCGGACCTGGTTCCATTATTTATTATTCTGTCGGAATATCCTGTCTGTGCGTTTACGCCGGACCTGGTTCCATTATTTATTATTCTGTCGGAATATCCTGTCTGTGCGTTTACGCCGGACCTGGTTCCATTATTTATTATTCTGTTGGAATAACATGTTTGTGAAGTCTATCGCATGCATGGTGATTTCCTTTGTTATTCCATTCTTTGTTGTACTCAGTTGGTTAAGTTTTGACTTCTATACTCCATAAAATTTGTGGAATATCCTTGATAATTGCGGTTCATCCAGTATCTTTTCATGAAAATATTCTTCTAAGTATTCTTGAATTTTACTCCACAAAGCAGTATCATGTTGACAATTTGGACGTTATTAATTCTTGGATAAATTAATTCTTGAACTTGTTTTATTGAATTCTTATATCATTGTCATCATCCTCATGTTTATAAAATGTTGAAAGTCATTTGTGGCCTGTAGTGCATAGATGGACTTGGTATGCTTATGACCAGGGATTATTCGGTATAATCATGACCGTAATGTTACAAATGATGTGGTAAAAGTCCTCATTGGCCGTAGTGCGTTGATGGACAGTTGTTGGCATGATCATGACCATTAATGAATACACGAATATCCTTGGCCGTAGTGCAGGGGTGATTCGATGATGTGGATTATTTTATTAAGCTGAGTCACAGCGATAACAGTGTTGAAAAACCTTTTAAATCATAAAAGATAGTAGAGTTTATTTTCTACTTGACTCTTTTAATGGATTGCTTGTTCCACTGCAGTTAAACTTGATGTCTATTATATTTTATCAGTTTAACATTGTTGAAGGCTAATGATAATTTATTCTGCATTATCTTAGTCATAATATTTCTTACTGGGCTAGTTGAGCTCACCCTTTCTTTCACTGTTCTCTTCAGGAAATGAGAACGTAGCTGGGGCAAGTCGGGGAACGGAGTGATGGTTCGAATGATAGTATTAGTTAGTAGTCCTCACTATTCTATGTAATAGTGTATTAATAAATGTAATGAGGACTCCTTTTGAGTATGAATACTCTCTAGAAGATAATATTTGTATTCAAACTCACAGTTTATGTTTTGTCGTATTGTACACGACAGTTGTATTAGTAAGTTGTATTTGTATTCTGTACTATGTATCTGACGACCCAAGATGGGTGATGTATACCTAATTTTGGGGGCGTCACAGTTGGTATCAGAGCTTAGGGATATGATCCCTGGCTAAGATGTGAGAATAGAACTAGGAGGGGAGAAACGGGGAATTCCTTCGCTAGTATGACCTACCTAAGTTTATTTGTATGGTATTTAATTGGTCGGTCATAATATAAGGATAATATATGACATATCAATTAACTTTTATTTTGTGGCAGTATCTGAAAATGGCATCTGAGAATGTTGAGAATAGCAATGGAGCACAGGCGATTATTGATTCACCACATATCAATAATCAGGATAATGTTCATCAGGAAGGAGACAATCCTCATGCAAAAAATAACACTGACCAGATGATGAATGATGGAATGTTCAGAGGTTTTATGCAATTCATGCAACAACAGGTGAAAGCGGCTCCTGTCCACAACGTAGGTGAAAATACTGGAAACTCTCAGGCGGTCACCGCTAAACAGTTTAAGGAGCTGGGAGCACCGGAGTTTAAGGGAGAACCCAAACCACTTGTAGCTGAAACATGGATAAAGCAGATCACCAAGATATTTGATGTCTTGGGTTGCTCCGAGGAGCAAAAGGTTCCCTTTGCCGCCTTTATGTTGCGAGGAGAGGCAGATTACTGGTGGGAATCGATAAAGCGTACTCAACCTGCCGCACTGAAGATGTCTTGGGAGAAGTTCCAAGAGCTGTTTAACGACAAATACTTTCCCGAGAGTATTCGTCACATGAAGGAGGTGGAGTTCATCAAATTAGAGCAGAATAATATGACCGTGTCGCAGTACGAGGCAAAATTTGCGGAGTTATCCCGGTTTGCGTCCCACCTGGTGGATAATGAAGAAAGAATGACGCGGATGTTTTTAAGAGGTTTGAAGCCGGAGATACGTCAACACCTTGTTTCTCATAAACTGTGTTTATATTCAGATGTTGTAAATAGGGCTCAGTTGGTGGAGCGCGATAACGAGACAACGCAACCAAAAGAGAGCAGCCGGAAAAATGATAATACCAGTGAAAGCAGTCATCGAAGCGGTGACAACAAGCGTGGAGGGAATCAACAGGCCAGAAATGGTAACCACTTCGGTGGTAATCAGGGCCAAAACAATAAGAATGGGCATTTCAAGAAGAGGAGATTCAACAATGATGGAAAGACGTCAGCACCAGCACCTGTCGTTAAGGAAGGAGAACGACCACCTATCATATGTTTTAAATGCGGAGGGGAGGGGCACATCAGTCCAAACTGCGCGATGCCGTCCAAAGCATGTTATAATTATGGAAGAGAAGGTCATTTAGCCTGATTTTGTCGTTTATCGAAGACAAATTCAGCTAGGATGGAGGCACCAAAGGCCGTCCCAGAAAAGTCAAAACCGGTTGTGCAAGGGAGAGCGTTTATTGTGAACTCCCAGAGAGCAAGGAACCCGAATGAGGTCATCACGGGTAAGCTTATCATAAACTCTAACGAAGTCTATACTTTATTTGATACCGGTTCTACCCATTCTTTTATTTCTCCTACTTGCGCTCATCGATTAAATTTGATTCCGGAGAAATTAGACTTTGACTTAGTAGTTGAAACTCCATTGGGAGAAACCTTCATTACATCCACGGTTTATAAGTCTTGTTTGGTTCAAGTTGGTACCCACACATTACCTGTCGATCTTATTTCATTAAAAATACTTGCATTTGACGTGATTCTAGGGATTGATTGGTTAACTACTCATCATGCAAAAATTGATTGTTTTCGTAAGGTTGTTAGCTTTCATATTCCTAATCGACCTATTATGCGAATTCAAGCAACCAAACCATTAAAATCAATTGCTGTCATCTCAAGCCATAAAGCTATTCGTTTATTGAAAAACGGATGTCAAGCTTTCTTAGCTCATGTCACAGATCTAAACAAAAATACGTCAGCTTTGAATGATATTTCTGTTGTTAATAAATTTCCTGACGTATTTCCCGAAGAACTTCCTAGCCTACCCCCAGAGCGTGAAATTGAATTTTGTATCGACCTTGAACCCGGTACAAAACCCATTTCCAAAGCCCCATATCGAATGGCTCCTATTGAACTTCAGGAGTTAAAGACCCAACTGCAGGAATTGTTAGACATTGGTTTTATTCGTCCTAGTACTTCTCCTTGGGGTGCTCCTGTTCTGTTCGTGAAGAAGAAAGATGGGAGTATGCGACTTTGTATTGATTATCGGGAGTTGAATCATGTCACCATCAAAAATAGGTACCCATTGCCACGTATTGATGACCTATTTGACCAGTTGCAAGGAGCACAATTCTTTTCAAAGATCGATCTTTGTTCTGGATATCATCAGCTGAAGGTTAGAACTGAGGATATTCCAAAGACTGCCTTCAGAACTCGGTATGGGCATTATGAATTCTTAGTTATGTCTTTTGGATTGACTAATGCTCCTGCTGCCTTCATGGATATGATGAACAGGGTATTTAAGGAATATTTGGATCACTTTGTGGTCGTCTTTATCGATGACATCCTTATTTATTCCAAAAGCCGTGAAGATCATGAGCAACACTTGAGGTTGGTACTCCAAAAGCTTCGTGAATACAAACTTTATGCCAAGTTAAAGAAATGCGAGTTCTGGCTGAAAGAGGTAGCATTCCTTGGGCACGTAGTATCAAGTCGTGGAATATCGGTTGACCCAGTAAAGATTGAAGCTATTCAAAGCTGGGAGCAACCTAAATCAGTGACCGAAGTACGTAGCTTTCTTGGTTTGGCTGGTTATTATCGGAGATTCGTGGAAGGATTTTCTCGAATCGCTACTCCATTAACTCAGCTGACTCGGAAAGATACAAAGTTCGGTTGGAGCGAAGAATGTGAGCAGAGTTTTCAAGAACTCAAGAGGAGACTCATTTCAGCACCTGTTCTAACAATACCATCTGGCTCGGAGGGATTTGTCATCTACAGTGATGCTTCGAGCAAAGGGTTGGGATGTGTTCTCATGCAACATGGAAAAGTCATAGCCTATGCATCAAGACAACTCAAGGAATATGAGAGGAATTATCCTACTCATGATCTAGAGTTGGCAGATGTTGTCTTTGTACTTAAAATTTGGAGGCATTACTTGTATGGGGAGAAGGTGGAGATCTTTACGGATCATAAAATCCTGAAATATGTCTTCACTCAAAAGGAACTCAACATGCGACAACGACGTTGGCTTGAACTGTTGAAAGATTTTGATCATACCATTCAATACCATCCTGGAAAAGCGAACATGGTAGCTGACGCATTGAGTAGAAGATCATATGCAAGTACGAGTGCGATATTGTCAACACAAAGGCCCATTTTGTGTGATTTGCAAAGGATGGAGATAGAGTTAAAGACTCCAGGGACCCATGTGATGATGGCAAATATACGAGTAGAACCGACTTTAATCGATAAAGTTAAAGCTGCTCAAGCTACAGACCTGGAGCTGATGCGTATAAGGAAGAAAGTGCAAGAAGGTGCTATGCCGGAAGCAAGAATCGATGAAGAAGGAATACTTCGAGTCAACTCCAGACTTTGTGTTCCTAACAACCCTGATTTAAAGTATGAAATCATGATGGAGGCGCACAACACACCGTTTGCAATCCATCCTGGAAGTACCAAAATGTATCATGATCTTCGTCATATATTTTGGTGGAGCAATATGAAGAGAGAGATAGCGTTGTTTAGCTCAAGGTGTCTAACTTGTCAACGAGTCAAAGCGGAGCATCAAGTACCAAAAGGTCCATTGCAACCACTAGAAATTCCAGAATAAAAGTGGGAGCACATTACCATGGATTTCGTTACCGGTCTTCCTAGGGTTTCTCAAGGTATTGATGCGATTTAGGTCATTGTTGATAGATTGACCAAGTCTGCTCATTTCTTACCGATACGAGAAACTTATACACTTGAATGTCTTGCTCGTATGTACATAAACGAGATTGTAAGACTGCATGGTATGTCAGTATCCATAGTTTCTGATCGAGACCCAAGATTCACTTCACGATTTTGGGTTAGTTTGTAGAAAGCTATGGACACAGATTTACGATTTAGTTCAGCATATCATCCTCAAATGGATGGGCAGTCGGAGAGGACTATTTAAACTCTTGAAGATCTATTAAGACTCTGTGTCTTTGACTTCAAGGGAAGTTGGGACAAGTTCTTACCATTGGTGGAGTTTTCCTACAACAACAGTTATCAAGCAAGTATTGGCATGGCTCCATTCGAAGCATTGTATGGAAGAAAATGTCGTTCTCCAGTATGCTGGGATGAGGTGGGTGAAGTAACGTTATTGGGACCGGAGTTGGTACGTATAACTACAGAAAAGATTCAAACGATCCGACAACGTATAAAAACCTCACAAGATCGACAAAAGAGTTATGCTGATCTTCATCGAAAGGACGTGAAATTTGATGTAGGAGATCATGTGTTCTTACGTGTTGCTCCATGGAAAGGAGTTACGAGATTTAGAAAGAGAGGAAAGCTCAATCCTCGATTCATCGGTCTATTTTTAATCCTCGATCGAGTAGGAACTGTGGCTTATAGACTCGCTTTACCGCCAAGTATGTCTCGTGTTCATAACGTTTTTCACATATCCATGTTACGCAAATATGTGGAAAACCCGAACCACATTATTGAGTTAGAACCGGACGAAATAGTGGAAGATTTGACGTATGAAGAATTTCCTGTTCAAATCTTGGATAAGAAGGAATATATTCTACGCTCCAAGGTTATACCTCAAGTCAAAGTTTTGTGGAGAAACCACGATGTTGAGGAAATGACTTGGGAGTTAGAATCTGAAATGAAATCAATGTATCCTTATCTCTTCGACATACCAGGTACGTACCCTAATTTCGAGGGCGAAATTTCATAAGAAGGGGAGGTTGTAAGACCCCAACTTTTATAAATAAAGATGAATTTTCTATAAATATCATTTTTGAATATTATGGAGTTAATTTGATATAATGTTATAGTTGTGGGTAATATTTATAAATTTTTCAAAGTACGCAAGTTGTTATATAATATTCGATTGGTTGGGGAATATTCGTTTTAACAGGGAATATTCGTACAACGACACAATTATTGGTGGACCCCACAACAGAATTATTGTCGGATTGAGAAAACGACAAAAATATTTTATTAAAAATAACGGCGAAAGTTTTACCATTGTTACTGTTGAACTACTCGGTAGTAAAAGTACAGTAATACGTGTGGTTGCATAGTAGCACACGGTATTGATTATTAATGCTTATGTGAGAAGTCACTCAGTTTGATTCAATTATTGTCAGTTAATAATATGAATTATTTAGCGATAATGACGTTTTGTTTTATTCGTATTATTAACGTAATAAAACAGAAACATCTTTTTATATAAAACAGAATACTTTATTAAAGTTATTCTATAAATAGAATATATTATATTTTATTTAAAAGATTTTTCTTTAAATATGGACCGTCAGATTAAAGTAATCAATCTGGACCGTTCATGGATTAGTTACTATGCATTCTATTTTTCTATAAATAGCAGCTCATTCCTTCATTATTTCTTACGAATTCACTGAACTCTAGAGAGAGAAACTATAGAGAGAAACTATAGAGAGAGAGAAGAAGAGTATTCTGCTACTTAACTACTTCCTTATTTCAGCTCTTCTTCAAAACGGTAAGGGATATTATTCTTTTGTATTCAAGAAGAGAACTTCTGTTATTCTATTTCTTTATTATTCTGTTGGAATAACCTGTATACGCAGTCTACCCTATACTTGGTGACATTCTTCTATTATTATGTTGGAACATCATGTCTGTGTGTTTTACACCGGACCTGGTTCCGTCTTGTTATTATTCTGTCGGAATATCCTGTCTGTGCGTTTACGCCGGACCTGGTTCCATTATTTATTATTCTGTCGGAATATCCTGTCTGTGCGTTTACGCCGGACCTGGTTCCATTATTTATTATTCTGTTGGAATAACATGTTTGTGAAGTCTATCGCATGCATGGTGATTTCCTTTGTTATTCCATTCTTTGTTGTACTCAGTTGGTTAAGTTTTGACTTCTATACTCCATAAAATTTGTGGAATATCCTTGATAATTGCGGTTCATCCAGTATCTTTTCATGAAAATATTCTTCTAAGTATTCTTGAATTTTACTCCACAAAGCAGTATCATGTTGACAATTTGGACGTTATTAATTCTTGGATAAATTAATTCTTGAACTTGTTTTATTGAATTCTTATATCATTGTCATCATCCTCATGTTTATAAAATGTTGAAAGTCATTTGTGGCCTGTAGTGCATAGATGGACTTGGTATGCTTATGACCAGGGATTATTCGGTATAATCATGACCGTAATGTTACAAATGATGTGGTAAAAGTCCTCATTGGCCGTAGTGCGTTGATGGACAGTTGTTGGCATGATCATGACCATTAATGAATACACGAATATCCTTAGCCGTAGTGCAGGGGTGATTCGATGATGTGGATTATTTTATTAAGCTGAGTCACAGCGATAACAGTGTTGAAAAACCTTTTAAATCATAAAAGATAGTAGAGTTTATTTTCTACTTGACTCTTTTAATGGATTGCTTGTTCCACTGCAGTTAAACTTGATGTCTATTATATTTTATCAGTTTAACATTGTTGAAGGCTAATGATAATTTATTCTGCATTATCTTAGTCATAATATTTCTTACTGGGCTAGTTGAGCTCACCCTTTCTTTCACTGTTCTCTTCAGGAAATGAGAACGTAGCTGGGGCAAGTCGGGAAACGGAGTGATGGTTCGAATGATAGTATTAGTTAGTAGTCCTCACTATTCTATGTAATAGTGTGTTAATAAATGTAATGAGGACTCCTTTTGAGTATGAATACTCTCTAGAAGATAATATGTGTATTCAAACTCACAGTTTATGTTTTGTCGTATTGTACACGACAGTTGTATTAGTAAGTTGTATTTGTATTCTGTACTATGTATCTGACGACCCAAGATGGGTGATGTATACCTAATTTTGGGGGCGTCACATTAATTTTAATATATATAAATATTTAATTGAATTATTTATTGAGTAAATAAAAAAATTTTGTTTTGATTATAGAGGAATGTAATTAAGTGTAGTAGATTAATTAAATGAATATTTAGTATTTAATTTAATTAATATAATAATTTTATGTTATAGTTCTAATTTAATTGAGATAATTAAATTTGATGAGTTATGTGATGATTGTTACACGAAATTATAATTAACAAGTAAATATAATTATGTGACAATTTGATGAGATTGATTGATGTTAAGCTATTGATTAATTAAAATAATGAGTATTTGTCAAACATGGTCTTAGGCTTTTCAAGTTCAAGTTGGTATAGCTTATGTATTAACTAGTAATTAGTATATCTAATAATTACTAAGAGTTACATATATTATATATTACTAGTATTGTATATTATATGTATATACTACAAGTTAGTATGTTAGTTTTAGAAAACAAACCAAAAAAAGAAGAAGAGAGTTAGAGAGAGTTGTAGGAGAAGAAGAAGAGAAAGAAAAAGAAGAAGAAGGGAAAGCTTTGAGAAGACAAAACAAGCCCCATCATCATCATCTACATCTCTCTCTTAAAATTCATACTAATAAGGTTTTAATCTAAATTCTTTATTTTAATTATATTTTTATGTTCTTCATAATGCAGTTCTATGATAATTGTTATATAGAAGTTGTTTTGAGTAATTATATTCATGAAAAAGTGGTTTGTGAAAGAAAATTTGAAGAACAAAATTCGTAGGTTTTGAGTAATTGTGGACAAATCTTGTGAAATTCATACCTCTTTGGGTATAATGAGTTAGAAAGTGAGCCTTATATCAAATCGAAGATATGGAAGTAAGCTATATTCTGAAAGTGGAATCACATGAAAACTCTTTGTAGATTTCTTGCAATGTCTGTTTTAGTAAGGCTGGTCTGAAGGGAAAATAATTTGTCCAGAAAATCAAAACTGTTACTGTTTCTGACTTTGAAAAATTCATATAAATTTGTGTGTTCTGAATTTGAAGAAACTTAAAATTGCAAATTTGTAGATATGGAAATTTACTAGCTATACACGCGAGATTGAGCCATTTTATTGACCGGATCATGTCCGAAATAAATTGTTTAGTAAGGATGTCCAGAAAATAAAATTTAAGGCCTAGATGAGTTGATGAATTACAGAATCTGGTTTAGATGGATAAGGGTCTAACTTTAAGGCCTAGATGAGGTTGTAGTACACTGAGTAAGGGTTAATTCTATATAAGAAGGAACAAAAACGGACATGTAACGAACGAGTTACGTTAAAAACGAAAACAACGTTTTGTTAAAGAAATTGTGAAAATGAGTTTTATAATTCTGTTTGAATTAAAATTTTGGGTGATGATATATTTTGATGATTAAAAATATGTTTTGACATATGTAATGAGTATAGATATGTGTTATCATATTTTATGCATAATTAACCATTTAAGATCAAGAGTTGAGATAAGTTAATGTGTGCACATAACGTGCTCGATAAAATGCCTAAAAGAAATAGTGTTTCTAAACTTTGGTATACAAAGTGTCTAACTAATGGCTAATATTGGATATCTAAGTATGAAAAGATGATAATACAAGAATAATAATGGAAAGAAATCGAAAAGGGTAATTTTTGATTTATGAAGGAAAATTAAACATGTAAACAATGTGTTGAATATGCATTTTTGAAACCAAAGTGGTATAATATGTAAGACCCCGAATTTTATGAAATAAAAGCATTCAATTTTTCTTATAATTACTATTCAGTAAATGGTTAAATTGATAAAAGTTTAAAGTTATGAGTGAAAGATGATTTTTTTTTTTTTCAAAATAAGCAAGTGGTTATAAAATAATCATTGTTGTCGGGGAATATTCGTTTGGCCGTGGAATATTTTTTCTGTCGGGGAATATTCGTACGACGGCGCAGCTATTTGTGGGCCCCATAACGGAAAACGGTCGGATGTAGATAACGACAAAAATTAAGTTTTTACAAATAACGGCGTAGTTGTTACCGTTAACACTGTTGGAATACCCGGTGATTAAAATACAGTAATACGCGTTATTGCACAGTAGCACACGGTATTGCACAGTATTTTTGAAATTATTGATTCTTACGTAAGAAGGCACTACTCAATAATTGTTACAGTAATTACTGTTCAATATTTTATTTTATTGATTCAATAATTGCTGCGTTGATATTTTATATTATTGTTGTTCAATAATTGTTGCTGCACAGTATTTTCCATTATCAGATCAATAATTCATATTATTTGAATAGTATTATTAGATAACATTATTGGCAATGTCTAGAAAGTTCTGTCTAAGGAGAGGTTTGGTCATCTAATTGCGCGCCAGTAAGGAGAAATCCTTATTGGAAAGCCCCCTCTTTCCTAGGAACGGCCTGGTTGTCATAAATGTGATTCTGTAATATTATTTGTGAATAATTAATTATTGATTCATATGATAAGGAAATATTTATTTTATGTGGATATAAACGAGGGATATATTTTTGTGGTTAAAAATGAAGGAGTTAATGTTGAGATTTTTATCCGTATTTTTGTCAGAATGGAGGTATTAAAAATCAGGATTTTTGAGATATTTTGCGGGGGTTATAATTTTTAATCCGACCGTTGGATCGTGGTAATTTTTGGATATGTTATACATATATAAGTTGAGTATATGTCCACAAATTTTGAACCGTTAAAAATGAACGTATGATTTATTATGAATTTTACGAGATGACTGGTTCAGAAATTGTTGAATTTTTGGAGTTTATCATTTTGGTGGAAAATTCTAGAATTGGTGGGCCCCACTTGTGGTTGGTGAAGAAATGTGCTGAATTATATTTCAAATGTGGTGGGTGGGAATAGTAGCAGGTAAAGCCATCAGGTTGCAGGTCAAACCTACCAAAATTTTCCTATAAATAGAGGGCTAAGTTAGAATTGAAAATCACACCAGAAACATAAGCTTTCTCTCTTTCTCTCTCTAGATTATTGAGTGTATTTTGTGAGTATTTAGATACTTGGTGAGTTGCTATTCATCAGTGCAAGTTTCCTTCAGCCTTATACCGATCAGAAGTACTGCTCTTTTGAGGTAAGGGATAGTAAGGGATTGTAAGGGATAGTAAGGGATTTTAAGGGTTGTTATGATTTTCAGTTTCGTAATTTTTCTGATCTTCAAAAATTCTAGAAAAATTTGAAATGATATTTTGATGAGTTTTCTTGATTGTGTCCAAAAATGGTGATTTTTGGATGTATAGATTGAGAGTTATGAATTTTATGAGAAAAGACTATTTTAAAAGTAACAGCTTATAATTCCTTGTGGTTAACTCCAAAATTGATGAAATTTTTATTGGGAGTACATGTATATGATAGAAGTATACTCTGTAAATTTCAGAATTTTTAGACAAAAGTATAATTTTTGATAAATGTCTAAATATTTGGCTATTTTGGCCATATGAAAAATAGTAAATGACTTTTAAAAATTCTGAGAAAAATATATGTTCACTATGGGACTATATTATGCTAAATCCCAGAAAAGAAATATTTTTGGAACTGATTTGATATTTTTCATGAAAATGGTCTAGTTATGAGTAAATGAATTAAATATGTTTTGTGAAGAAAGAAAATTGGAAAATAGGATTTTATGGCTTGAGAATCCTATATGAGGTATATGCAGATTTTTGATGAGGGTTTTGGTTATTGATGATGAAATTGTAAGAGTTGGCATTTTATGATGATTAAATGCATTAATTAGTAAAGTGTAAACAATTAAAATAAATTGTTTATAAATTTAAGTAATGTTATTCTTTCAATATCATTATACCGAAATATTGGTATGAATTTTATTGTAGAATTTCTATCTTTTGTCTCGGAGTTACTATTCATGAGTTACGAATATTACTCTTGAGATTAAAACTATATGTTGATCATATTATTTTTATCATCATATATAACATTTTTATAACCCTGATGTTGAAATTCTCTTTCACTGGAGTGTAAAGATGGGTAGATTATTGGTATGATCATGACTAGGGTTCTCTTTGGCCTGTAGTGCAAAGTTGAATTGTGACTGGTATGATCATGACCATTGAATTTATAAATGAATATCTTTAGCTTAAGTGCAAAGGTGAAATGATCAACATGGTTATAATTATTGTTTATATAAATTCTGAAATGATTATATATTTCTTTGAGATATGAATATATTTGGCCTGTAGTGCAAATATGAATTGTTGATGAATATCTTTGGCATGTAGTGCAAAGATGGCATGTTGATGAATATCTTTGGCCTGTAGTGCAAAGATGAACTGTTGTTGAATATCTTTGGCCCGTAGTGCAAAGATGGTTTGTTGATGAATATCTTTGGCCTGTAGTGCAAGGATGAACTGTTGTTGAATATCTTTGGCCCGTAGTGCAAAGATGGTTTGTTGATGAATATCTTTGGCCCGTAGTGCAAAGATGGATTTGTTAATATGATTATAAACAGGAACTGTGATTTGGTATAACCATGATCTTTGATGTTTCAGGTAAAGACAGGTGATGAAAATATTCTTCGTCCTGGGTGCGAAGAAAAATTTATAGTCACAATTATGATTATGAGTTATTCATATGATTGTGGAAAGGAACTGTTGAGTGATGTTACATGGATAAAATATTGTTGGTGGATTTTTAACATGGAGAAGATAATAGACTTTATAGTCTATTTGACTATTCTAATGGATTGCTCGTTCCGCTGCAACTATGGTTGAAATTTTTATCATTTACCATATGTTCTAAATCTCTGATTTATTATTGATGAAGGCTATTGATAATTTAATTATCTTTAGTCATGATATTCTTTACTGAGCTAGTTGTGCTCACCCTTTTGCTTCACAATTCCTTTCAGGTAATAAGAGTGTAGCTGGGTCGAGCGAGGGTAACGGGAAAATAGAACGGTGGTCTCTAGCTGTGGAGGTTCTCCCGAAGCAGTATAGAAAAGTTCATTTAGTAGTTATATTTGGTGAATCCAATAGGGTAAGGTGTACCCAACGTTGGAAGGGTGGTTTGCCACTATCATACAAGATGTCTAACGACATACAACCTCGTGTCATCATAAGATAGGGATGTGCTCATCCACTTGCTGGGTATATATACGAGCACTAACTATATAATCTTGGTGTTTGTTTAAAGTATAATTCTCAATTGGAGACAGTAGAGATAATGATATGTCAAGAGAAGACTCACCATTGGGAAGAATATGATAGTAATCTTCTCGTTTTTCTATGGGGTCTATTGGGTCAACCAAGGATAATTCTGTGGCCATATGATATCTATCATAACCTAGACGCGTGGCCTCCCATGTACGAAGGTTTCCTTGAGCACTTCCCAAAGATTCTAATTTCTAAAACAGTTTTTGACTATACCTTTATGTAAGGTGTTATTGTGAGGTGATGTCCACGGTTGGAACATGAGTCACATTTGGTATATATTTGTATCCAAACTCACAGCATATGTGTTGTTGTATTTTGCACGACAATTGTTGTAATAAAGTTGTAGTTATTTTCTGTACCATGTATTTGACGACTCAGAATGGGTTGGGTGGAATGAACCTATTATGTGGTTGTTACAGGTGGTATCAGAGCTATAAGTAAAGAGCCCCGAGCCTCTCGCTGGTGACTTCCTGTTGATGAGGGATGCACCGAAGCCAGACTCTCCGTAGGGGACGCCGTTCTGCGGTGGCAAACTGATAGGTATCAATGTAAGGTGCTGACATAGGTTGGTGTCCAGAGTTACAGGTGGTATCAGAGCTTAGGGATATGATCTCTGGCGGAGATCGGGAAATATTACTAGGAGGGGAGAGATGAGTAAATCCTTCGCTAGTGTGTCCTACCTAAGCTTATTTGTTGGTCAGTCATAATATTGGGATATTATGTGATATGTTAATTTGTTCAATTAACCCTTATTTTGAAGCTGTATTCTAGAATGATATCTGAAATACAGGAGATGAGCAATGGAGAAATCATGATGATAGAGAAGATCGAATCTGAAATGAAAGCAAGGTATTCTCAACTCTTTGAAATACCAGGTACGTAAATTTCGGGGACGAAATTTTATAAGGAGGGGAGATTGTAAGACCCCGAATTTTATGAAATAAAAGCATTCAATTTTTCTTATAATTACTATTCAGTAAATGGTTAAATTGATAAAAGTTTAAAGTTATGAGTGAAAGATGATTTTTTTTTTTTCAAAATAAGCAAGTGGTTATAAAATAATCATTGTTGTCGGGGAATATTCGTTTGGCCGTGGAATATTTTTTCTGTCGGGGAATATTCGTACGACGGCGCAGCTATTTGTGGGCCCCATAACGGAAAACGGTCGGATGTAGATAACGACAAAAATTAAGTTTTTACAAATAACGTCGTAGTTGTTACCGTTAACACTGTTGGAATACCCGGTGATTAAAATACAGTAATACGCGTTATTGCACAGTAGCACACGGTATTGCACAGTATTTTTGAAATTATTGATTCTTACGTAAGAAGGCACTACTCAATAATTGTTACAGTAATTACTGTTCAATATTTTATTTTATTGATTCAATAATTGCTGCGTTGATATTTTATATTATTGTTGTTCAATAATTGTTGCTGCACAGTATTTTCCATTATCAGATCAATAATTCATATTATTTGAATAGTATTATTAGATAACATTATTGGCAATGTCTAGAAAGTTCTGTCTAAGGAGAGGTTTGGTCATCTAATTGCGCGCCAGTAAGGAGAAATCCTTATTGGAAAGCCCCCTCTTTCCTGGGAACGGCCTGGTTGTCATAAATGTGATTCTGTAATATTATTTGTGAATAATTAATTATTGATTCATATAATAAGGAAATATTTATTTTATGTGGATATAAACGAGGGATATATTTTTGTGGTTAAAAATGAAGGAGTTAATGTTGAGATTTTTATCCGTATTTTTGTCAGAATGGAGGTATTAAAAATCAGGATTTTTGAGATATTTTGCGGGGGTTATAATTTTTAATCCGACCGTTGGATCGTGGTAATTTTTGGATATGTTATACATATATAAGTTGAGTATATGTCCACAAATTTTGAACCGTTAAAAATGAACGTATGATTTATTATGAATTTTACGAGATGACTGGTTCAGAAATTGTTGAATTTTTGGAGTTTATCATTTTGGTGGAAAATTCTAGAATTGGTGGGCCCCACTTGTGGTTGGTGAAGAAATGTGCTGAATTATATTTCAAATGTGGTGGGTGGGAATAGTAGCAGGTAAAGCCATCAGGTTGCAGGTCAAACCTACCAAAAGTTTCCTATAAATAGAGGGCTAAGTTAGAATTGAAAATCACACCAGAAACATAAGCTTTCTCTCTTTCTCTCTCTAGATTATTGAGTGTATTTTGTGAGTATTTAGATACTTGGTGAGTTGCTATTCATCAGTGCAAGTTTCCTTCAGCCTTATACCGATCAGAAGTACTGCTCTTTTGAGGTAAGGGATAGTAAGGGATTGTAAGGGATAGTAAGGGATTTTAAGGGTTGTTATGATTTTCAGTTTCGTAATTTTTCTGATCTTCAAAAATTCTAGAAAAATTTGAAAGGATATTTTGATGAGTTTTCTTGATTGTATCCAAAAATGGTGATTTTTGGATGTATAGATTGAGAGTTATGAATTTTATGAGAAAAGACTATTTTAAAAGTAACAGCTTATAATTCCTTGTGGTTAACTCCAAAATTGATGAAATTTTTATTGGGAGTACATGTATATGATAGAAGTATACTCTGTAAATTTCAGAATTTTTAGACAAAAGTATAATTTTTGATAAATGTCTAAATATTTGGCTATTTTGACCATATGAAAAATAGTAAATTACTTTTAAAAATTCTGAGAAAAATATATGTTCACTATGGGACTATATTATGCTAAATCCCAGAAAAGAAATATTTTTGGAACTGATTTGATATTTTTCATGAAAATGGTCTAGTTATGAGTAAATGAATTAAATATGTTTTGTGAAGAAAGAAAATTGGAAAATAGGATTTTATGGCTTGAGAATCCTATATGAGGTATATGTAGATTTTTGATGAGGGTTTTGGTTATTGATGATGAAATTGTAAGAGTTGGCATTTTATGATGATTAAATGCATTAATTAGTAAAGTGTAAACAATTAAAATAAATTGTTTATAAATTTAAGTAATGTTATTCTTTCAATATCATTATACCGAAATATTGGTATGAATTTTATTGTAGAATTTCTATCTTTTGTCTCGGAGTTACTATTCATGAGTTACGAATATTACTCTTGAGATTAAAACTATATGTTGATCATATTATTTTTATCATCATATATAACATTTTTATAACCCTGATGTTGAAATTCTCTTTCACTGGAGTGTAAAGATGGGTAGATTATTGGTATGATCATGACTAGGGTTCTCTTTGGCCTGTAGTGCAAAGTTGAATTGTGACTGGTATGATCATGACCATTGAATTTATAAATGAATATCTTTAGCTTAAGTGCAAAGGTGAAATGATCAACATGGTTATAATTATTGTTTATATAAATTCTGAAATGATTATATATTTCTTTGAGATATGAATATATTTGGCCTGTAGTGCAAATATGAATTGTTGATGAATATCTTTGGCATGTAGTGCAAAGATGGCATGTTGATGAATATCTTTGGCCTGTAGTGCAAAGATGAACTGTTGTTGAATATCTTTGGCCCGTAGTGCAAAGATGGTTTGTTGATGAATATCTTTGGCCTGTAGTGCAAGGATGAACTGTTGTTGAATATCTTTGGCCCGTAGTGCAAAGATGGTTTGTTGATGAATATCTTTGGCCCGTAGTGCAAAGATGGATTTGTTAATATGATTATAAACAGGAACTGTGATTTGGTATAACCATGATCTTTGATGTTTCAGGTAAAGACAGGTGATGAAAATATTCTTCGTCCTGGGTGCGAAGAAAAATTTATAGTCACAATTATGATTATGAGTTATTCATATGATTGTGGAAAGGAACTGTTGAGTGATGTTACATGGATAAAATATTGTTGGTGGATTTTTAACATGGAGAAGATAATAGACTTTATAGTCTATTTGACTATTCTAATGGATTGCTCGTTCCGCTGCAACTATGGTTGAAATTTTTATCATTTACCATATGTTCTAAATCTCTGATTTATTATTGATGAAGGCTATTGATAATTTAATTATCTTTAGTCATGATATTCTTTACTGAGCTAGTTGTGCTCACCCTTTTGCTTCACAATTCCTTTCAGGTAATAAGAGTGTAGCTGGGTCGAGCGAGGGTAACGGGAAAATAGAACGGTGGTCTCTAGCTGTGGAGGTTCTCCCGAAGCAGTATAGAAAAGTTCATTTAGTAGTTATATTTGGTGAATCCAATAGGGTAAGGTGTACCCAACGTTGGAAGGGTGGTTTGCCACTATCATACAAGATGTCTAACGACATACAACCTCGTGTCATCATAAGATAGGGATGTGCTCATCCACTTGCTGGGTATATATACGAGCACTAACTATATAATCTTGGTGTTTGTTTAAAGTATAATTCTCAATTGGAGACAGTAGAGATAATGATATGTCAAGAGAAGACTCACCATTGGGAAGAATATGATAGTAATCTTCTCGTTTTTCTATGGGGTCTATTGGGTCAACCAAGGATAATTCCGTGGCCATATGATATCTATCATAACCTAGACGCGTGGCCTCCCATGTACGAAGGTTTCCTTGAGCACTTCCCAAAGATTCTAATTTCTAAAACAGTTTTTGACTATACCTTTATGTAAGGTGTTATTGTGAGGTGATGTCCACGGTTGGAACATGAGTCACATTTGGTATATATTTGTATCCAAACTCACAGCATATGTGTTGTTGTATTTTGCACGACAATTGTTGTAATAAAGTTGTAGTTATTTTCTGTACCATGTATTTGACGACTCAGAATGGGTTGGGTGGAATGAACCTATTATGTGGTTGTTACATAATAACATGGTGTGATATACGCACATTAAACTACAAGTGCTATAGTCTAGCATGTGTGGTGATGAAAATAAAAATAAAATCGAGTTGCATATAAAATAGTTAGATGTCTATAAAGACATTATAAAGGATAATAAGATAAAGTAAGGTCTTAGAATAAATTTGACCATGAGATTGATTATTGATTTTATTTATTATCAATCTCACATACAGTGTAGGTTATGTAAGGACGCGAAGTATTAATGTGTTGGTAAAACGCTGGTAAAGGCAAGTCTTTCAGTTTCTTTTTGCTATGTGAACTTGATGATGATCTGCTTTAAAATTTTAGTGTATGATGTATTATATATGTCAAAAGTATGAAATATGAAAGTCAATCTATGACTATGACGATTGAACTATGAATGTTGATTGAGTAAGGAACTCAATCTTTATAGTTGTTATGTGAACTACAACATGTATGCTATGTTTGTTTATGATTATTCTTGTATGTTGAGCATGTTATTATGTGTTACGTGATGCATAAAAACTGTTAGATTTTGCTAAGCTGTCGAGCTCATTCTTGCAAATAACCATTTTTGCAGATTCAAGAATTGAAGGTAACGCTATATGCTACTTGATTGTTATGGATCAAAAGTGATATATGAAGATTTAATATCCTAGTTAAGTTGTTATTCTTGTAAACCATGTCTTATGTTTCGGTAAATGTATTAATGTTGTAATTATAATATTATTTTGCGAATGTAAACTATTGTAGTATTAAAATGATTCTAAGATATTTAGATGTAAAGGTTGAAGGTTTTGGGAACGAGGATAGTTTGTAATAGAAAATTTTAATTATTCTGCAAATTTCAATGGTTGTATTATCGTTTAATGATGTAAAATTATAGGTTGAATGTATTATTAACGACCGAAGTCGAGAATTAAATTGTATGAATTTTGGGGTCGTTACAGTACTAGTTTAATTTGTATTTAATTGGAATTATTTGGGCTGTACTGTGAAGTAGAGTACGCAGTCTACAAGTTTCTGTCTGCGTACCAGCGCAGCTGCGCCGGTACCAAAGGCAGAAACGGCTGAGTATTCTGTGTATTAAGCATCAGCGCAGCTATGCCGGTGCCAAGGCTTGGGGCAGCGCAGCTGCACCCTCCCTTGAGCAGAAACAGTTTGTTTTCTTTTAGTTTTCAGACCATAACATGTCATCCTAACCTAGTCTAAGGTGCATGACAGTGTATTAAACATGTAACGAGGTTTTATAATTAATTATAATCATGTGTTCAATGATTTCCAATTATGAAGTTAATAAGTTGTGAAAAGCTATAATTTGTTAATTATTTATACCTTGAGATGTGTTTAAAGGTTACACTATTATGATAGCCTTATGATTTCAGATTGGTGATGTGATGTTAATTCAAAAGTCAGAATTTGAATTGTGTTTACTAAATTAGATTTAAAAGAAGGAACTAAACCTATAAGGTTAATATGAAGGTAACTAATGAATGCATGTAATGTGTAGGACATTGAGGAATTGATTTGTAACTATAATTGAAGCTTGCGCACGAGGCAAGTTTCTGAACCCTACTCTTATGTTGTGCAAGTTTTCTAATCCCTAGACTTTGTTTGAGCAAATTCCTTATCTCTAACTTGATTATGGTTGTACAAGATTTTCAAACTCTACTCTATTAAGCCAGTTTAACCTTAGCTTATTATTATTCAAGCAAGGTTCCTTATACTATTCAATGCTTATAATTTGGTTAAGCTTAATATTCCTTTATAAAAGCATGACTTTGATATATGATGCTTATCCACTTATGATTCAACGGTATTCTATCATTACTATTGTATTCTTTTATAATGTTACGTTGTTAACGAACTCATGGATGATTATTAACCTTTATTGACTCAACTTGTAGCATCCCCTAAATTCGGGTCCCAAATCACCATGGATCTTGGTATACTAACTCTATAACTATTACTATTTGTAGAAGATAAAAACATAAATTGCTTATACAATATATTTACACACTAATCCCAAGGACGAGTAACCTTCACATAAACATAATTCATTATCCTATCTGACATACAACATTATTATCATACTATACTATTATAATTTAGCTGCACATATAATTCCAAGCTAGACTTGGTCTGGTCCTTTCCTGTATCTGAAGTATTCGTCTAAATCTACAATATTAATCATGATATAGCAAAGGTGAGCAATAAGTTTGCCCAGCAAGTTTAAGTTCAATAATTCAAAGATATATCATGATAGAAAGAATTGAATAATAAGCTGGCTAAAGTTCTACAATATAATTGTGAACTAGCATAAACAAATTTTACATAGCTAAACGAACATTGAACATGAACATAGCAATTATATTTGGACCGAATGGTAATGAAGGTGATCAGCCTTTCATACCTGATGAATACATGCATTATTGACAGAGTGTGAATAAATAATTCATAGACATGGCAATCAGTAATGATTAACCACAAGTATATCTGAATGAAACAACTCGAGGTCGAGTTAAGAAAAACTTACCTATTCGGTTGATTATCGTTACGCAATTTAATGAGTTTTGTCTGAATACCTAATATAAATAATACAGATCTACACATTAGAATAATATCATCACAGTATTTAAAATAACCTAATTATATTATCACATAACCTATCCGTCTATAAAACACATAAAACTTAACCTCAAGTCAAACTTTTACAGTCTGAGTCGAGTTCGGTATAATTCAGACATCCCGACGGTCTAGTCGGAGAAATATCGAGTTTAAGTTCCATTAAACTCTGCCTAAACACTTAACAATTATCTCAGATAATTTTAATATCAGTCAAAATAATTTTCGTAAGCTCGCAAAAATTTTTAAATAATTATTACTATTTATCATGAATTTTCAATCATTAATATCGTATTTAAATGAATTAAATACCACATAATTCTTTTATCATTAATATTTATTTATTACTAAATATTAATGAAAATCATAACATAATATTATAATATATTTATAATATATCAAAGTATTTTTAATACCTTAAAATCATATTTATATGATTTTTAAACCGTTAAATCCATTATCCGATAATCGATATTAATATTAAAATATTAATATTTTCATGACAAAATATCAAATATTATATTTTAAATTATTTTTTTATAACAACTAAATTATTTTTATATGATTTTTAAATCATTAATTCGATTTTTCTATAATTTATTTAATATATTTATTAAATAAATTTATTCTCCTTAATATTAATTAATTAATGAATTTCATCACAAAATATTAAAAGTCATTAAAAATAACTTAAAATATTTTATTATACCATAATATGATTTTTCATGTATTAAAATTATTTTTATATAATTTATTTAATATTATAATTAAATAAATTAAATACCATTTATATTCCAAAAATATTAAATATTTATGAAATATACTCAAAATAGCTAAAAACTAATTTTCAGACTTTAAAATAATTTTTAGAAATTTATTTTATATTTTTAATAATTAAAAACCATTTATTTCGATTTATTTAATTAAAATAATTATTTTCAGAATTTAATTATTAATAAAAGGGCCCTATAGCTACAGAACCGTCGCTATAGGTGTTCTTGAGCATGTTCTTGAGCTGCCCAGAACTTTATGTCAGAGCTCGAGGTTGGTACTTTGACCACAAAAATCTTCATGTTCTGGATGTTATCAGAGTTGTATATTGTATTAATATTGTAGTATACATGCAATACTACTATTATAAGTCAATTTCATGCCCATACTACATCATTACAGCAAGATCTATGCTCTAGAAATACCAGTCAGATGTGTTCTTGAGTTTCTGGGTTGCCCAGAAACTCAAGCAGTAATAAGGGTCCTACTTTGCAGCCTTATATCTTTGATTCTAGGAATGGTTTATGTGATCTATGAACTCAAACTTGTAGTAGAGGTGTCAGGGTATAATAACATAGCATTAGATCCATCTTACAACATCACAAGCCGTAGATCTAAGCCGGTCAACGTACCTGTCAGAAAACGGTTCTTGAAGATTCTGGGTTTTCCAGAATCTTCATCCGGGCAGTCGGTCAACGGTGGTTTGACCACTGATATCATCGATTCTATTGTTAATCTAGGTGATCTAATAACATGGATTAGTAGGTCATATACCAGTCTACAACATCCAACTAACATCATGACCAAAAACATAAAACACGACAAGATCTAAAGCCTGCAAAAACTTGTCAGACGAAAGCTGGGCATTTCTGGGTTGCCCAGAAAACATTTCTGTGATCGGTCAATGAGGTTTTGCCGCTCATATCTTGCAATATAAACATGATATGAACCTGATTTCAGTTTTAGATCCTAGTCCACATGGCATACTACAGATCTATAACATAAAACACCACTAACACTTAACATAGAAAGATCTAGAGGCTCTGACATATGACTGTCAGGACTTATTTTCCAGATTTCTAACAATGATATTTTCGTGCATCTAAGTGTTATAGATCTATGATCTATCAACCCAGATCACTCAAAGACACCCTAATACACGTCTTTAACCAACAACTTACAACATCTAACATCAAATACAAAGATTTTCAAGATTTAGGGTTTATACCTCTTTTACACTTTAATTCTTGATTTCTGTCCTTGGATCCTGTTCTTGGAAAGCTAAGAGCTGATAATGGTTTTGTTCCTCACTCTCCCTCACTCTAGATCTCGAAATTCTAGAGAGAGAATAGGTTGGACAAGAATAAGAAATAAAGTAAGGTTTTTATTTACTTTAGTTTTTGATTTTTAGATTCAATGTATCATATCCTTGCAAGGTGACAAAAAAAAAACTTGATCTTAGAAAGATTTGACACATGGGATAAACATTAGGCTTGATGACTCACAAGATTGTGAAATCTTTTACTTAATGTGTAAGAAAAGGGTAAATGGGTCATTTCGCATTTAATTTTAAAGGCGCTTTCGTCATTTGCTACAACCCTTAGGGTTTAACCCTTAGGGTTAAAACCTAAGATTTCAAAAATTAATTCTAGGATTTCCAAATTAAGATATTAAAAATGGAAAAAATTAAGCTTTCAAATTTATAATTAGCATTTTCTAATTATATTAAAGTTTACTAATCATTTTCAAGCTTGCTAATTAGGATTAATGATTCCTAATTAAAATTAAAATTACCTAATTACCAATTAGGGTTTCAAATTTACAAATTAAGGTTCCTAATAATTATGGTTTCTAATTATTAGACTTTCTGAATAATAATTAGGGTTATCCCTAATTAGATTGTAATTAATACACAAAAGCTTTATATATAGCATTTAAATCCCCAAATTAGGGTTTTAATATCTGAATTAGGGTTTTAAATTCTCGGAACTGAAATTAGAATTTCCAGAACCGGTTTCTAGGGTTTCTTATCAGACGTTAGGGTTTTCTAACTGAACGTTGACGTTCTAAATATATACTTAGGGTTTGGACACTGATAAAATTTATATGGTCAACCCTTGACCCTTAACCACATTCTGTACACATATAATACCATATTCACAGAACACATACACTTATATACTTAATCCTGAATAATTCGCCACAAAGATTTTTAAATCCAAAAATTTCTTTTCAGAAATGTCAAATCCATACACTTATTTTCTGTCTAGGTTTATTATTTAATCTTAAATTCAATAATTAAGATTTAAATAATTTTTTAAATTCTCGGGTCGTCACACAACTAATCCTTAGTTCATGATTATTGAACTCTAAATTACCCTTGAGCTTATCCAAACCAAACTTCCTTTGGTGCGGACTCCAATGTCAAACTGAGATTAACAACCCTATTATAGGGGATTAATGATGCTTTAGCGTTAAGATATTGTGCACAGTACGGTACGAATGGCTGATCCCTTGGAGTACGAGAAGAAGATTCCATATTTTTATGACGGTTAAAGGTTTCGAGTATAAACACTTGACAACCTAAGACATTTGTTTCCGCATTTGAGATTTAAAGTTAGTATGACCTGGGACTAATGTATTTATATTTAGATATTGTAACTCCATAAGGAGAGAATTTATTTCTATCTATTTGATGGTTTTCATTTATTATGGGAAGATAGACACATGATGTTTGTATAGTGAACACAAAATCCCGTGGGAATTTAAGTACCAGGATTTGGGGGTGTCACATTTCTTTCTATCAATATGACCAGATTCTTGATCCTACAACAAGGTAGTTTTGTGCTTCTAGGAATCAATTATTACAAATGTTGAAAGATAATTTGGCGAAGGCTCAGTGTAGGATGCTGAATTATACGGATGCACATAGGTAGGAGAGGGTCTTTGATGTGGGAGATATATAATACTTAAGAGTTCGACCCTACAAGCAAATTTTTATGACACAGTCTAAGTACTAAGCTGGATTCAAATTATTATGGGCCATTTCAAGTGTTTGAATGAATTGGACCTGTTTCTTATAACATGTTGCTACCACCTCAAGCCAAAATTTATCCTATGTTATTCCATATCTCTTTTAAAGAAAAAAATTGGTGTTTTAGCACAGGTATCTCCGGTCTTGCCATCTATAACGACCGAGAATTTTTATGTAATTTAAAAATATTTATTGAATTAAATAAATATTTTAATTGATTTATCTATTGAGATTAATAAATAATTAATGAAATTGTTGTGTAATAATTTAGTTAATCGTTTATGTTAACTAAACTAATGAATGGTAATTTTATGATTGGAAGATTTAATTTAATGAAGTAATTAAATTAAATGAATTGTTTAATATTTAAGGAAATAATTAAATTAAATAAAATGATGCTCTTGTTTAATTTAATAATTAAATTAGATATGTAATAATTTGTTAAGCATAAATATAATTATAATGGAAATTATAATTGTAATTGTAAGTTATTAAAATTAGTTAAATAAAATGTGACAAATGGAACTATATAATATAAGTATTATAAAAATAAATTAAAAGGGGGGAGTTTTTGTGCAAACCAAACAAAGCCTTGTGGCTTTTGGTTGATATAACAGTTGAGTCCTTTGGCTTGACTAAACTGATAACCCACGTTTATCAGTTTATTATGCATACATTGTGTTGTCAGTTGGTTTTATATTACGTATTATTCCTAAGGCTAAGTTAGAAACACAGAGTGTTAGAGAAAAATAGAGGAAGAATTGAGAGAGAGCTGGAGAGGAAATTGACAAACTGGAGAAGAATTGGAGTATCAATAGAAAGAGGGGGAAACATTAGCAAGTAATCCTCTATCATTTTGTTTATAGTAATCAAGGATTGAAGGTATAAAAACCTAAATTCATGTTCTTAATTTCCAATATAAAATTGTGTACATTTGAATTATAATTGTTAATGCGTTTATGTAATCAATTGGTGATCATCTATAGATTATTTTTAGTAAGAGAATTCATGAAAAATCATGTTTTATGTTCTTGAGCTTTTTTGGAAAAAAAGGGAAAATTGGGTTGATGATTTGTTAGAGTAGTTGGTATTTGTGTTGAAGATGGTTTATAATCTGTTATATGTTGCTTTCAAACTATTTTGGAGTATCAAATTCATGAAATTTAGTTTGAAGAAGAAAAATTAGTTAACAGTGTTTTATGTGTACAAAGTGGCTTATTTGAGGCCAAAATAGATGTTCAATTCTGATTATAATCTGCAACTTGGTTGAGAATTGTGTTAGTATGTTAGGAAACGAAAAGAACGCAATTGAAATGGCTTAATTTGGTTAAGAATTGAAGGTTTGATGGTTGAAATTACTAAATGTGTTGGAATTGAAGAAAATGGCAAAAACATGATTTTTAATCCTCTAGAATGTGGTTTATGATGTTAGAATTGCTTTATAAATAATTGGTTTTGAGTTTATAAAGCTTATAAACATTTGGGTTTGGTTAATTGGGTATTGGGTGAAGAAATTGGGATTTTTAGCTTAGAACGGAGACTGTATTCGAGTTTTTGGAAAATTGAATCTAGTGTCTAGCGCGGGTGCGCTGCCTCTAGCTGCGGGCGTGCCGGATTCAAAGGTAGACATAGCGCGGCTGCGCCAGTGGTCTAGCAGACCTAGTAATGAACTATTAACAGCATAGCTTGGGGAATGTTAACTTAACCTACTTTAATGATTGTAAAAGAACCTAAAACGTGTTATAAGACGTAATAACATATTGTAATCACAACGTTGAAACTATAGATTATGAATTAGTAAATTGTGAAAGTTCGTAATGTGATGTCATGAGAATTGGTATTGTTATGCAATCACCATGTCGGGTACTGTTATATAACTAGGAGTTCAAATTCATGGTACGTGAATGAGTAAGATAATCAAGTCTTAAGCTAGAGATTATAGACTTGACTAAAATGAGAAGTAAACCCATGAAGTTAATTTTAATATAACTAATTGGTATTGTGATCTTAATGGTATATGTAGGGTTTTTGGCGAACGTTTGTAATAATTGTGTAGCTTACACACTAGGTAAGTTTCCTATCCTCATTCTCTTTATTTTGAATGCAAGTTTCCTAAACCCTAATCTTGTATTAAGCAAATTTCTTGGTTCCATCTTGTTTATGATTATGCAAGCTCTTGTATTCTAATTCTTTGCATTGAGCAAGTTTCATATTTCTAACTTGACATCGTTATGCATGTTTCTAAAACTCTAATCTTTTATTGAGCAAGTACCTAAATTTTGTTCTTGTCATTCAAAGTATAAATTGTTCAAGTTCATTGTTTCAAAATGAGATTTTCTAATTCCTTTGGATGTAACACTTTGTATATACAATGTCTATTCAATCGTATATTGTTGATATTCAATCTTCGACTTAGTTATTGTTGTTCAAACTTATGTTATTGAGTTAAACCTTCAAATAGCAAATAAACCTTTATTGGTTGGACTAATCCATAATTGATGAGTGTTCTAAAATTCTAGAATCACTGTCAAACTATTCCAAACTAAACTTCCTTTAGTACGAAAATCCTAAAGTCAAACTGAGATGAACAACCCTAATACAGTAAAATCTCTATTTAAGAATAGACTTGGGGCCAAACTATTTGTATTATAATTGAGAGGTTATTACTAAATAGAGGTATTTGAACAAAATATTTTCCGAACACCCAAAAATATCCACTTTAACAAAAATATCAATAAGAACTCCCTAATAATTATTATTCAAAAAATATTTATGCAAAGTAGTCTTTTATAGGAAAATGTGATCTTTTATAGAAAATGTAGTATTTTATAGAAAAATGTAGTCCTTTATAGAAAAATGTAGTTCTTTATAGGAAATATAGTCTTTCATAAAAAATATAGTCTTTTAAAATTAATATTGTCTCTCTCTCTCTCATATATATATATATATATATATATATATATATATATATATATATAGTTTCTTAATATGGGACTTAAAAAGTATATAACATATTACAATTTAGAGGTCATTCCAATTTATAATTGGACCAAATTGGGACCAAATTTTTTTATAATATTGTAGAGGTTATTCTTATATAGAGTATTCCTAAATATGGGTTTTACTATATAGGAGATTATGCACGCGTTAGCGTTTGGATGTTTGTGCACAATACATGGTACGAAGGGTTGATCCCCCTAAGTACGAAAGTTAAGGTCTGTATAATCTAATGACTGTTAAAGGTTAAAGTAGAAATACTTAATAACCTCAGGACATAGTTCATGGTCTTAAAGACCCTCAAATATAAATCCTGAGCTTGTTTTCTGTTCTTGATTCATAGAACAAGTACTTTATTATTCAGTATTCATTGCTTAACCTTATGTTTTTGCTATTATCATTCGTTATATTAGTGAGCAATTGTTTGATCACTCTTGCATTTAATACTACAGCTAAAGTTGATGAGCTGTCTTCTAGCAAAGGCAAGGGCAAGATGTCCAAATGATGAAGACATGTTCAATTCTATTTACTGAACTTATAATATGAGACTAAAGTTATTTTGTGATGTATTCCGCAAACTTATGTAATAGTTTAAGGTTAGATTACCTGAGATTTATTTTAAAATGATGTAACCCTTTAATGGGGAGGATTATTATTTAAATTGTTTAAAATTATGTTTTAATCCTTGATATGGGTAGTTAGATGTAAATATTTTAGAAAGTGAGCACCAAATCCTATGGAAATGAAGTACCCAGATTTGGGGCTGTCACACCATCAGTAGATGATCATGGATAGTTCATTATTGAGCCTATTGCAGTCATTGATCGCATATTGGTAAAGAAGAATAATGCACCTGTTACTGAAGTGTTAATTCAATGGTCTAACACTCTGCCTTCTGAAGCTACTTGGGAGACTTGGTCTGATATACATGCTAGATTTCCAACTTTCCGTCCTTGAGGACAATGACCTTTTAAGGGGAAGGGATTGTAAGGAATCGTAGAGTGGAGTGTCAAAAATCGTAGAGTGGGTTTAGAAGGATATAATTGTAATATTCATTTCACTTCTATTTTCATTTTAAATACATGTAATGTCATTGAGTAATGCATGAAATGAATTGTTCTATTTCTCTCTCTTAATTACCAATCTTCTCTCTACTCTCTACGTCTATATGTATCTCAATCTTCTTCTTCTCTTCTCTTCTCTTAATATCTCTCAAATCTTTGATTTTCTCATAATTATCTTAAGAGTTTGGTTAATTGTGAATAAGGATTGAATTTAGATCTCAATTCCTTACATATTCTACTAAATAAATCTAATTATTAAACCTTAAACTTCAGATAATAAACCCTAAACTTTAAGTGGTAAACCAAGATTTAGGATTTATTAACTAAAATTTAGGATTTACTAATTATGATTTATTATTTAGGATTTATTTAGTAGGATATAAGATTTTTTATTACTTAATTTATTAAATATATAATTGTTATCTCATATTTTATGTATAGTTGCTTCAGCAGCTTCAAGGTGATCTATAGTATGTATAGGTTTTTCAGCAGCTTCAAGGTGTTGATAAGCTACTAACTCTAGCGCACCTTGTGAAAATTTTATCCTTAACCTTGGTTGATGATAGTAATTAAGGACATAATCGTTCAATTTTTTTTAATCCCATCAGTTAGAATTATTAGCGGATGCTGATGTCTTTTTTTTTTAATCCCAAACGTTAATCATTGTAACTGAAGGTAGATTGTAAGACCCCAACTTTTTATAAATAAAATCGAATTTTCTCTAATTATTATTTTGAATAATATGGTGTTAATTTGATATAATACTTTGGTTATGGGTGAAATGTGCAAATTTTGCAAAATAAGCAAGTAGTTATAAAATATTCATTGTTGTCGGGGAATATTCGTTTGGTCGTGGAATATTCTTGCTGTCGGAGAATATTCTTACGATGGCGCAGTCATTTGTGGGCCCCATAACGGTCGGATAAAGAAAATGACAAGTTTGAGTTTTTATAAATAACGGCGTAGTTGTTACCATTAACACTGTTGGAATACCCGGTGGTTAAAATACAGTAATATGCGTGGTTGCACAGTAGCACACGGTATTGCACAGTATTGTTGAATTATTAATCCTTACGTAAGAAGGCACTACTCAATAATTGTTACAGTAATTAATGTTCAATATTTTATTTTATTGATTCAATAATTGCTGCGTTGACATTTTATATTATTGTTATTTTATTAATTGTCACTGCACAGTATCTCCATTATCAAATCAATAATTTATATTATTTGAATAATATTATTAGATAACATTATTGGCAATGTCTAAGGAAGTTCTGTTTAAGGAGAGGTTTGGTCACCTAATTGCTCGCCAGTAAGGAGAAATCCTTATCGGAAAGCCTCCTCTTTCCTGTGAACGACCTGGTTGTCATAATTGTGATTTTGTGATATTATTTGTGAATAATTAATTATTAATTTATATGATAAGAAAATATTTATTTTATGTGGATGGATAGGAAAATATTTATTTTGTGTGGATATAAATGAAGGAATTAATGTTGAGGTGTTTTATCAGTATTTTGTCAGAATGTAGGTATTAAAAATCATCCGTATGTAAATTTCGGGTATTTTCTATTTGGAATTTGAAAAAAAATTCTTCTACAAATCTGTAGGGAATTAAATTTCCTGTGAAAAAGACATGAGATTCGAATTTTTCTGTTAAAAGAGCTATTTATTATGAATTATTGAAGTTTCAGAAATTAAATACTTTTATTAAAATTGGGTGGAACCCACTTTTATTTTTTTTGAAAACATGTGGGCTGAATTTTTTTCCCAAGTTGACTTGCTCAGTTGGTTCAAAGTGGGTGGGCGTAGAAGATTGAAAAAATAATAATATTATTTTATTATTTTAGTCTCCTTTGGCGTTTTAGTATTTTTTTATAAATAGGTTCTTAGGTTAGAATTGAAAATCACAATAGAAACATAAGTTTTCTCTCCCTATATTATCGAGCGTATTTTTGTGAGTATTTTGATACTTTGAGAGTTGCTATTCAGTGCAAGTTTTCTTCGGCTTTACATCGGATATTCCGGTCAGAAATACTGTATTTTGAGGTAACGGATGTTATTTTCTTCGTAAATAATATTATTTTCTTCAATATCATTATGCTGAAATATTGATATGAATTTTATTGTGGAATTTCTACCTTTTTGTGTCGGAATTACTATTCACGTATACGACACTATTCACGTATACGACACTATTCATAAATATGGTACTATTCACCGAAAAATAAAATTTTCTCTTCTTTGTCCCAGATGTCTAATACAGTTACTATCTTTGATTGTATCCGTGTTTTGATCTTCATTCTTCAATTTTACTCTATTATGGTTTATTATGGAGTATTTTTAAACTTGAATTATCTAAAGTACGAATCTCTAATCTTTGTCCTTTTATCTTACTGGATTCGTTCTCTAAAATATTTTTCACCATCCTCAATCCTTAATGATGATACTTGATAAATATCTTTGGCCTGTAGTGCAAAGATGAATGATTACCTGATGAATATCTTTGGCCCGTAGTGCAAAGATGAACAGATGTTGAGATGAACATGACCAACTGGTGATACAAATGAATATCTTTGGCCTGTAGTGCAAAGATGAATATTTGATTCAAGATGTATATTGATTGATGTTACAGGGATAAAATATTGATGATGGACTTTTAAATCTTAGAAGATAGTAGAATTCATTCTCTACTTAATGGATTGTTATTTTCGCTGCAGTTGTTGATCTAAAACTTGTTGTCTATTATATTCTATCAGATATTTTTCCCTGTTAAAACTAATGATAATTTGTTGTATATTATCTTAGTCATAATATTCTTTACTGGGCTAGTTGAGCTCACCCTTTTTCTTTTTGTTCCATTTTTCTCAGGATGCGAGAATATAGCGGGAACTAGTCGGGGTGTGGAGTGATGTTTCCAGTCAGTTGTGTTAGCAGTCCTCACTATTTTGTAAAATAGTGTTTCAATAATTGTAATAAGGACTTATTTGAGTGTGAATATTGTATAGAAGGTAATATTTATATTTAAACTCACAGTATATGTGTTGTCGTATTTTGCACGACAATTATATTAATGAAGTTATATTTATTTCTATACAATGTATTTGGCGACTCAGAATGGGTGATGTATACCTATTTTGGGGGCGTCACATAGATATGTTATTTATTCATTTTTAATTGGTAAAGCTAATGAAATACCTACTGTAGTTGACACGTTTTACTGATTACACCATTAAACATTTAATTTTTCAAATTACCCCACTAAACTAATTATTATTTTGAACTTGGGTCATTCCGTTAAAAAATATAAACGGACGTAAATTCTTTTTGACAAAACTAATGAATTATCTACTGTAGTTGGCACGTTTTACTGATTACACCATTGAACTTTTAATTTTTCAAAGTACCCCATTAAACTAATTAATATTTTGAAATTATGTCATTCTATTAAAAAAAATTAAGCAGACATTAATTTTTATCTATGTGGCTCTAGAAAATAAATTCAAAAATAAAAATATTACTTATGTAGTAAAAAATAGTTAAAAACTTGAAAGTGAAAGGAAAATAAATTAAAATATTTTGGGTACTCTAATCTCATATGTTTATTAATAGAAAAAAAATTCTCGCGAATGAAAAGTAATGCATCAGCAATAGAAATGAAACGTGGTAATTGACAACAACAATATTTTGCATCTGCCTCTGAATTATCTCTGCATCCATCCGTAAAATCTTATGCTCCTATCAAATCATAAATGAAATCCCAATAAAATTAATTTAACCAAATATTACTATCACATGTATATATATATATATATATATATACATGTCGACGTCGGGATTTTAATTGTCCCTTTTCTGTTCTTGTCTTTTGGTGTTCTCATGTTAGGTGAGATTTGTTTGACAAAACAAGTTGTGAGAAGGTCCGACATGTATATGTCGACGGTTGGACTATAAGAGTCGCCAATTGGTTTTTTAAATGGTTGTACCACCACAACCAAGAAAAGGTTTGCACATTGACCCAGTAATGTGACACTGCTTAACGGATCTATGAAACTGAGATTCATTAGGGTTCGGAGACTTGGTTATGCGGAGGGAACGTGTTAGGCACCCCCCGACATCTGTGTTGCCACGGTGACCGCCACTTTTTAACTAAACTATTTTATGAATGTGTGTGTGTGTGTGTGGATCAATGTTCCATTCTACCCCGGCGTTGTCCCTAGGGTTACCTCAGGGCATTGTCTAAGCGCTGGTTTCACCAGACTCAGTCTCTCCATTTGTTGGATTGTGAGGTGATGATGATGCCGATGGATTGGCTGTTTATCACCGATATGGAGTTTGGAGGGGCGCCAGTGAAATGTACGGTGAATATTACCCCGACTGCCGTCAGATCCTTGTTGGGAGTTCTGGCTGAGGCGCTCAAGACTAGGACCGTCCGTATGGGTCCTTCAGCGATTTTTCCTAGTTATCATCAGGGGTTATTTCATAGCAGAAAACTCTTCTACAGTGTCATTTGCTTTGATCAGCGCCACGTGGGAGGTGGACCGTATTGGAGAGTATGATTGGGGTTCCTCCACCTTTGCTATTTTCTCAGGAGAATACGCATGCGTTCGCAAGGCTTGAGGCTTGGCTAGGATTTTACCTGTTTTTGTTGGTGAGTATTTCTCTTTTGATTTCCCATGTACAGGTTAAGAGTGTTTACTGACAGCAGGTGTTTTGCCTTTGTGTTGGCAGTTTTGGGCCTATGAGAGGCTTCCATGTTTGCATCCTGTGAGTGTGTTAGTTTTAGATACCTATCCACGAGGATGGCAATGGCATCACTCCATATTGGCAGAGGTTCCTGTAGCAGAGGGTTTCACCCATTGTCACTTACAGTTGGAGCTGTTGACAGCTGATATTGTCACTTGGTTCCCTACTCTGGGGAACACTTGGCCATTGGATTTGAGGATGGATTCCCAACTGGTGTCGAGCACGTGATATCCACACATAGGATTCCTCTCTTCACGGATAGAGGATGGGAGCTCTATTTAGGAGAGCGTGCTATTAGGAGCACCGCATGAGAGATTCGTGTACCGATCTTGCCTCCTGCCAGGCGTTATTGGCCTGTGTTGCAGTCACCCGCCGATGACATCCCATTGATGGGGATTGACGGATATACTTTGTCAGAGGGTTCACATACTCAGGATACATTTCATCATTGGTGGTCCCCTTGTACCATTAGAGCCCAGACCCGCGCCACTCAGTTTATGGGGGATATGGTTCTTGGATCTGTGATGATGACGGATTAGCTGACCTGTGTTCGAGATCTGACTCATTTGACACAGATTGATTGTTTGACCTGGCAGTTGTGCCAGGCACATTTTTTCATTCGGCACTTGGGTAAAGAACCTTCAGAGGCAGATACTTTTAATCCTTCCAACTCAGGCGCTGGCCCCTCAGGTGACCCATATGGCTTTGCCAGTGCAGATCATCCCTTGTATAGGCCTAACATCCCTGTTGATAGAGATTCAGTTACTCAGGAGAAGTTACATCAGGTGGACAAGATTGATGATGTAGATATTGACACCATTGTCTTCTTCTGATGTGTATTCTCGTTATCTCTTTTGATATGCCTCTGTTAGATATTGGATGGATGTGCCCCATTCTCGCTATATCTTTTGATAGGCCTCTGTTAGCAGTAGGGCGTCTGTGCCCCATTTCCCTGTATTTTTAGCTGTACAGAGATGATGTATGTAGATGATGATGTTCTTAGGAATATATATACTATTTCCTATTCCCTACATCATATTGTCATCAATTATTTGTCATGCATTTATCATGTTATGCATATGTATGAATGTCCAGAGATATTCAGCATTGACCCCTAGATGGTCTTATGATACGGCCCACACAGATGTCTTCTCCGACAGTCAACCGCATAGATCATACCCCACCAGTATTAGTGTCATCTCGTCTGAGATCCTAGTATGATAGTATGTTACCCCCAGATAGGGTGACCGTAGATCAACTATTACAGTATTCCATGACCCTCTTGATGTTTCAGGTTCCCGCAGGCTTCGTAGAGGGTATGCTAGAGTATTGGATACCGAAGAGATAGGTTTTTCAGTTTAGTACCCAGGAGTTGACTCCTACATTGGAGGAGTACGAGCGGTTGATGGCTTTGCCCTTAGACAGACCTTGCCCGTATGGCTGTCGAAGATATGCGCCGGCTATTCATGACCCTTACCGGGTTACGGCGTAGAGTAGTAGAGGATGAGATTACATCCGGCCATGTATTTCCCTAGTGTTTCCTAATAGACATATTTGGCTCATTGGACAGCTATGCTAGATACTCTGGGGATTTTACGAGACTAGAGGATCAGTGGCATGTGGCCCGAGTGGATGTACTCGTGATGTGCGTAGTGGCATATGTGTATATGCCACGGTATATGGATGAGATGGACATAGGTGTCATCATGGCAGTGAGAGCTCTCAGGGAGGATCATACCATCATCCCGATGATCGTGGCTGAGACGTTGAGGTCGGTCATGTTTTGCAGTACCTACCCTGTAGGGGTATTTACCAGCAGCTCGGTCATGTTATATGTGTGGTTTATGTCACACTTGAGACCGATCAGCACTTTCTGCTGACACGGGTACTGCTTTACCCATGATATAGCTATGTCTTACTCCTTTCAATCATTGGAGTGTACAGACACTATGTCTTGGTCGGTATTCTTGGTAGGGATCAGAGATTCGTTTGGCATCCTGCCGTGTACAGGGCTCAACTCACCCTATAGCTTCATTACTCACGCTCTGAGCATGGATTATCTCCCTCTGACTGGTTTAAGGAGCATGACTACCTACCACCCACTGGCTGTGATGTCATAGTTTGACCAGTTCCAGGACTTCTATCCTTTTGATGGGGCATTAGGTCAGCATTTAGCTTCTCACCACTTATCAGTAGAGGACCGATCCCAGGTGTATGCTTGTTGGGATCAGCGTGAGATAGCTGATTTTTTTGTTAGCCATCCCGGCTGTTCGTCAGAGACTTCATCGGCTGCAGCAGCATCAACAGTGTCGGGTACTAATTCAGATGGTGGAGAGCCCATAGAGGACATTGGTTCCCATACCGAGGAGGAGCCATTCACTGGGATGCCAGCAGCTCTTGTAGATTCTCCCAGTACTAGCACTGCCATGATCCAGCATTTAGCACAGTACTTCGAGCAGAGTCTTCATCGGATGACCTTTGAGAGGGATCATGCTAGAGCCATGATGTTGACAGCTTTTGATGGGAGAGATGTCGCTCTATTAGAGAAAGACGAGGCATTAGCATATAGAGATGCCGCTATTGAGGAGCAGGATGATGCCAGATCAACCAAAGATACCGTGATAGTTGAGCGGGATGGCGCTATATCTGCCCGGGATGTAGCCGTTACAGATAGTACCACATTGAGGTCCCTTACTACTGGCATGATTGCAGAGACGACTGCATATATTGATTAGCACCGTGTCACCATACAGGTGGCTGTAGATCTGTTAGCTCGCATGGATACCCTTGTGCAGGAAACCACAGCGTTACCTCCTTCTTCTGAGAGAGATGCCATGTTGGGCTTGATAGCTCGCATATACACTAGTTTGTAGATGGGCTTGTATTTTCCTACACAGGCTAGCTTAGCCATTTTGTCATGTACAATTCATATTGTATATATCAAACAACATTATTTACAGCAGGGAAATATATTTTGATTCACTTCCCTTTTAGTCATGCCTTGTTGCTTGCTTGATATTTGCATATTTTTTCAGGGCTTGTGATCTCGATGTATTCTGAATTCCTCCTTGATGGATGGACATTGAGATGTCTCCAGATTTTTCAGAATAGATCGTTGATTTGTATGTATTCCCTACCATTTTTGGTGTCTTGGGACTGGTTTATGAATGTAGATGTGGAGAGGAGTGTGGCTTTCCTCTCTAAGGTTGACCACACCATAGATGGTTGCCAGTACTCCTTTGTATAGGGGAGCCCAGTTAGCTCCATCTCTAATGGATTGGTGTTTCTCTTTGAGGATCAACCGCAGCTTAGATGGTCGCCGATTCTCCTATTTACATGGGGAGGTCAGGTAGTTCCATCCCTTTAGTCTGAAGTTGATGAAGTGTGATGGATTGAATGATGATCCTAGTATCGTGACAAGTTTTTATGTTTTGGTAGGGGGTAAGACCGAACCATGAATGGCTGCCTATGTACCCCTATTGAAGAGGAGATCAGGTCTGCGTAGTTTGAACCTGGTGTAAGAGGTTCAACGCTGTATGGTGGCAAAAAGGTGTAGAGTTTTTTTATTATTGTTGTTTTTGTAATGAGAAGGGTGTAGAAATGTTTTTGTTATTTTTGTTTTATTGCGACCGGACCATATAAAAATATGGCTACCTACGTACTCCCGTGTATCAAGGAGATCAGGTCGGCGTAGTTCGCCCCATGTTCAGGACGGTTTGTAGCCAATGAAAAGTTTAATCCCATATACAGGACAAACTGCAGATGAGAAAAGTCTTATCCCTAGTGGGGTAAAACTGCGGGTGTGAAAGGTTCAATCCCTAGTTGATTAACCAAAATTGAGTAAGGGGCCAAAACCAAGTTAAGAAAAAGGAACTGGTGATCCGAAACCAGGCTGCTAGTTAAAAAAGTGTGTTTGTCCCTAATGGGGCAGAAGAGTGTGAAGAGAAGTTGTATGTAGTGAAGGGTTAAAAAACCTGAAATGATTGGGGATCTGATGATCCAAAACTAGGATGTTGGCTTGATGGTAACCTCAGACATAGTACCGTTTCATGATGTCCGCGTTGATAAGCTGTGGAAATTCATCGTCATCCATTTCCTATAATCTGAGAGCACCTCTTGTCAATACCTCCTTGACAATAAACGGGCCTTCCCAGTTCAGGGCGAATTTTCCCTTAGACTGTTCTTGGTTGTCAATGATCTTCTTCAAAACCAAGTTGTGTTGTTTAAATTGTCGTAGCCAGACTTTTCTATTGTAGGACCTGGCGATCCTTTGTTAGTATAACTGACCGTGGAAGATAGCAGCGGCACACCTTTCGTCTATTAAAGATAATTGGTGATACCTATCTTATACCCATTGGTCTTCATCCAGCTGAGCGTCCATCAACACTCTAAGAGATTCCATTTCCACTTCTATGGGGAGCACTGCTTCCATCCCATAGGTTAATGCATAGGGTGTTACCCCAGTGGAAGTGCACATTGATGTTCTGTAGGCTAACAGAGTCAGAGATAATAGGTCAGGCCATCCTTTATGGTTAGCGAACATCTTTTGCATGATCTTCTTGATGTTTTTGTTAACCGCTTTAATAGCACCATTCATCTTTGGACGGTAGATGACGGAGTTAAGATGTTTGATGTGGAATTTACTACATAACTCCATCATCATTTTGTTGTTGAGGTTCTTAGCATTGTCTGATACAAGTACCTCTGGTTGTCCATATCGACAAATGACATTGTTTCTGATGAAAGCAATGATGACTTCGTTGGTAACCCTGGGGAAGGAGGCTGTTTCTACCCACTTAATGAAGTAGTCGATCATGGTGAAGATAAACTGATGCCCATTACTGGCTTTGGGCTCGATGGGCCCGATCACATCCATTCCCCACATCGAGAAGGGCCAAGGTGAACTCATATTGTGGAGCTCCCTCGGAGGGGCGTGGATAGCATTCACATGAATTTGGCACTGATAACATCTTTTGACGTGATCCTCACAATCAGCCTTGAGAGAGAGCCAGTAATGCCCTGTTCTAAGGATCTTATTTACAAGTAGAGGGCCACTCATATGTGGGCCACATACTCCACCATGGATCCCATCCATGAGCCTCTGAGCTTGGTCCTTATCCAGACATCTGAGGAGACCTAATCCTGCATCTCTTTTGTAGAGTACATTTTCGCTTAGGTAGAATTTCATAATCAGTCGATGGATCCGCCTTCTTTCAGTCGGGCTCGCCTCAGCGGGTGTAGATCCATCTTGTAAAGTACTCCTTGATATGCTGATACCAAGGGTGTAGGATGGGAGGTATCTCATCCGATACTTCTCCAACGTAATTCCCATAGGCTGGTGCCTTTTGTTGGGCAACTGTGAGGCTTTGCATGTCTTCCTTTTCATATATATTGATCAAGGAGGCCAAGGTTGCTAGCGCATCCGCAAAATCATTCCTATTTCGAGGAATGTGGAGGAAAGATATTTCTTCAAACTCCGAAGCCATCTATAGAACCTGCCGATGGTAAGGCAACAAATGTAGACATTTGGTGTGATAGATTCATGTGGTTTGTCTGATTACCAACTCGGAATCTCCAAAGATAGTTAACCATCTGATGCCCATTGATTGGGCAAGTTTTAGCCCCATGATACAGCCTTCATACTCAGCTGTGTTATTGGTGTTGGCAAACTGTAATTTGATGGCGACGGGATGCTGCTCCCCCATAACAGATATTAGAACTGCTCCCGCTCCAGAACCTTCCATGTTAACAGCTCCATCAAAATACATCTTCCATGTTTACAGTGCATCGTAATGATGGTGTTACTGAACTGTCATTGCCCCTTCATCAGGGAAATACGTTTTCCAATGGCTTGAAATCCCCTGAAGGTGCGGCGACCAGTTGATCTGCAATTCGTTGTCCATTAATGGACTTTGCGTCACGTAGACGATGTCAAATTGTTGTAGGATCAACTGCCATCTGGACAGTCGACAGTTCAGCATGGGTTTACTGAACACGTACTTGAGAGGATCCACGCGGGATATAAGATGGGTTGTATGACCATGGAGGTAATGTTGTAACCTCATGGAAGCCCACGCTAAAGCACAACAAGTCGTCTCAATCAGAGTGTACTTGTGTTCACTGTTGCTGAATCTTTTGCTGAGGTAATAGATAGCTCGATCTTGGCCTCTATCGTCTTTCTGTCCCAGTATGTAGCCCATGACATTATCATTGATGGACAGGTACATAAACAGGGGAACATCATCCCTGGGTGGTACCAAAATAGGAGCTTTGACTAGCTGCTCTTTGATTGTAAGGAAGGCCTTCTGGCACTCATCATTCTAATTCATGGAGGAGTTCTTCCTTAACAATTTGAAAATAGGCTCACAGGTTGCTGTGAGTTGGGAAATGAACCTGCTGATGAAGGTGATTCTTCCCAAAAATCCTCGTATCTCTTTCTCTGTCTGAGGAATGGGCATTTCCGTGATGACCTGGATTTTGGTGGGATCCAGCTCAATCCCTTTGTGGCTGATTAGGAATCCTAGCAACTTTCTTGATTTAACGCCAAAGGCGCACTTGGCTGGATTCAACTTTAAGTTGTACTTACGCAACCTGTTGAAGAGCTTTCTGAGATGGTCTAGGTGGTCTTCCTCCCTTCGGGACTTGAAAATGATGTCATCCACGTAGATCTCTATCTCCTTGTGCATTAAATCGTGGAAAAGAGCCATCATGGTTCGCTGGTAGGTAGCTCTGGTATTGAGGAGGCCGAATGATAAATGTCTATAGCAAAAGGTTCCCCAAGGCGTGATGAATGCAGTTTTCTCATGATCCTCTTCAGCAACCATGATTTGATGGTACCCCGCGAAGCAATCAATAAAGGAGTTCATATCGTATTGAGCGGTATTATCAATGAGAATGTGGATAAATGGCACGGGAAAGCTATCTTTAAGGCAAGCTTTACTCAGGTCCCGTTAATCCACGCAAACTCGCACCTTCCCTCCTGGTTTAGGCACGGGGACTATGTTAGATAACCATTCAGGGTATGTAGACACCATGATTATGCCTTCTTGAAATTGTTTCACAATTTCCTCTTTAACCTTTAAACTTCACTCCGGTTTTAATCGCCTGAGCTTCTGTCTGACTGGCTTGAATCCCTCTTTAATGGGGAGGCGATGGATTACAATGTCAGTGGACAAACCCACCATGTCTTCATGAGACCATGCAAATACATCCTGGAATTGGGTTAATAGTGTAATCATGTCATTCATTTGGTTTGGAGTGAGGTCTGTACCAATCTGGATTAGTTTAGGGCTTTCTAAGGTTCCGAGATTGAATGAAGTGGTTTGATCAAGGTTGGGTTTAGGTTTGTCCTTGACCTATTCTTTGATCTCCTGAGGTATCTCAATGTCCTCTTGTATTTCCATCAAGTCTGAGTCCAATTTTCCATCAAAGTTACAATCCTTGTGGAGAAAAGGCACCTTATCAGCAAGTGTAGGCACATCTAAATTCAGAGTCCTGAAAGAAAATATGCTTTCACTTAATATATGAAATTGTTCAATTATACAAAGTGTTAGCATGTACTGACAAAACAATTACTAATAATGTACAGAAAAGTAAGTAGTTATTATTATCTACAGGGTAGAAGGAATTTCTGCCCGTTTTATCCTTGTCGGCCAATGAAAGGAGTGTTGCTCCAATTGTCAAGGGTGAAGTCCTGATGGACTGCAATGATGGAGGGGCTGTCATCGTCCTCCTTTTCCCGAATGATAACCATTACGTCTGGATAAATCATTGTCTAGGGTGTATCTATTTGTACGCTCATCATGGACAATGATGTGTATGTTTAACATCATCCTGGCGATGTCTTGTTTACGTTTCTGTTCCTTTTCTTCCTCTTCGAGATTTGGAACCAAGACTTCTTTCCCCTTTATTGGTATCGGTTTAGGAAATAAAATAGCCATTACATGGGCAAGCACCTTTACCGGAGACCGTACATGCTCAGGAACTGTAGGTGGAGATAATCATTGTGCGGCTGAAGCTGAAGGAATATGTTTGTGCTTATGAGGATTCCTGCGACTGGAACTAGCAGTATAGCCTAGTCCGGCTATCCCTGTTTGACTGGGAACTTGAATGGGGCACTTAATGCCCTGATGATCTTTGCCCAACCCTTGTCCAAGTTGATAACCCAATGTCATCATTTCTTGAGTGGCCGACATTACTTCGGCAGAAATTTGGGGTATGAGAGGTGGTGCCCCAACAGGATGGTAGTGAGTGTTACTCACCTCCAGGCCATGAAAATTGACCGACTCAACTTCTAAATTAAAGCTGATGAGTGGTATGTCACCTTGTTCAGGACATTCCAGCTCAGCATCGACAGTGACTAGGCTATTGTTTATAATGTATTTAAGTTGTTGGTGAAGAGTGGAGGGGACGGCTCCGGCCATATGAATCCACGGTCTTCCCAAAAGCAGGTTGTATCCTATGCTTATTTTGAGAATGTGAAAAGACATACATAATGTATGTGGACCAATCTCCACTGGCAGTTCAATCTCTTCGACAGCGTTTCGTCGAGATCCGTTGAAAGCTTTAATGATTGTATGGCTTCTTTGAATTCTGTTGAGATTAATATTCATCTTCATCAAAGTGGCATAAGGACAGATATTCAAAGATGATCCTCCGTCTATCAAGACTCCTCCCACCATATATCCAGAAGATAAAACCACTATGTACAACAACTTGCAATGACCAGTTTGTTCGGGAGGTATATCGTCGTCAGTGAAAGATATCACATTGTTGTTAAAAATGTGATCGATCAGATGCTGGAATTTCTCCACAACTATTGACTTAGGTAGTTTGGCTTCTTCCAAAACCCTGAGCAATACCTTCCTGTGATCTTCAAAAGAGAAAATCAAGTCCAGTATAGAAATTTGTTGTGGAGCTTCTCTTAAGCTTAAAACCATCTTGGCTTCATTATGGCCCATAGTACGGAGAAATTCTTCCACTTTTTCCATGGGAATCTTCCCCTTTGACTTGATGGTAGGCTTCATCACCCATTGGGGAAGATACAGTGGATTATCCTTTGACACTGCAGCAGTTATGTGAGATGTGGATCCTTCAACCTCTCCATAATTCCATGGAACTTTTTGTAGGCTAACAACAGGATGTTGCAGTCTGCATGGCAAGATAATTGACTTTGGTACAACCACTTGCAAAGGATTGTCAACACCCTTGAGTTGAATTGGTTGGATTATATGTGAGGGAGTAGCTGCATCTATCTCAGAAGATATAACTGCTACGACTTCCTTCCACTTTGTAGGAAATGCGTCCCCACTCTCTAGTACTACAGCATCATTGTTTACCATTTGCAGGACACCGCTGTCAATTAAATTCTGAATAAGGTGGCGTAGTGCCTAGCATTCTTCTGTGCTGTGACCGCGACATTGGGAGTGATACTGGCACACCCCATTGAAATCAAACCATCTTGAACACGAGCTGATTAGAGGTAGCAGAGCTGTGATTCTTCCTTCATTTATCAACATCTGCAGTATTTCTTCCATCGATTGGCCTAGGTATGTAAATTCCCTTTTGTTAGCAAAATCCCGACGGGCTTTGGCATTTGCTCTTTTTGCAATTTTATCCTCTAGTGTTTCATTTTTTGGAGTACGTGGTGGAGTGTTTGTAACAAAAGGAAGGAGACTGGCATGCTCTTGACCAAATAATTGGCGTGTGACTAGGTGCTGATGGACCACCAATTCTGCCAATTGGTTGAGTTGCTCACGAATAGCATTCATTTTTCGTTCCATCATAAACTAGAACTTTGCATAGTCCCACTTGTCAGCATTATCCTTGCTGGTCTGGGAAGATTCACCATTAAAATTAGAACTCTGTCCACTGCTCTAATTAATCATGTTGACCTCTTCTTCTTTGTGTTGAGGAAGAGGGTTGTCTTGCACATGTGGTTGATCGGGCTTGGTGACCACGATCTCACCACTGTCTATTAAATCTTGGATCTTGTGTTTCAAGGCCCAACAATCCTGAGTATCATGTTCTGAAGCCCCGGCATGATAAGCACATTTTCAAGTGGAATTGAAACCCTTCCCATTCGGGTTTGCTGGTGGAAGAAGATGAGTAATTTTCTTCTAAGTGGTCAAAAGATTGAGAATGTTCTCGAGTGAGTCCCCTAGGGGTGTGAACACTCGAGTGCGTCTGACTTCTCCACCTTTAGGTAATGGAGGGTTTGAAGATTGTGCTTGGAATGGGGAGTAATTTCTCCTTTGGATAGGCGTATTCTGACCACCTTTTTGACCTTGTAGTATCAAGGAAACATCCTCCTCTTTCTTTTTATGGACCCTCCGGGGGTTGTTTCCATAATTTTCGGACTGGATGTGCTCAGCGACAGCTTTGAGGGAAGCTAGGTCTTGAATATTTCCCGACTTCAATCCCATCTCAGCCATCTTCCCATGTTTAATCATTTCAGATAATGGTTTGCCAATACCAGCTAAGATTCTCTCATAGAAAGGAGCCTCTTGTATGTCTATGAAGGTCATCACCATCTCAGACTCATTCATAGAGGGAACAACTTGAGCAGCAAGGCGCCTCCACCTTTGAGTATACTCTCTGAAAAATTCATTGGTTTGTTTCCTGACTTTAGTAATTTGGTACCAGTCAGGGGCCATCTGTGATTGGAAGCTATACTGAGTAAGGAAGGCATGAGCTAGCTCTTCCCAGCTATGTATCTTGGAGTTGTCTAGTCTGGTATACCACGATCGGGCTTCTCCAGTCAGACTTTTTGGAACAGCTGCATCCTGAGCTTCTCATCCTCAGCATAAGATCCTAGTTCTCCAATGAATATCTTTAAATGAGTGTAAGGATCTCCTAACCCATCATACTTTTCAAAGTCATGAGTTTTGAACTTCTCTGGATAATGCACACCAGGGAATATACAAAGGTCTGCATATGAAACACTCCCATGTGCTCCAGTCCCTTTGATAGAACGGATGGTCTCTTCTATTTGAAGGACTTTCTTTTTGATATCACCAATGTCTAGATCTTCTTTGGGATGGGTGGTATCATAAATTTTGTTGGTAATATCCAACTGAGCATCAGGTACGGTAGCTTCTTTGTCCGCACCTTATGTTCCTCCGTGTGCAGAGGATTCAGTATGTATGGGTATCCTTGTACCCTGAGTAGATTGGTGTAGTTCTTTAAGCAGAGCAGCCAAATATGTGATTTGTTTACTTAATCCGTCGAATTCTTCGCGAGAGACTGGATTAAGATTAGTCTGGTCAGATGAAGACAAAATTGGTTGTAGGCTCGTGGCCTTTTTGGACTTTGAACGGGTAATAGGTCCGATTGTTTCCCTGCGAAAAACTGACGTAGTTTAGTCTCAGGGAATGTATAAATGTTGACATGTTATTTGATGTATCCGTTTTAGGAGTATTTATCCTGCAAAATGGATGTTAGTTATTTGTAATACAAGATAGCATGTTAATATTTGTAAAATATGCATGTACACATATTTCTTCATATTTCCCATTACATGGAGATCAATATGGAATGAAATTACAAGCAATTGACTTTACGAGTAATTTGAAATGGGAAAGTATGAAGAAACTTTCCTCCGCATTTGGTTTATCAGAGGCTGACCTATCTTAGGCTACTCTCGCGGCTTTTTGGCATGAAGGTTCCCAAATCATCGCAATTTACTCGACGGGAAGCTAATCCGGTCCTTCAACTGGAGCGAATTTGGGTGGTGCCTTTCCTGAGCCTCGTTGGAATTAGTCTTCCCAAGAGTCCAGTCATCAAACACCGACAGGATAGCCTCCTGATGGAGGAACCACACAACATATATTCACATACAACGTGTCTCACCGTTTATGAAAATGATGACATGTGCGAAGCACTAATATCACAAGCAGATATAGTGTAAAGCATAAAGTACAGTGTAAATGCATTCATACACATCCATCAAATATAAATGCAATCATCCACACACAAGCATATAACAGTTTTCAAAAGCTTGTAATAGCGGCTTAAGTCCTCTTACTGGTGTCCCTAGTAGAGTCGCCACCTGTCGACGTCGGGATTTTAATTGTCCCTTTTCTATTCTTGTCTTTTGGTGTTCTCATGTTAGGTGAGATTTATTTAAAAAAATAAGTTACGAAAAGGTCCGACATGTATATGTCGACGATTGGACTGTAAGAGTCGCCAGTTGGTTTTTTAAATGGTTGTACCAACACAACCGAGAAAAGGTTTGCATATTGACCCAATGATGTGACACTGCTTAACGGATCTGTGAAACCGAGATTCATTAGGGTCCGGGGACTTGGTTATGCGGAGGGAAGGTGTTAGGCTCCACCCGACATCCGTGTTACCACGGTGACTGCCACTTTTCAACTAAACTGTTATATGAATGTGTGTGTGTGTGTGTGTGTGTGTGAATCAATGTGCAATTATTTGAAAGTAGTGTTATGCCTCGTTCGCGCGTCTATATACAAAGGGTTTGAATTTCTGTATAAAATTAAGTTTTAACAAGATATAGCAGTGATGTTTTGTTAAAAGAGGTTTTCAAACTCTTTTGCTCAATAGTAATTGAGGCCTTTGATACTTCTATTTTATTATTGGTTCGGCTGGATTGCTTTTATTTTCGAGATGCGAAGCATCTTCGAGAAAATAATATGCATAGCAGTACCGAACTCCTTGTGGGCATGAAAGCCATCTAAGGAAATTCAACACCATTAACAATTTACAAACCGTGTACAGCTAAAAATGTCCATCATGGGAACCGAATCTAGATCCAGTAGACTGAATCTGTGATCACATGATTCCTAGGCTCACATGAAGTAGCAATTTGGATGAAAACTGTAAACAATTATATATATAAAAGCATTAAATATATATATATATATATATATATATATATATATGTGTGTGTGTGTGTGTGTGTGTGTGTGTGTGTGTGTGTGTGTGTGTGCAGGCAATCAACCACCACGAAACACCTCCATGGGGGTTTGCAAATGGCAGTAAAAACCAATCAACCACCACGAAGCACCTCTATGGGGGATTGAAAATGTAAATAAAGCAGTAAAAACTAATCAACCACCACGAATCACCTCCATGGGGGATTGAAAATATAAATAAAGCAATAAAACGATCAACCACCTTGAAGTAAACTCCAGGCGGGACAAAATGTAAATAAAGATGTAAAAGGCCACAAATTAACTCCAGGCCTGACATAAATGTAAAGAAAGCGGTAAAAGGCCACGAAGTAAACTCCAGGCCAGACTGAAATGGATATATATATATATATATATATATATATATATATATATATATATATATATATATATATATATATATAAAAGCAGTAAATGCTCCGGATGTAAATCTAGGCTCATCGAACAAAGTTCGACAACAATTTATATATAAGTATATATATAAAAGTAAATAAGCGCTCCGGACACGAGTCCAAGCTCAATCGAGGCATAACTCGATAATGTTAGTCCATAGATATATATATATATATATATATATATATATATATATATATATATATATATATATACAAAAAGAAATAAAAGCCACGGACTGAAGTCTAGGCATACACACGCTACCCGACTCTCAACGTGAAGAACTGTGTGTGCACAGTAGTGGAGAAAGGCTTTAGAAAGTGTAAGAAGGCTTACAGTGGACTGCCAAAGAAGATTTCAATGAGTTTAAATGGATGAACACTCGGCTCCCACCGGTAAAAATATAACAATATAGAAGCTCACAAGTGTTTAAAATGAGAAAGCACTCAGTTTATAGTGTGTACAGAGCAAATTGGACAGGCTTCCTCGCCTTTTCTCTATGCAAAATGGCTGCACCAAGCCCTCTATTTATAGAGGGGGGGAGCCGCAGGTGTACCTGCAGCAGCCGCAGATGCACCTGCGGCTGCCCGGGGTGCCCTGGGTTCTGCGGGTCCCACTGTCACGAAGTACGTGCACGCGTACAACGTGTTGTCCTCTCGAACTTTCAGAACTTCAATCCAGACATTCGATCGAGGTGTATAAGACCTTTTACGGCATGCTATTATCGAGAGCTACACAATGACACGGGATTAGAGGTTGTAAGAAATCAGGAAGATGGGACCATGCTCTTGGTCTTCAGACTTCAAATTCTATCCGGTGTGCTGTCTTGTGCAGCAGTCACTCGGGATTGGAGCTCTTTGGTTCTTGTAGGACATTTCTGTGTAGAATGTATGTTGAATGTTGAGACATCGCAATATGAGATTGGGATGGCAAAATGATGATTCTGCCCCTCACCGGGGTTATCTCCCGTTTCAGCTGTTTTAGCGGTCATTGCTCAAGGTTATCTCTGAGATTGGACTGCTGCAGGTGTTGACCGTCCTCAGGGTTGTCTCTGAGGTATGCCTGACTTCCCAGGGTTATCTCCAAGCTTAGGGAATGAGTGCCTCGGGGTTATCACCGAGTGTTGAAGCTGATAGCATGGATTTGAAACAAGCATTTCTAGGGTCATCTCCGGAACTGCAACTGCATGCCTCGAGGTTATCTCTGAGGTTGATACTATCTTTCCCGGTGTTGTTTCCTGGACTGAGACTGAGTATCTCGAGGTCATCTCTGAAGATGAAATGGTCTTCTCCGGTGTGATTTTTGGCATTTGAATTGCATTCCTCAGGGTTATCTCTGAGGTTGATACTGAAACTCCTGGTGTTGTTTCCAGGACTGAACTGGATATCTTGGGGTTATCTCCGAGATGGTAATAACTGAAAATCCCAGGGTTGTCTCTGGGATTGAACTGAGCTGTCTTCCAGGGTTATCTCTAAAGACAATTCTGCCCTCCTATAATGTTAGTAACAGGTATGCAGAAAATTTCGAGTGTCTACAACACACACACACACTCACACATAGATATATAGAGAGATTGGGGAAGAAGTGGACCTTGTGAAGGCAATTGAGAGTGAATGAGAGGAGTTCGGAGACATAAGGCTGCTGCTAGTCGGAGGTGAGAGGGAGAAAATATATTGCAATATCATTTACTTCATCTGTTGTTGTTGGGGATTCAGACTCCATTGTTATATCTAATGCTAAACTTTGAAACTCAATTCAATGTTTTGGTTATTGGGATCTAGAAATTTTCATAGATTTTAAAGAGAGAAAATGCACAGATTTTTTTTTGATCTGGAAGAAGGGGGAGAAGAGAGAGATGAGAGGAAAGAAGAGAAAGAATAAATTAAATTTGTTTATTTTCTTTTGACTAAAAGACATTGTGTGACAACCCCAAAATAGGTCCATTCCACAAAACCTATTCTGAGTCGACAAATACATGGTACAGAAAATAACTACAACTTTATTACATTAATTATCGTGCAAAATACAACAACACATATGCTGTGAGTTTTGATACAAATATATACCACTGTGACTCTCATCCCAACCTTGGATAGCACGTCACAATGGCACCTTACATAAAGGTATAGTCAAAAACTATTTTAGAAATTAGAATCTTTGGGAAGTGCTCAAGAAAACCCTCGTACATGGGAGCCTATGCGTCTAGGTTATGATAGATATCATATGTCCACAGAATTATTCTTAGTTGACCCAATAGACCCCAAAGAAAAATAAGAAAATTACTATCATATTCTTTCCAATGGTGAGTCTTCTCTTGACATATCATTATCTCCACTGTCTCTAATTTAGAGTTATACTTCAACTAAACACCAAGATTTCGTAGATATACTCAGCAAGTGGATGTGCACAACTCTGCCTTATGATGACACGAGGTTGTATGTCATTAGACATCTTGTATGATAGTGGCAAAACACACTTCCTAACGTTGGGTTCACCTCACCCTATTTGATTCACCAAATATAACTACTAAATGATGTATAAAATACAACACACTTTTCTATACTGTATAGGGAAAACTCTACAGCTAGAGACCACCGTTCTATTCCCTTGTTACCCCCGCTCGACCCAGCTACACTCTTATTACCTGAAAGGAATTGTGAAGCAAAAGGGTGAGCTCAACTAGCCTAGTAAAGAATATCATGACTAAAGATAAATAAATTATCCATAGCTTTCTACAGTAATAAATCAGAGATTTAGAATATATGGTAGATGATAAAAAATTTCAACCAGAGTTGCAGCGAAACGAGCAATCCATTAGAAGAGTCAAATAGACCATAAAGTCTATTATCATGTCCATGTTAAAAATCCACTAACAATGTTTTATCCCTGTAACATCAATCAACAGTTCTGGTCCACAATCATATGAATAACTCTTAATCATAATTGTAATTCTAAATTCCTCTTCGCCTCCAGGACGAAGATAATTTTCATCACATGTCTTTACCTGAAACATCAAAGATCATGGTTATACCAAATCACAGTTCTTTTTCATAATCATACTAATAAATTCATCTTTGCACTACGGGCCAAAGATATTCATTAATAGTTCATCTTTGCACTACAGGCCAAAGATATTCTCAACAACAGGTCATCTTTGCACTCCGGGCCAAAGATATTCATCAATAATTCATCTTTGCACTACCGGCCAAAGATATTAATATCTCAAAGAAGTACATAATTATTTCAGAATTTATATAACCAAAAATTATGATCAATTCACCTTTGTACTTAAGCTAAAGATATTCAGTTATAAATTCAATGGTCATGATCACACTAGTCAACAATTCATCTTTGCACAACTGGCCAAAGAGAACCCATAGTTACGATCATACCAATAATCTACTCATCTTTGCACTCAAGTCAAAGAGAAATTTCTTCACCAGGATTATAAAAATGGTATATATTATAATAAAAATAATATGATCAAACCATGGATTTAATTTTAAGAGTAAGATTCATAAATCAACGATAATTTGGTCAGAAAAAGAAACCAATTTTGTCGTGAATAGTACCTCATAAATAGTAACTCATGAATAGTAACTCATGAATAGTAATCCCGACATGAAAAAGGTAAAATTCCATAATAAAATTCATACCAATATTTAGGTGTAATGATATTGAAAGAATAACATTTCTTAAACTTATAAATAATTTATTTTAATTGATTATACTTTACTAAATAATGCATTTAATCATCCTAAAATACCAAACTCATAAGATTTCATCACCAATAACCAAAACCCTCGTTAAAAATCTGCATATACCTTATATAGGATTCTCAAGCCATAAAATCATATTTTCAATTTTCTTACTTCCCATAACATATTTAATTCATTTACTCATAACTAGTCTATTTTCAAGAAAAATATCAAATCAGTCCCAAAAATATTTCTTTTCTGGGATTTAGCAGAATATAGTCCCATATTGAACATATATTTTTTCTGAAATTTTTAAAATTCATTTACTATTTTTTATATGGCCAAAACTGTCGAATATTTAGACATTTATCATAAATTGTACTTTTGTGAAAAAATTCTAAAATTTACAGAGTATACTTCTGCTATATACATGTACTCCCAATAAAAATTTTACCAATTTTGGAATTAACCACAAGGAGTTATAAGGGTTTACTTTTAAAATAGTCTTTTCCCATAAAATTCATAACTCTTAATCTATACATCCAAAAATCGCCATTTTTGGACACAATCTAGAAAACTCGTCAAATTATCATTTTAAATTTTTCCAAAATTTTTGAGGGTCAGAAAAATTACGAAACTGAAAAATATAATAACCCTTAAAATCACTTACCTCAAAAGAGCAGTATTTCTGGCTGGAATATCGGATGAAAAACTGAAGGAACCTTGCACTAAATAACAACTCTCAAAGTATCTAAATACTCACAAAAATACGCTCGATATTATAGAGAGAGAAAACTTATGTTTTTGGTGTGATTTTCAATTCTAACTTAAGCGCCTATTTATAGAAAAATGCTAGAACGCCAAAGGAGACTAAAATAATAAAATATTATTATTATTTATTTCCTTCCATGCCATCCTCCTTTGTTGAATCAAGCAATCAAGCTAGCCATGTCTGAAAATTGGGCAGCCCACATGATAAAACAAAAGTGGGTCCCACCCATAAATTTAATAAAAAATTTATTTTATTTTCCGAAACTTCAATAATTCATAGAAAATAGCCCGTTTATCAGAAAAATACAAATTTTATGTCCTTTCCACACGAAATCGAATTCTCTACAACTTTGTAGCTTTAAATTTTTCCAAATTCTAAACAAAAAATATCCGAAATCCACAAACGGATGATTTTTAACACCTTTTAAAATCCATAACAAATCATGCATTAATTTTTAACGGTTCAAAATTTATAGACATATACTCAACTTATATATGTGTAACATATCTAAAAATCACAACGATCCAACGGTCGGATTAAAATTATAACTCACGCAATAGAGCTTTAAGAACACCGATTTGATATTTTAAAACCTCCAATCCGACAAAATACTGATAAAACAACGTTAATTTTTAACAGTTCAAAATTTGTGGATATATACTTAACTTATATATGTATAACATATCCAAAAATCACAATGATTTAACGGTCGGATTAAAATTATAACTCGCGCAATAGGGCTTTATGAACACCGATTTGATATTTTAAAACCTGCAATCCGACAAAATACTGATAAAACACCTCAACATTAATTCTTTCATTTATAACCACATAAATAAATTCATCATTTATATCCGCATCAAATAAATATTTCCTTATCATATAAATCCATAACTAATTATTTACAAATAATATTACAGAATCACAATTATGACAACCAAGTCGTTCTCAAGAAAGAGGAGGCTTTCCAATAAGGATTTCTCCTTACTGACGCGTAATTAGGTGACCAAATCTCTCCTTAGACAGAACTTCCTTAGACATTACCAATAATGCTATCTAATAATATTAATCAAATAATATGAATTATTGATCTGGTAATGGAGATATTGTTCAGTGACAATTATTGAACAACAATAATATAAAATATCAACGCAGCAATTATTGAATCAATAAAATAAAATATTGAATAGTAATTGCTGTAACAATTATTGAGTAGTGCCTTCTTACGTAAGAATCAATAATTCAAAAATACTGTACAATACCGTGTGCTACTGTACAACAACGCGTATTACTTTACTTTACCCACTGGGTATTCTAATAGTGTTAACGGTAACGATTACGCCGTTATTTATAAAAATTCAAATTTGTCGTTTTCTTCATCTGACAGTTATTCTGTTATGGGGCCCACAAATGGTTGCGCTGTCGTACGAATATTCTCCGACAGAAAGAATATTCCACGACCAAACGAATATTCCCCGACAACAATGAATATGTTATAACCACTTGCTTATTTTAAAAAATTTGCACATTTCACCCATAACCAAAGCATTATATCAAATTAACACCTTATTATTCACAATAATAAATAGAGGAATTCGATTTTATTCATTAAAAAGTTGGGGTCTTACAACCTCCCCTCCTTATGAAATTTCGTCCCCAAAATTTACGTACCTGGTATTTCAAAGAGTTGAGAATATCTTGCTTTCATTTCAGATTCTATCTCCCCGGTCATCATGATTTCTCCATTGCTCATCTCTCGTGATAACTTCATTTGGGTTCCTCACTTGTTGGGAAGTCATGACAACCGCCCTCCCTTGAACTACCCGTCTTTGACTTGTTTGGGGCAGCATTTGGTGTCATCACTACCGTTGGAATGTACTTTTCTATAGGGCATATTCCACCCTCAACTGCTTCGTCGTACTCCTGATTCATGATCTGAATCATCAATCTTCGATCCATATCGAATTGAGATTGACCGCTCTGTACAGGATAATTCAAAACTCGATGTTCTCTCAATTGTTGTCCAAAAAGAGAAATACATATCATCTATTTTAGCCTTCTTAGATCGAACATCTCTTTCCACAATATCAACGCGTCATGTGGCTTTTACCCATGCATCACTCATTCTCACTCGTTCAGTTGTTTCATCTTTTAGCTCAGATTCTAGCTTTATCACCTTATACTCTGCCAAAGAATGCTTCTGTTCAAGCATCACATATCGGGTAACACAAGCTTTAATTGTTGCATCCTTTTTGCTCCACGACCGCCTGCCGCTCTTCAGCCTGCTCTTCTAACTTATGAATACAATTTTACAATTCCACATTTCAATCATAAAATTCTTCTAATAAATTCTCCTCAAGTTCTTCTTCTTCCTCACTCTCAGCTGCTACCTCTGCGACTAGCTCGGGTGCAACTATTAATTTTTCCCTCACCACAAGAATATCTTTAATTCCTTCTTCGCCTGATATCATATTATCATGGTTGGTGATTAGAGGTATCCCCGCGGTCTCATTCACTCCATTGTTAACATTCTCAATTGTCATTCTCAAATACTGCCATAAAACAAGGGTTAATTAAACAAATTAACGTATCACATAATATCCGTATATTATAACCGACCAACAAATAAGCCTAGGTAGGACACACTAGCGAATGATTTACTCATCTCTTCCCTCCTAGTTCTATTCCTCGATCTCCGCCAGAGACTATATCCCTAAGCTCTGATGCCAACTGTGACGACCCCAAAATAGTTTCATTCCACCCAACCTATTCTGAGTCGCCAAATACATGGTACAGAAAACAACTACAACTTTATTATAACAATTATCGTGCAAAATACAACAATACATATATGTAAGTTTTGATACAAATATATACCACTGTGACTCTCATCCCAACCTTGGATAGCACATCACAATGGCACCTTACATAAAGGTATAATCAAAAACTGTTTTAGAAATTAGAATCTTTGGGAAGTGCTCAAGGAAACCCTCGTACATGGGAGCACATGCGTCTAGGTTATGATAGATATCATATGTCCACAGAATTATTCTTGGTCGACACAATAGACCCCAAAGAAAAACGAGAAGATTACTATCATATTCTTTCCAATGGTGAGTCTTCTCTTGACATATCATTATCTCCACTGTCTCTAATTTAGAGTTATACATCAACCAAACACCAAGATTATATAGGTAGTGCTCGTAGATACACTCAGCAAGTAGATGTGCACAACCATGTCTTATGATGACACAAGGTTGTATGTCATTAGACATCTTGTATGATAGTGGCAAAACACCCTTCCAACGTTGGGTTTGCCTCACCCTATTTGATTCACAAAATATAACTACTAAATGATGTATAAAATATAACACATTTTTCTATACTGTTTAGGGAGAACTCCACAGCTAGAGACCACCATTCTATTTCCTTGTTACCCCCGCTCGACCCAGCTGCACTCTTATTACCTGAAAGGAATTGTGAAGCAAAAGGGTGAGCTCAACTAGCCCAGTAAAGAATATCATGACTAAAGATAAATAAATTATCCATAGCTTTCAACAGTAATAAATCAGAGATTTAGAATATATGGTAGATGATAAAAATTTCCAACCACAGTCGCAGCGGAACGAGTAATCTATTAGAAGAGTCAAATAGACCATAAAGTCTATTATCCTCTCCATGTTAAAAATCTACCAACAATGTTTTATCCCTGTAACATCAATCAACAGTTCTGGTCCACAATCATATGAATAACTCTTAATCATAATTGTGATTCTAAATTCCTCTTCGCCTCCAGGACGAAGATAATTTTCATCACATGTCTTTACCTAAAACATCAAAAATCATGGTTATACCAAATCAAAGTTTCTGTTCATAATCATACTAATAAATTCATCTTTGCACTACGGGCCAAAGATATTCATTAACAGTTCATCTTTACACTACAGGCCAAAGATATTTAACAACAAGTCATCTTTGCACTCCGAGCCAAAGATATTTATCAATAATTCATCTTTGCACTACCGGCCAAAGATATTAATATCTCAAAGAAATACATAATTATTTCAGAATTTATATAACCAATAATTATGATCAATTCACCTTTGCACTTAAACTAAAGATATTCAGTTATAAATTCAATGGTCATGATCACACTAGTCAACAATTCATCTTTGTACTACTGGCCAAAGAGAACCCATAGTTACGATCATACCAATAATCTAACCATCTTTACACTCAAGTCAAAGAGAAATTTCTTCACCAGGATTATAAAAATGGTATATATTATAATAAAAACAATATGATCAAAACATGGATTTAATTTTAAGAGTAAGATTCATAAATCAACAATAATTTGGTCAGAAAAAGAAACCAATTTTGTCGTGAATAATACCTCGTGAATAGTAACTCGTAAATAGTAACTCATGAATAGTAACTCATGAATAGTAACCCCGACATGAAAAAGGTAGAAATTCTATAATAAAATTCATACCAATATTTCGATATAATAATATTGAAAGAATAACATTTTTTATACTTATAAATAATTTATTTTAATTGATTACACTTTACTAAATAATGCATTTAATCATCCTAAAATGCCAAACTCATAAGATTTCATCACCAATAACCAAAACCCTCATCAAAAATTTGCATATACCTTATATAGGATTCTCAAGTCATAAAATCATATTTTTCAATTTTCTTACTTCCCATAATATATTTAATTCATTTACTCATAACTAGTCCATTTTCAAAAAAAATACCAAATCAGTCCTAAAAATATTTCTTTTCTGGAATTTAGCAGAATATAGTCCCATATTGAACATATATTTTTCTCAGAATTTTTAAAATTTATTTACTATTTTTCATATGGCCAAAACTGTCGAATATTCAGACATTTATCATAAATTGTACTTTTGTGCAAAAATTCCGAAATTTACAGAGTATACATCTGCTATACATGTACTTCTAATAAAAAATTTACCAATTTTGGAGTTAACCACAAGGAGTTATAAAGGTTTACTTTTAAAATAGTCTTTTCTTATAAAATTCATAACTCTTAATCTATACATCCAAAAATTGTCATTTTTGGACACAATCTAGAAAACTCATCAAATTATCATTTCAAATTTTTTCAGAATTTTTGAGGGTCAGAAAAATTATGAAACTGAAAAATATAATAACCCTTAAAATCCCTTACTTCAAAAGAGCAGTATTTCTGGCTAAAATATCGGATGAAAAGCCGAAGGAACCTTGCACCGAATAAAATAATAAAATATTATTATTATTTATTTCCTTCCATGCCATCCTCCTTTGTTGAATCAAGCAATCAAGCTAGCCATGTCTGAAAATTGGGCAGCCCACATGTTAAAACAAAAGTGGGTCCCACCCATTAATTGAATAAAAAAATTATTTTATTTTCCGAAACTTCAATAATTCATAGAAAATAGCCCGTTTATCAGAAAAATACGAATTTTATGTCTATTTCACACGAAATCAAATTCTCTACAACTTTGTAGCTTTAAGTTTTTCCAAATTCCAGACAAAAAATATCTGAAATCCACAAACGGATGATTTTTAACACCTTTTAAAATTCATAACAAATCATGCGTTAATTTGTAAAGGTTCGAAATTTGTAGACATATACTCAACTTCTATATGTGTAACATATCCAAAATCACAACAATCCAACGGTCGGATTAAAATTATAACTCACGTAATAGAGCTTTAAGAACACCGATTTGATATTTTAAAACCTCCAATCTGACAAAATACTGATAAAGCAACGTTAATTTTTAACGGTTCAAAATTTGTGGATATATACTTAACTTATATATGTATAACATATCCAAAAATCACAATGATTCAATGGTCGGATTAAAATTATAACTCACACAATAGGGCTTTAAGAACACCGATTTGATATTTTAAAACTTCCAATCCGACAAAATACTGATAAAACACCTCAACATTAATTCCTTCATTTATAACCACATAAATAAATCCATCATTTATATCCGCATCAAATAAATATTTCCTTATCATATAAATCCATAACTAATTATTCACAAATAATATTACAAAATCACAATTATGACAACCAGGTCGTTCCCAGGAAAGAGGGGGCTTTCCAATAAGGATTTCTCCTTACTGGCGCGCAATTAGGTGACCAAACTTCTCCTTAGACAGAACTTCCTTAGACATTACCAATAATGCTATCTAATAATATTATTCAAATAATATAAATTATTGATCTGGTAATAAAGATACTGTACAGTGACAATTATTTAACAACAATAATATAAAATATCAACGCAGCAATTATTGAATCAATAAAATAAAATATTAAACAGTAATTACTGTAACAATTATTGAGTAGTGCCTTCTTACGTAAGAAACAATAATTCAAAAATACTATATAATACCATGTGCTACTGTGTAACAACGCGTATTACTTTACTTTACCCACCGGGTATTCTAACAATGTTAACGGTAACGATTACGCCGTTATTTATAAAAATTCAAATTTGTTATTTTCTTCATCCGACAGTTATTCTGTTATGGGGCCCACAAATGGCTGTGTCGTCGTACGAATATTCCCCGACAGAAAAAATATTCCACAGCCAAACGAATATTCCCCGATAACAATGAATATTTTATAACCACTTACTTATTTTGAAAATTTTGCACATTTCACCCATAACCAAAGCATTATATCAAATTAACACCTTATTATTCACAATAATAAATAGAGGAAATTCAATTTTATTCATTAAAAAGTTGGGGTCTTACACATTGTGCACCCCAAACTTTACATCCATGTTCATTTTTGCACCCCAAACCAAAAAAGGTGTCTAAGTACACCCCAAACTTCAATTAAACGTAACAAAAAACACACTTTCAATTGTTTACCGGTCAAAAGTGACCGGCTAAGGCTGTAATGTTTATTAAAGAGGGGTAAACTTGGTAGTTTACATTTATTATAAATTACAATTACATTTACACCGGATAAAATCAAACTGATTATATAACCTTGCATCATCTCTGGGATACAACGATGTGGTGTTCAAATTCCACATTCATTAACAACTAAACATAATCCACATCTACATAATAATAACACTGTATTTGTACTAATCCAACACATTCATCTGCAGATGTAAAAGACAGCCCTTAATACCTCTATGATTGAGCTTTGGGGGAGATATAAGCAAGCAGGGGGTTTTTCATGACAACAATAAACACTTACTTCTCTAAAAGATCAACATCAGCATCAGCACCAACCTTCCATTCAAAGTATCAAATCAAATTGGCCACAAAATATTCCAAGTGAAGCAGAGCCAAACCAAAACCAGGGCATATCCTCCTCTCTACACCAAAAGGCATCATTTTTATTTCCCTACTCCCTGTTATATCAAAACCTTATCCTCCATCCTTCTTACTTTCACCATTTAAATTCAAGAATCTCCACCACCATGAAATTGATAACGTCATTCTTTGGCACCGCATAGCCATCCAATTCAACATCCTCGGTCACCGAGTGTGGCAGCACAAATAACGATATCAGCCTCAAAATCCACAACAACTGAATAAAGATATCAATTTATCCTTAATGCATTTCAAGAAACTATAATGCTACATTACCTATCTATATCAAAAGATACAATAAATTAGTTAAAAGAGAATACAAACCGAGCAAGCAAGTAGCCGCAAAACCCAATCCTATTACTTCATCCCTGTTAACGTTTGTAAGGGAGCATGCGGACTTAACAGCCGCACAAATAGCATGCCAGACAGTTGAAGATTGCTGGAATCAGGACAACCAACCAGAACCAATTAAAAATGAATAGTAAAACACGTAATGAAATAGCTCCTTCACATTCTTTAAGGTTTCTCCAGACATATAAATTTCAAGATATTTGTTCTTTGTTTGACAGTTATTAGTTTACTACTCAATTATCCCTTATATGTTTCTTAAGGCTTTTTTGTGCTTCATCTAAATATAGCCTTCAACATGCGAAATACAACCTTCCCCAAGTTTTCGACTCGAGCTTTAATAAGGGGAACTAATACATCTTCCCGATTTTGGTAGAGCTGCAAGAACTCCTTCCATCTCTGGTGAAATACAACCTTCCCCAATTTAGGCCACAGATTGAGTAAGTTAAATCGGGTTATGTTTAATAGTGAATCTCACTGCACCTATTCAATTTATTTGATTTGATTCTCTTCAAGCTTGTCCCCAGGAGGGGTGGATGATCTCAGAGGTGAGATTGCGGCAGAGGAGCCTGATGAGTGGGATTTAAACCCGCGAATTGGATACTTTATGGCTTAAATAGTTACCTGAACTTCGTAGATTTTATATAGTTTTAGATGATTATTGTATTAATATGCTTAACCAACGTATTGTAGGGCTTTACAGGACTTTTCTAGCTTTCAGGGGACAAAACGGAGAAATTACATACACTGGCGCCGCGGCAACAATACCAAACCTTGTGCTCGTGCCGTAGTGCCACCCTCCTGTCTTGCTGATGTCATCCTGGTGCTGTAGCGCCATGGTTCCTTCATGAACTCGCGCTGCAGCGCGAGCTCCGATTTTTCCAAGCTGACGTGGCGCCACAGCGCCACCCATAAGCCTATTGCTCGCGCCGCAGTGCGAGCTCCGGTGCCCAGGCAGAGAGGGGCTTGGTTTGACCTAGCTAAAGAAGAAACATATATATATATATATATATATATATATATATCAATAGAGTCTCTGCAAAATATATCATATATCATATACTCGGAGAATAACATAGCTGAGGATATAATAGTATAGTTTTCTCTTTTCTTCTGCATTTTCTCTCTCTAGTTCTTAGTTAATGTCTGTAAATATAGATTAGGTAGATTAGGGAGAAGTCTGGGATTTCCTTGGAGCATCAAGAGCACTGAGCTACACGGATTGGAAAGCTGGAGAGGAGCGAAATGCTTGGAGACTGAAGAACCTCGACAAAGTTTATTCTTGTCCATTTATTTTCTCTGATTTTGTAGTCCATTAATTTTGTCTTTATTGCTACTTATATTTTGTTCAATAGCTATGAACTAAGTATTGGCTCTAAGGTTATGATAGAACCCTTTGTTATTTAAATTGACTGTCTTATCTCTTTGGTTGGCACCATATGATTTGGTTTAATATATTCATGCTTAATGATTCTCGCTAAGACATTAGTGATGATTTTGGTAATCTACATGATATTAAAAGAAGGATCATAGATTTACACCTAAATATATTGGCATGTGATTATGGATTTCGACTGCATAAGTTGTGCATAGAATAGACATATATATGTGCGCCACGTGCGACCTATTTGAGAACTTATACTTAAATCCTTGTTAGGTTAATTCGCATAGACATGTGTAGGATTACCGCCTAGCTTGGACGTTCTTTTCTGTTCTATTCCCTAGTGGGTGGATCTGCAAAGGATATGTTTGTGCATACCTCGACAGAGGTTTATGAGCACATGTGTGTTCTCGGTCGACAAATTATCGTGACCATTAAGACCAAAGAGAGAAGGGTAAGTAGTTTGATGAAGCATAGCACGCCAGGTATTCGACAGAATGCTTGTGTGGGGTCAAGTTGTATCCTTAGCTTGTAATTCCTTCGATTATCCATTTATTTGCTTTGATAATTAGATATAACTAGATTAATCACATTTCCGTTTATTGCTGTTCGAATAAGACTTAAGCGATACAAAGTCGGTATTTGGTAAATATTAGTAATAGTTCCTCGTGGGTACGACACTCTACTTATCACTGTATTACTTGTTAGACCGCGTATACTTGTGTGTGTTTAGTGATCGGTTTTCTGACCAACAAGTTTTTGGAGCCGTTGCCGAGGAACTATTATTCTAATATTGTCCAATATTGATTTAAATCAATATAGTCTTAATTTGAACGTATATATATATATATATATATATATATATATATATATATATATATATATATATATTTCTTTTATTTGTTTGATCTTCCTTTTTATTTTTAAGTTTATAAATTATGGACGATCAATGTTAACGACACAACCAAGCTCAGAAGAAGGACTCGAGCAATTGCAAGTTCAAATTGCAAATGTCTTGAGGTTTTCTGACAATCTTGAGTGTCAGTCCACTCAGAATGCCTACTGTCAGGAATGAGCTGACATTGAACTGATCTCCTATCATCCGAACTGTCAGGGTTATCCAAACTCTTGGGACTACAGTCAAGAGCAATATCATGATCCGAATTATGCCTATCAAGTTGAATATCAGTCTCCGCCACAATATGAGTTGACGTCTCAACCCAATGAGAGCTTTTCTGAGTATTCAACACAAGAAGAAGAGAAAAGGCTTGAAGAGCTCCTCACTAGCTTTATTGAGAGAAATGAGATTCGAATGGCGAACCAAGAAGTCGCATTACAGAGCCTCAAAAGTCAATTGGGGCAACTCATCAATGCCATTACAACTCCACCGCAAGATAATCTACCTATCATAATTGAGTTCAACGATGAAGTAGTAGAGCAGTGCACGGTGGATATGCAAGGAGAAGGGGATGAGTCTCACCAAGTTGTTGAGGCCAATGTCAAGGTGCAAATTGACCAACCTGCGGAGGCTAAACTAGAAGAAGAGAGGATCAACAGTGGGTACACTGTCAAGAGTAATTAACAGTTAGAAACCACGCTCACGACTGTGGAAACCCTGGAGGGCCCGCTAGCGCACAAAGAACGTTTTCAAATTGATGAACAAGGTAAATTAGTGGATAATCCCAGTGGTGAAAGATTCTTTATTCCAATGAGGGAAGCAAACGGGGATGATCAATCATCCACATCTGCCAAAAATTTAAAGGAATTGACGAATAGGCAGCATGAAATGGTCATTTTCACTTATGAGCCGGATTGAACGGCATTAGTATACTCAAGCCGACGACTTTAAAACAAGCACTTGGTGGGGAGGCAAACCTATCTCAGTATCAGTTTTCTCTATTTTTCTTTACTTCTGTCTAGTTTACATTGTGTCTTTTCCCTTTAGCATGTTTTAGTGGCGATTATATGCTTATTGTATGTAGCAGTGTATATTTAGTTATTATTTTATTTGTAATAATGTATGGTTGCTTCATAGTGTTTTCTCTTATTCTTGACTTGGCATGTGCAGAAAACAGGAAGGAAAAACCTTTATTAAAGGCCGGCACCGCAGCGCCAGAGTTTGCCTTGCAGGTCGCGCCGCAACGCCATGCTCAATATCTAAAATTCTTACCTCGCACCGCAGCGCCAAAGAACAAGAGGTCTCTCGCGTCGCAGCACCACCAGGGGGCACGACCTACTGCTAACTCGCGCCACAGCGCCAAGCAATGAAGGAATACTTGCGTCGCAGCGCCGGTAGCGAGAAATTGTTGTTTAAAATAGATTTCGGCCAGCAGTTGTGCCCATTTCTTCCCATCTCTCTCGACAGTTTCAGCACAAAAGAACCCAAGCGCCCCATTAGTTGTTAACCCTAGCAGTGATCATTTCTCATCTCAAACTACCATAACAAACCTAGAGACTCCATCAATTACTTGTCAAAGTTCGAGCCCACGCAATTTTTCACCTAGGGTTTTCCCACTCATGGTATTTTTGAGATTTCGTTCAAATTAGAAAAGTACTTCGATCGGATTGTTGTGTTGTTCTTCTTGTTTGTTTGGGTGATTTCCACTGCTGAAAATCTGGTTAGAGCATTAACAAACGAAGCGCTGTCCAAATTGGTTTTGAAGAACACACGCTAGGTGTTTGATAAATTTCCTAAAAGAATAATTTGATTGTTGGGGCTGTTTGGCATTGGAATTGTTGGGGATATTCGAGCCTAAGTTTGGGGGAGTATTGAATTAGGTTTCTGCTTGTGTTCATACCAATTGCTGAAATTTTTATCATGGCTTCAAAAAGGCAACGCCTTAGTGTCGAGGGGTCCTCGTCCGCAGCACCAACGGCTTGGGACAACACTAAATTCATCAACGAAGAGGCATGGAAGCGATACAAAATCTCTTTTACCGCACGAAATTTAATTCCTGAGTGGGGTCTAAGGCCAAACAAAAAGGATGGCGAGTTGGTGGCTATAATTACGGGACGCCAGTGTTGGGTAGAATCTAATTACACACAACACGCAAGTAGACGTGGTCAACAAGTAATAAAGTGATAAGTTGAGTATCGTTTCCACAGAGAATTATTTAACAAAAATCACCAAGTACTAACCCGTAACCAACTCAATCTAATTTAAACGAATGAATTTCAAATTGTATAAATTAAATTACTCTTAAATTAAGATAACGGAGATTTAAGATCACAACTTCACTTATTGCTTCATTTAAGTTAACACACTTCTCATCAATTATTCTCTATCCTGAATTGTTAATCAAGAACACTAAAGCAGATAAAACCACCTCTCGATGCATAATACCCATATTAACGTCAATCCACAATTAAGATAGAAATCTGTTAAACACCTTAATCAACTAACCCACTATATCTCTATGTGAATTACAATTGAAGAAGGTTGAAGAATAAGTTCTCTATCTGATTACATGCGGTGTCAAGCATATCTCTACCTTAACACTCATCAAGTTTAAGCTACTAACAAAATCCTGAACACATGTTATCATGATAAGATCTAAATCAATACTTCATCTCTTGAGTTCATATAGATTACCACGGTAATTGATGGCCAGTCAATTAAACAATTAAGTCCAAATCATAATAGACAATCCTCACAATAGAACATAATAATTGATAGCGAAGCATATTAAAATAAACTACACAATAAGATCCATTATAATCTCAAACAAAGAATTAGTTCATTAAATTAAAACTAAGAATCCACACTTAAAATAACATAAAAAGATAAAAATAAGAGTAGAGTAAAGAATAAATCTGTTGTCAACAAATCTCCATCTTCCTCAAGCTCCTGTTCTTGATCTTCAATGGCCTTCAAGTTGCTTCAATCTCCAAATCTAATTAGAACTAGTGTTTTGATCTAATTTACTCTAATCTAATCTAATGGAATCTTATTTCTCCTCTAATCTCCCCCTAATCCTTATGATTCTCCTCCTTTTATAAGTCTCTTTACATGTCTTTAAGACCTCTTGGAAGTCCTTTTAGAAGTCCTCTTGGAAGTCCTTGAGTCAATCGGATCGAAACAATCCTTCCTGGACTCAAATTTAATGAAAATTCGCATTTTTTGGGCATACCCTCGTCCCAACGGGGGTCTAGGCATATTTTGAGCTAGGCACCTGCATTGATGCTTGCATGCCCACCCCGGCGGCGGTTTTGTGAAGGAAAATTTTTTGCTCAGACATCCTTTGGAAAAACGGCCATAACTTTTGATCCGGGAAGAGTTACGAGGCCTGCCACCTATCAAATCGAAGATATCGACGAGATCAACAACTTTCATTCTTCAAGATTTTAGAAATAACGGGTGGATGAAGGTCAAAATTGGCCTCGAAGTGACTGCTATGCAAATGGCCACCCAAAACAGTGACGTTCGACGTCCATTAGTACAAATGTCATAACTCTTGCATCCGAACTCCGATTGGAATGATTCAAGATGTTCCGAAAAGCTAAGAAGAAGCTCTACAATGTGATCCAAGTTCCAAACCAAGAACATGAAATGAAAATTATAGCCCAAACGATATCCGGATTGCTTTTCTTTGCGATTTTATACCTATTCTTTGCGCTTTCATCTCCCAAGCATATAATCTACAAAATGAACACAAAATGCTTGAAAAGTAACTAAGACACATGAATATAAGCAACTAATTCAAGTAAAAGATACTGAATAAGTGGATATAAAATCCACTTATCAAATACCCCCAAACTTAAACCGTTGTTTGTCCCCAAGCAACACAACATAATGCAATGCAATGCAATGAAATGCAACTAATCTATATGCCTACGAATCCACCAGTAATGACAGAAACAAGTTTATTGAACCGGCCTTAGAGAAATCAAGTAAACATGATAATACATCATATCAAAACAAATCATTAACTTCCCAATCAATTATCAAATCTTAAACTGTTATCACTAATATAGTGCGTGTGTGTTCCACAACCATGTTATCTGATATAAAATCAAATTTAACACATAACAAGTCTCTTCGAAGGCATCATACAGTGTAAACTTAAGAAATCCAAAAACAAGCTAGATCCGACTAAAATCAAACAATTACCAAAATCGAGGGTCAACATGGGATACTTATGCTTTATTTTCATCTACGGGGGTTTTTTGCTCTTATTTCCCGTTTTATTCATTTTTTTTCTTTTTTTTTATATACACATAGCTATGCAATGTCTTATTCCCTTAGGCTTTTCAATGCTACCTTAACGAGCTTTCGACCAACGACTCCCAGACCATTAAGACCTTAGGGCGCTAGGTGTAAAGACAATCCCCTCGGGCTTACTTACTCAAGTAACAAAGGCCACAAAACTAGACAAGCACGCCACGGTGTTTATTCATACTTTTTTTTCTTTTTTATAGCTTATATACCCCAAATATTCCCCCAAACTTAGGTTCTTATCTAACTTTAGCTATCACTACTTATTTTTGTCATTCTTTCATTCAAACTAACATTATCCTTTAGAATCCCATTTTGTATCAATTTAAACTCAATCAATCAACAAGGTTGTTTCTAACGTGCTAACCTTGATTATACCAGTTTCAAACAGGAAAAGATTCAATTCATAACAAGAAATCACATCAAAACTCTAATAATTAGTACTATACTTGTCTACTCAATTCCAATCTCATCATTGGCCAAAATAAACTAAACTATCTAACAGCTGGAATCATGCAAGATGAACATAGTAACTAACTATTATTTTTGAATTTTTTTTCAAGAACTGAATATAATGCTATTTAAACTATACTACTATGCAACTACTTATCCAGTTGTACTCCATGAATGCAAACCTAATGAACCTAAACTAAATTAACAACATATGCAAAATAACATAACATAAACATGAAACTAAACATGCAATAATGAACTAAACTAAACTCCCCCAAACTTAGCAATTACAATGTTCTCATTGTAAGAATATAGCGGTAAGTAGAAGAGATCTTCCCTGTAATCAGCTAAGCGTGAAGTGATGGTGGCGATGGCGGCGACGATCATTTTTCTATCCATTGAACCTCCAATACCTGTAATGAAGAGAGCCAACATAGATTAGAATAGCACTTTGGAATATAACGTGATTCCTATCTACTAAATAAACTAGGAAAGCATATAAATATAAAATTCCTGGGTTGCCTCCCAGTCAGCGCTTGATTTACAGTCTTTCAGCCTGACTTTGTCTGGTCAATGCTATCTAATTCCTCTTCGAAAGTTGAGGAACCCTCCATCCATCGGAAATAATATAGCTTTTGGTAGGTTCCTATTTACGATGGCCAACGCATCAAAGTCACCTAGCATGCTCTGATTTGGTATGATCTCAATCAAGAACGTCCCATAGCTAGGTGTTTTCTCCATTGTGTATGTGATCACTTTGGGGCATGGAAGCTTGTCATACAAAATGGGCTCTTCGTCTATCTTCTCTTTCTCTTCCCACCATGGATTGGAAATTGTACTCACTCTTATGTCAACAAGAGCTTCGCCGACAACATGACTACCAAGTGAGCATGATTTTGCAAATCTGACCGACTCTTTGATCTTTGGTGGAGACCCATATAGATCTTCGTGGACCTATATTTTATTATCCTCAATTGTCTCCACACTTCCTATATCTTGTGGCTCATCTAGTTGCAGATTTGGTTTGGGCACTTCATCAATCTCGAAATCCTCATCATAACACTAATTTTTTCGAGGAAGGTTGCTTACGACTTTGGTCAATTGATCTATCTTATTTTGAAGATTTTGAATTGCTATCTCTTGATTCTGAATTGACCGCTCTTGAGTAATCATCCTCTCCTCAGTTGATGCTACAAATTTGAACCACAAATCCTCCAAACTTGAATTATCTATCTTAGTTTTGGAATCCATGTATTGAGGACCATGAGTTGAAGTGGTGATGAGTTGTTCCATCTGGTGCTGAAAATTGTGGCTCGATATTTCTTAACTCATCATCCTCTCTTCTTGGTTTTCTATAATCCTTAACATGAATTCCTTCAACTCTAAATTTTCTTCTTGTCGCATTGGAGGTGGATATGAGAATTTCGGCGTGTATGTTGGATTTGGAGTAGAGTATTGGTCTTCATAAGTATATCTCCATGAAGAATTCGAGTGATACCCCCAAACTTGATCATAATTATCATATGCATACTGATTGAGGTAGTTACCACCATACTGTACCGGCCCAAGATTGATGGTACATTGATTACTCGGGTGATTGCCAGCATAATAGTCACACATAACTACCATCATTCGACTCCTTTGGGATGCAAAAACGTCCAACTTCCTCGAAAGTTCTTCAATCTGTGCTGACATTACAGAAAATGCATTAAGTCCATCAATCCCCGTTTCACTTGGTTGAGTTATGTTCGTGTATGGCCATTGATACGCAAAGTCATCCATGGTACCTGAAAAGAGAGAAATATAGGAAGAGAATTAAAAATAAAAATAAAAATGTTTAAATTAAGACAAATTTAATTGAAATTAATATTGGCAAAGAGATATTAAACTAATTCCCCGCAACGGTGCCAAAAACTTGTTGGGTAGAATCTAATTACGTACAACACGCAAGTATACGTGGTCAACAAGTAATAAAGTGATAAGTTGAGTATCGTTCCCATAGAGAATTATTTAACAAAAATCACCAAGTACTAACCCGTAACCAACTCAATCTTATTTAAACGAATGAATTTCAAATTATATAAATTAAACTACTCTTAAATTCCACTAGTTAAATTAAGATAACGGAGATTTAAGATCACAACTTCACTTATTGCTTCATTTAAGTTAACACACTTCTCATCAATTATTCTCTATTCTGAATTGTTAATCAAGAACACTAAAGCAGATAAAACCACCTCTCGATGCATAATACCCATATTAACGTCAATCCATAATTAAGATAGAAATCCGTTAAACATCTTAATCAACTAACCCACTATATCTCTATGTGAATTACAATTGAAGAAGGTTGAAGAATAAGTTCTCTATCCGATTACATGCGGTGTCAAGCATATCTCTACCTTAACACTCATCAAGTTTAAGCTACTAACAAAATCCTGAACACATGCTATCATGATAAGATCTAAATCAATACTTCATCTCTCGAGTTCATATAGATTATCACGGTAATTGATGGCCAAACAAAGAATTAGTTCATTAAATTAAAACTAAGAATCCACACTTGAAATAACATAAAAAGATAAAAATAAGAGTAGAGTAAAGAATAAATCTGTTGTCAGCAAATCTCCATCTTCCTCAAGCTCCTACTCTTGATCTTCAATGGTCTTCAAGTTGCTTCAATCTCCAAATCTAATTAGAACTAGTGTTTTGATCTAATTTACTCTAATCTAATCTAATGGAATCTTATTTCTCCTCTAATCTCCCCCTAATTCTTGTGATTCTCCTCCTTTTATAAGTCTCTTTACATGTCTTTAAGTCCTCTTGGAAGTCCTCTTGGAAGTCCTTGAGTCAATCGGATCGAAACAATCCTTCCCGGACTCAAATTTGATGAAAATTCACATTTTCTGGGCATACCCCTGCCTCAGCGGGGGTCTAGGCTTATTTTGGGACCACCCCGGCGGGCTAGGGGCCTGCTTTGATGCTTGTATGCCCACCCCGGCGGCGGTTTTGTGAAGGAAAATTTTTTGCTCGGACGTCCTTTGGAAAAACGGCCATAACTTTTGATCCGGGAAGAGTTACGAGGCTTGTCACCTATCAAATCGAAGATATCGACGAGATCTAGAACTTTCATTCTTTAAGATTTTAGAAATAACGAATGAATGAAGGTCGAAATTGGCCTCGAAGTGACTACTATGCAAATGGCCACCCAAAACAGTGACGTTCGACGTCCGTTAGTACAAATGTCATAACTCTTGCATCCGAACTCCGATTAGAATAATTCAAGATGTTCCGAAAAGCTAAGAAGAAGCTCTACAATGTGATCCAAGTTTCAAATCAAGAACATGAAATAAAAATTAAAGCCCAAACGATGTCCGAATTACTTTTCTTTACGATTTCATACCAATTCTTTGCCCTTTCAGCTCCCAAGCATATAAGCTACAAAATAAACACAAAATGCATGAAAAATAACTAAGACACATGAATATAAGTAACTAATTCAAGTAAAAGATACCGGATAAGTGGATATAAAATCCACTTATCAGCCAGTGGATCCACTTTACTAAACCTCCCGAGTCGGCCATTGTATATGTGGTCAAAGAGTTCTATGCTAATGCCACTGCCGAGGGTTCGGCTGTGGTCCAAGTCAGGGGGCGGTCAGTGGCTTTTCGAAGCCAAGCTATCAACTCACTATTTGTGACGCCTGGTTTTGAGGACAGGGACTATATGGAGCCGAGACTCCGCAGCTATGACCTTGAGGATATTATTAGGACGCTCTGCAAGCCCAGGACTACATGGAAGAAAAATAACTTCACGGGTGGGAGGACAAGTTTCCCGCACGCCGCACTGAGTCGCTATGGGAAGACATGGTTCAGCTTCATTTGTGCTAACATAATTATGACCCGTCACCTGAGCGACGTGACTAAGGATAGAGCAATCCTCTTATTTGCCATTGTCACGGGCCTGAACATAGATATTGGAGTTCTCATCCATGAGTCGATCATGAAGGCGATCAAGAGCGCTACCTCATCAGGACTTCCACATCCATCTTTGATCACCCGACTGTGCAAGAGGGCCGATATCCATTGGGGGGCAGAAGAAATAGCTTTGCCGCCCATGTCCGTCATTGACCATCAGACCATCTCATGCTTTAATGCGTGGGATGGGGCTGCTTCTCATGTCAGAGGCAAAGGAAACCTCCTACAGCTGAGCCCGAGCCAGCGTAGCCACCAAATGTAGGCCCAACTTTACAGGGACTACTGGCAGATATTATGGCATCCCTCACCCTGCTACATCAGAAACATGACGCCGAGGCTCAGAGGCAGTAGAGGTACATTGTAGTAGTGGCCCAGAGGCAGGACATAGCCATGCAGTATCAGGCTGAGCTGGTCAACACGATGCAGAGCATATACACCGTGTACAGTGGCGAGGATGCTGAGTTCACGCCATTTCAGTTCCCAGAACCTCTTGTCTTCCCACCATACCCTCCACCATCACCGCCCGTCGAAGCTGATGAGGACGATACCGCTGCTGAGTGACCGAACTTCAAGGAAGCCCTCTTGTATAAGATTGGTCTATGTTTAGCAATGAGGGCATTGCTCACCTTAAGTTTGTGGGTGTTAGGGCCTATTATCTTTTTATTTCTATCTACTGCCATGTTAGGTTGCCATATTTAGTACTTTGCTTATGTTTTTATCAGTATTGTGGTGCAGTCGTTTGAACTGAAGGATTATGTTTTGGATTTTTATTATTATGGATGCCATGAACTGTTTTTGGTTATTATTTATTAATGCTTTGATTATTATCAGCATGGTTGTTAGTTTATAGCCATCTTTTTTGGACTTATACAGATGTATATGCTTGTGCCATGTGAATGGCCTTATTACCCTATTTTGAGCTTCTATTAAACAAGGGTGTTATATTTATCATTAATTTTTTATTTTGGCTAATGACAAGCGCCAGGTGATTATGTTTATCTTTTAGAGTCTCAAACATGTATGAGCTAGGAGTTTGTTCAATCGATAAGTTTAGACTGTTATTGATTCGTCCGTCTTAGCAAGCACTGACCAACTGTGTTAACTAGTTATTTTTTCGAATTTAGTTCGCGTGTTTATTGCTTTGAGAATTTGTTCACTTTTATAAACTTTCATTTTTACAAGGTAATAAAAGACTTAGACGCTTAGACAGTTTTGGATCTTGGATTCTGGCATGTTGACATATAAAAAAATGATGAGAATAAAAAAAAGAAGATTTAATATCGAAAGTCGTGCGGTAGGTCGAGATGGAGCGTAAAATGCACTCGCCCATAAATGTTGATTACGTGGCCTTTACTGCTCGAGTTATTAGATTCTAGGGGTATTCTACACCTAGTGCCCTAAAGTCATCTAGCTTGGGAGTCACTGATCAAAAGCTCATTAATGGGTAGTTCTGATTAGCCTAAGGTAATCAAGGACTGTCCGAGTCAGATTTTACTATCTTCATGCTAGAGTCATTTGATCATTTCCTGCATTTGCGTCTTATTCTTAATGCTTGTTGAATGTTTAAGCTGCGGAGTTTGCATATTGGTATTAACAATCGATTGGGTGAACTTATTTGAGCTATGATTAGTTAGGACGGTTGGTCTTCACACACACACACTTAGAATGGATCGAATACAGTCTTATGCTTGAAATTGAATGAACCCTTACTCCTATATGTGTTTGCCTTGTTCTGTGTTTGCCTTGTTCTCTGGGAGTAGCTATGATCGAGCTTAGAAGCCATGATACTAGTATATAGTTATATTTTTTTCTTTCGCGTGTTTTACTGTTGTTAGTTTTGTGTTAGATAGTTTGATCGAGGACAAGCAAAGACTTATGTTTGGGGGTATTTGATGAGTGGAATTTACACCCGCTAATCGGATACTTTATGGCTTAAATAGTTGCCTGATCTTCGTAGATTTTATATAATTTTAGATGATTACTATATTATTATGCTTAACCGACGTATTGTAGGGCTTTACAGGACTTTTCTAGCTTTTAGGGGACAAAACGGATAAATTACATACACTGACGCCGCGACGCCAATACCAAGCCTTGTGCTCGTGCCGTAGTGCCACCCTCCTATCTTGCTGATGTCATCATGGCGCTGCAGCACCATGGTTCCTTCATGGACTCGCGCTGCAGCGCGAGCTCCGGTGTTTTCCAAGCTAACGTGGCGCCGCAGCGCCACCCATAGGCCTATTGCCCATGCCGCATCGCGAGCTCCGGTGCCCAGGCAGAGAGGGGCTTGGTTTGACCTAGTTAAAGAAGAAATATATATATATATCAACAGAGCCTCTGCAAAATATATCATATACTTGGAGAATAGCATAGCTGAGGATAGAATAGTTTAGTTTTCTCTTTTCTTCTATATTTTCTCTCTCTAGTTCTTAGTTAATGTCTGTAAATATAGATTAGGTAGATTAGGGAGAAGTCTGGGATTTCCTTGGAGCATCAAGAGCACTGAGCTACACGGATTGGAAAGCTGGAGAGGAGCGAAATGCTTGGAGACTGAAGAACCTCGACAAAGTTTATTCTTGTCCATTTATTTTCTCTGATTTTGTAGTCCATTAATGTTGTCTTTATTGCTACTTATATTTTGTTCAATAGCTATGAACTAAGTATTGGCTCTAAGGTTATGATAGAACCCTTTGTTATTCAAATTGACTGTCTTATCTCTTTGGTTGGCACCATATGATTTGGTTTAATATATCCATGCTTAATGATTCTCGCTAAGACATTAGTGATGATTTTGGTAATCTACATGATATTAAAAGAAGGATCATAGATTTACACCTAAATATATTGGCATGTGATTATGGATTTCGACTGCATAAGTTGTGCATAGAATAGACATATATATATGCGCCACGTGCGACCTATTTGAGAACTTATACTTAAATCCTTGTTAGGTTAATTCGCATAGACATGTGTAGGATTACCGCCTAGCTTGGACGTTCTTTTCTGTTCTATTCCCTAGTGGGTGGATCTGCAAAGGATATGTTTGTGCATACCTCGACAGAGGTTTATGAGCACATGTGTGTTCTCGGTCGACAAATTATCGTGACCATTAAGACCAAAGAGAGAAGGGAAAGTAGTTTGATGAAGCATAGCACGCCAGGTATTCGACAGAATGCTTGTGTGGGGTCAAGTTATAGCCTTAGCTTGTAATTCCTTCGATTATCCATTTATTTGCTTTGATAATTAGGTATAACTAGATTAATCACATTTCCATTTATTGCTGTTCGAATAAGACTTAAGCGATACAAAGTCGGTATTTGGTAAATATTAGTAATAGTTCCTCGTGGGTACGACACTCTACTTATCACTGTATTACTTGTTAGATCGCGTATACTTGTGCGTGTTTAGTGATCGATTTTTCGATCAACAGAGCCGCCATGTGGGGCCGTAGACGACGGAGCTGATGTTGTGTTGGTTGCTGGAAATGACCCGGTTGGTGGGAAGGGTTTGGGACGGTCTAAGAAAATGGCGTCGTTCTAGACTAAGGCACAGTGGGCTATGGAGTGGCTGGAGACGAATATGACGGTGCGAGAGCCAAGTCTGATGGAATCGAGGTGGGTCCTGGCGGGAGCTCCTTGTTGTTGTTGTTGTTGTTGATGATGGAGGAGGGAAAGAAGAGAGAGAAAAAGGATTTGAGGAGGGCAGAGATGCAGAGCGTGAGGATGATGAACTAGGTTTCCATTTTTATTGTGTCTCAGCTTGGATGATGAATATAAATAAGATTGGCAAAATGTTGGAGAAGATAAGAAGGAAAAGACTTAAACACCCCTTCAGATCCACACGTGTGCCTTAGTCGGTCACTTTTGACCCGTTAACAATTGAAAGTGTGCTTTTTGTTACGTTTAATTGAAATTTGGGGTGTACTTTGACATTTTTTTCTGTTTGGAGTGTAAAAATCAACATGGATGTAAAGTTTAGGATGCACATTGTCTTTTAGTATTTTCTTTTTTCATTTTCACGTCCACGTAGGATAAAAATTGAAACGATTTAACACTCGTGATGTAAAGATAACAGAATGACACAATTTCAAAATATTAATTAGTTTAAATGAGGTAATTTAAAAAATTAAAATTTTAATCAGTAAAATGTGCCAACTATATTGAGTAATTCATTAATTTTGTCGATAAAAAATTAACATCCATTTATTTTTTTTAACGAAATGACCCAATTTCAAAATAATAATTAATTTAGTGGGGTAATTTAAAAAATTAAAAGTTTAATTGTATAAAATATATCAACTACAGTGGATATTTTATTAGTTTTGCCTTTTTTAATTTATAATAAATAAATGCTATAAATTATTTCCCATATATATATATATATATTGTAAGACCCCGAATTTTATGAAATAAAAGTATTCAATTTTTCTTATAATTACTATTCAGTAAATGGTTAAATTGATAAAAGTTTAAAGTTATGGGTGAAATATGAATTTTTTTCAAAATAAACAAGTGGTTATAAAATAATCATTGTTGTCGGGGAATATTCGTTTGGTCGTGGAATATTCTTTCTGTCGGGGAATATTCGTACGACGACGCAGCTATTTGTGGACCCCATAACGAATAACTGTCGGGTGAAGAAAACGATAAATTTGAGTTTTTACAAATAACGGCGTAGTTGTTACCGTTAACACTGTTGGAATACCCGGTGGTTAAAATACAGTAATACGCGTTATTGCACAGTAGCACACGGTATTGCATAGTATTTTTGAAATTATTGATTCTTACGTAAGAAGGCACTACTCAATAATTGTTACAGTAATTACTGTTCAATATTTTATTTTATTGATTCAATAATTGCTACGTTAAAATTTTATATTATTGTTGTTCAATAATTGTCACTGCACAGTATTTTTCATTATCAGATCAATAATTCATATTATTTGAATAATATTATTAGATAACATTATTGGCAATGTCTAGAAAGTTCTGTCTAAGGAGAGGTTTGGTCACCTAATTGCGCGCCAGTAAGGAAAAAATTCTTATTGGAAAGCCCCCTCTTTCCTGAGAACGGCCTGGTTGTCATAAATGTGATTCTGTAATATTATTTGTGAATAATTAATTATTGATTCATATGATAAGGAAATATTTATTTTATGTGGATATAAATGAGGGATATATTTTTCTGGTTAAAAAAGAAGGAGTTAATGTTGAGGTATTTTATCTGTATTTTTGTCGGAACGGAGGTATTGAAAATCAAATTAGGGTTTTTGAGATATTTTGCGGGCATTATAATTTTTAATCCGACCGTTGGATCATGGTAATTTTTGGATATGTTATACATATATAAGTTGAGTATATGTTCACAAATTTTGAACCGTTAAAAATGAACGTATGATTTATTATGAATTTTACAAGATGACTGGTTCAGAAATTGTTGAATTTTCGGAGTTTATCATTTTGATGGAAAATTCTAGAATTGGTGGGCCCCACTTGTGGTTGGTGAAGAAATGTGCTGAATTATATTTCAAATGTGGTGGGTGGGAATAGTAGCAGGTAAAGCCTACTAAAATTTTCCTATAAATAGAGGGCTAAGTTAGAATTGAAAATCACACCAGAAATAAGTTTTCTCTCTTTCTCTCTCTATATTATGAAGTATATTTTGTGAGTATTTAGATACTTTGAGAGCTGCTATTCAGTGCAAGTTTCCTTCGGCTTTGCATACCGATCAGAAGTACTGCTCTTTTGAGGTAAGGGATAGTAAGGAATTTTAAGGGTTGTTATGTTTTTCAGTTTCGTAATTTTTCTGACCTTCAAAAATTCTGGAAAAATTTGAAATTATATTTTGATGAGTTTTCTTGATTGTGTCCAAAAATGGTAATTTTTGGATGTATAGATTGAGAGTTATGAATTTTATGAGAAAAGACTATTTTAAAAGTAACCGCTTATAATTTCTTGTGGTTAACTCCAAAATTGATGAAATTTTTATTGGGAGTACATGTATATGATAGAAGTATTTCAAAATTTTTAGACAAAAGTATAATTTATGATAAATGTCTAAATATTCGATGGTTTTGGCCATATGAAAAATAGTAAGTGAGTTTAAAAAAATTCTGAGAAAAATATATGTTCAATATGAGACAATATTCTGCTAAATCCCAGAAAAGAAATATTTTTGGAATTGATTTGGTATTTTTCATGAAAATAGAATAGTTATGAGTAAATGGATTAAATATGTTATGTGAAGTAAGAAAATTGAAAAAAATAGGATTTTATGGTTTGAGAATCCTATATGAGGTATATGCAGATTTTTGATGAGGGTTTTGATTATTGGTGATAAAATCTTATGAGTTTGGTATTTTAGAATGATTAAATGCATTATTTAGTAAAGTGTAAACAATTTAAATAAATTATTTATAAGCTTAAGAAATATTATTCTTTCAATATCATTATACCGAAATACTGGTATAGATTTTATTGTGGAATTTCTACCTTTTTGTGTCGGGTTTATTATTTATGAGTTACTATTAACGAGTTACTATTCATGAGTTAATATTCACGAGTTACTATTCATGAGTTACTGTTCACGAGTTACTATTCACGATAAAAATTGGTTTCTTTTTCTAATCAAATTATAGTTGATTTACGAATATTACTCTTGAGATTAAAACTAGATGTAGATCATATTATTTTTATTATTATATATAACATTTTTATAACCCTAATGATGATATTTCTCTTTGACTTGAGTGTAAAGATGTGTAGATTTTTAGTATGATCATGACTATGGGTTCTCTTTGGCCAGTAGTGCAAAGTTGAATCGTTGATTGATATGATCATGACCATTGAATTTATAAGTGAATATCTTTAGCTTAAGTGCAAAGGTGAATTGATCAACATGGTTATAATTATTGTTTATATAAATTCTGAAATGATTATATATTTCTTTGAGATATTAATATCTTTGGCCTGTAGTGCAAAGATGAAATATTGATAAATATCTTTGGCCTGTAGTGCAAAGATGAATTGTTGATGAATATCTTTGGCTCGTAGTGCAAAGATGACATGTTGTTGAATATCTTTGGCCAGTAGTGCAAAGATGAACAGATGTTGAGATAAACATGACCAACTGGTGATACAAATGAATATCTTTGGCCGTAGTGCAAAGATGAAGTTATTAGTATGATTATGAACAGGAAATGTGATTTGGTGTAACCATGATCTTTGATGTTTCAAGTAAAGATAGGTGATAAAAATTATCTTCGTCCTAGATGAGAAGAGGAATTTAGAACTACAGTTATGATTATGAGTTATTCATATGATTGTGGACCAGAATTGTTGATTGATGTTACAGGGATAAAACATTGTTGGTGAATTTTTAACATGGAGAAGATAATAGACTTTATAGTCTATTTTACTCTTCTAATGGATTGCTCGTTCCGCTGCAACTATGGTTGAAATTTTTATCATTTACCATGTATTCTAAATCTCTGATTTATTATTGATGAAGGCTATTGATAATTTAATTATCTTTAGTCATGATATTCTTTACTGAGCTAGTTGTGCTCACCCTTTTGCTTCACAATTCCTTTCAGGTAATAAGAGTGTAGCTGGGTCGAGCGAGGGTAACGGGAAAATAGAACGGTGGTCTCTAGCTGTGAATGTTCTCCCGAAGCAGTATAGAAAAGTTCATTTAGTAGTTTTATTTGGTGAATCCAATAGGGTAAGGTGTACCCAACGTTGGAAGGGTGTTTTGTCACTATCATACAAGATGTCTAATGACATACAACCTCGTGTCATCATAAGACAGGGTTGTGCTCATCCACTTGCTGAGTATTTTTACGAGCACTACCTATATAATCTTGGCGTTTGTTTGAAGTATAATTCTCAATTAGAGACAGTGGAGATAATGATAAGTCAAGAGAAGACTCACCATTAGGAAGAATATGATAGTAATCTTCTCGTTTTTTTTTTTGGGGTATATTGGGTCAACCAAAGATAATTCTGTGGTCATATGATATCTATTATAACCTAGACGCATGGCCTCCCATGTACAAAGGTTTCTTTGAGCACTTCCCAAAGATTCTAATTTCTAAAATAGTTTTTGACTATACCTTTATGTAAGGTGTCATTGTGATGTGATGTCCACGGTTAGAACATGAGTCACATTTGGTATATATTTGTATCCAAACTCACATCATATGTGTTGTTGTATTTTGTACGATAATTGTTGTAATAAAGTTACAGTTGTTTTATGTATCATGTATTTGGTGACTCAGAATAGGTTGGATGGAATGGACCTATTTTGGGGTCGTTATATATATATATATATATATATATGATAATGATCCATATTCAAAGTTAAATACATATATATGATAACAGAAAGTCTAGGGGGACCGGGATTTTCCGACCGGGGTAGTGATCGGTCGGAAATTTTTTTATTTTTTTATTTTTTTATTTTTTTGCTTTTGACTACAAAATAATTAATGTGATTTATTAGAACTGAAATTTTTATAAAATACAGTGATTTAGGTGTCATTTGGATACACGTAAAAAATAGGGTTGTACAGACTGTATAACCATATTTTTTACATGTATCCAAACGACACCTAAATTACTGCATTTTGTAAAAATTTCAGTTCTAATAAATCACATTAATTATTTTGTAGTAAAAAAAAAAAAAAAAAAATCCGGCCGGTCACTACTCCGGTCGGAAAAGCCGGTTCACCTAGAAGAACTCATATGATAATGATCTATATTCAAAGTTAAATACTCCCGCAACAGTAAATCTGTTCAAACCGTTTGTGTTAAAATGGGTAATTAACATGACCTTTATATATCACTAAAGTTTGCTAATATATTTATATATATTTTTTCTTTTTTGAAATGGAGGGAGTACATTTTGCACTCTAAAATCTAAATACAAAAAACATTGCAAAACTTCTAACAGATCAAGCACATCTTTTACATGAAATTCAAACTCCCAGTACAAGAAGTATCCGGCACCCAAAAAGCACAGGACCCATTTAAATTACTTTTTCAAATCACACCAACTTTCTCTATTCTTACTTCTTAGTACCAATTCCGATGCAAATAAAATTCAGATCATTTTCTTTCTTAACCTTTTCCTGTTTAAACAATTGGGTTTCCTTTATTTTCTCTAGCTTTTACTCGAAGTCTCCCCATTTACCACCCCATAAATCCTTCTCTTGAGCTTTTGCCCAGAGAAAATTTCTTGGTAATATTCTCAGTTTGTAAGTATCATTGCTTAGTTTTTCTTTTGTGCATATAAATGGTGTGTTGTTATATCAATTTTCAGAATGTCTATCTTTATCTTTTCCAATTATTTGTTTGGCATTAAATTTTGATTTTGGTCCTAAAGAATAAAAATGTAAAAGAAACTGAATTTTAGTATCTTTTCCTTTCAATTTAATAGAGTAAATGGGGGGTTTTAATGAGGGTTCAATTGGTGTTAGTTTTGATCTTTGCTCTAAATCTAGCTAATTTTTTGTGGTGGATGTAATTCGTCTTCTAAATATGGGAACTCTTGTTGCAGTTAATTTGGTTTTATGAATTTTGATCATAACCCCATAAGTTCAATTCCCACATTTTTTATAAGCTAATTCCCATTCCAAAAACTTCATGTTCTCTGTAATGAATTGATGATGTATAAAATCTTAAATGGTTACTATAAATATAAATGTTGTTTACTTTTGTAGAATTCTTTGTGTTTTAAAAGAATCTGATTGATCAGTAAATTTCAGTTCTTCTGTATTGACTATCATATTTTTTTTAATTATGAATTACTTTATTGCTTTAAAAGGTTCCTACAGAATTTAAATGGATGTTTTGTTATTTTTTGGGGACTACACATTTTACAAATTCTAATTTGTCTTTGCTTTAGTTATCGACGTAGGTTCATAATTATTTTGCCCCTATTTATGGTCTTTATCATTGTCATTAGCATATTCTTCCATTCGATATTTAATTCTCACATTTTTGCTGAATTCCTTTCATGCTTTTATCTGTAACTTTATTTTTCTTGCATTGATATAGTTTCTAGCTTGAATTTTCCATCAAACATTCAAACTATTGTTTCTTACAACCAATATTTGTTTAGTAAATTGGTTTAACTGAGTAGAACTGTTGTAAGATGGAATGATAATTATTCATTAAATCACAGATTAACAATATGATCTGTAAGTTATTGTCATCGAGTTGAAATTTATTGTATGGATTTGATCCAGGAAATATTGATTTTATGATCTTTGGATAGTGTTGTGTAATATGTATGAGTTTGACATTACTATCATCATTTCTGAAACTGTACTCGCTACTTTCATTTTTAACTTTTCTAATCAGCTTTACAGATCTTTGATACCACGAATTCAACTATAAGTTTGTTTGAAAGGGACCGTGGTGACGATGGATTCTCTGTTATTGGTGACAAGGGGGAAATGGGGTTTATTGATTTTGAGGATGATAAATCTGTTTGTTGTTATGATTCTAACGAAAAGGGGCCTGTTATAATCTCTATCCCTTTTCCTTTCATACAAGGAAAGCCTCCATCTGTTTTTGTTGGAGAAACTTCTTCACATTCAATCACTCTAGAAAACACCACAACTGAATGTCTGGATTTATGGGGAATTCAAATTTTTTGTTCAAATCCTGTGGATTCGTTCACTTTATCCTTGCTTGAACCACCCTCAGCAAATTCCACTATAGGGTACATCCAAGGCTTTTTGGAGGGATTCTCTCTCGAGGATAGAATACTTCCGCCACACAAGACACTAACTATTTGGTTATCTTGCAAGCCAAAAGAGATCGGTTTGCACACATGTATTGTGCATTTTGATGTAGGGGATGAAAGGATTGAACGCGTGGTTTTCCTATTGGCAGAAGATAAGGTCTCCCAGTCTTTGGCTGCAAACAAGCGTTACTCACAAGTTCCAAGAAGAATGCCTTTTTCTTGTGATGGGACGGCTGCATTACGCCCTGCCAAAGCAACAAAGCAAGGGTTTAACTCTAAGCTTCCTCAATTTGAAATTCCAAAGGATGTCAGAGAGTTGTTGGAGAAGAAGCTTGTTCCTGCGTTTATTATAGAAGGTTTAGGGAAGGAGAATTATGCTGAATACTTTAACACATTACTAATTATGGAAGAGATGCACCTTGAGGTAATTTCTACTGCTTGATACAACAAAAGATAGAATGGTCTCTCTCTAAATTGGCTTTAAATAATAATGTGTTTTGATACAGAGAGAAATGAGAACTCATGACATTGAAGGTGTCTCCATGAGAAGGAAAGGAGCTCACTTGTTGGCTCTTGAGGTTCCTGGCCTGGCTGAGAGGAGGCCTTCACTTGTACAGGGTGATTATGTCTTTGCAAAGTTTGTCTCCTGGAATGCAGATGACACCACTCCCGCATCTCAGGTTAGTATTCTTTCACTTTTGTTCCAGCTGTTTGCTATTTTGATAGATAAATAATTGGGTAAAGAAAAGCAAAGACCCTCAAAGTTAAAAGTATTTGATATCATGTCTAGTAAAAGTATGGACAATGGGGGAATTAGCATGCTTACACTTGCACAAACAACGCGCATATCTGACAATCTTGTGTACGTTAATTTATAATAAGTTAAGAAATATATAGCAAATTCTTGTGGCTTGATACGATAAATTGTCGTGCTTGAGATCATAACTAATCATGGATATGTGGCAGAACATCCAAATACGTCTCAATTCTTAAGTAAAGATTGTCTTGGGGTGTGCAGAGCTAACAAAAAGCACAATATTTGAAAAATAAATATCGTAATATGCGGTATAACCGTTGATGATTTCATTTCGTATATAGATGCATACTTATACTGTTATACATGAAACAAATGTAGGTATCAAAACTGAATATGTGGAGTTTACTTATCATGCATATATTACTGTGTCATTTATTGTAAAGCAGAAGTTCCATATGATGACTTTCTTCATTTCGAAGCACGAACTTGAATCTGTGCTCTTAAATAATATTCCTTCTGTTTCACAAAAAGAGTCGCATTTCCAGAATTTAAGAATACTAAGGATATATTTTTTGCCATTTATACCCTAAACAATAAGTTGTTACTTTTGCAGTGTGGTATGGTAATGATATTATGATGGAAAACTTGAGGACATTGTATCATTTTATACTGCGGAAGAGTTTTTTTTTGTCAAATGGAACTCTTTTTTGGCGGACGGAGGAAGTAATAACTTCTTATGTGCTGCTTAATTATGCATGATTTAGTTTGTTAGAAGATTCATTATTTTTCACTTGTGGAATCATTGCAAGAGGTGTTTTTCAGGGCGTCATCTATCGGATTGAGGCTGAGGAGGTGCTTTTGAAGTTTCCTAATGAGTTTCACATGCATCATCGACCTGAGAATGTTTACAATATTCAATTTACTTATAATAGAGTGTGCATGAGAAGGTTATATCAGGCTGTCAAAGGAGCTGAGCGTTTAGAGTCAAATATTCTCTTTCCATCGGAATCAACGAAGAGGTCAATAAAAACGACTCCAATTGTGCCTCTTATGTCTCTAAACGAGGAGCAACTTCGTTGTGTTGAAATGATCCTCGGTTGTGATGGTTCTCCTCCCTATGTTATACACGGTCCTCCAGGAACTGGTAAGACAACGACTCTTGTGGAAGCAATCTTGCAGTTATATACAACAAGAGAAAATGTTCGCATTCTTGTATGTGCAGCATCAAACAGTTCAGCAGATCACATACTAGAGAAACTTGTTGAGAATAAGGTGGCTAAAGTAAAAGACAATGAGACATTTCGGTTAAATGCCAGTAGTCGTGTTTATGAAGATGTTCAACCTAACATCATCCGCTTTTGCTATTTTGATACGTCCATTTTCAAGTGTCCGCCACTTAAGGCTTTATTGCGTTATAAAATCATCATTTCTACGTATATGAGTTCATCTATTCTTTACACAGAAGGTATTGGATGTGACCATTTCTCCTATATTTTCCTAGATGAGGCGGGACAGGCTTCAGAACCAGAAACTATGGTTCCTCTGTCCAATCTTTCTAGAAAGGAAGCCGTGGTGGTTCTTGCAGGCGATCCTGAACAATTAGGTCCAGTTGTATATTCCCGCGAAGCAGTAAAGTTTGGGCTAAGAAAATCTTACTTGGAAAGGCTTTTTGAATGTGAACATTACAAAAAGGGGGACAAAAGTTTCATCACGAGATTATTGAGAAATTACCGATGTCATCCAACAATTCTTGACCTACCCTCAAAGCTTTTCTATGAAGGGACATTGATTGCATCTAAAGATGTTTTGTCTTCTCCCAAGTCTTGGTTAAATATTCTTCCCCACAAAGGATTTAATGTTCTATTTATTGGCATTCAAGGAAGTGACGAAAGAGACGGAAATAATCCGTCATGGTTTAACCGAATTGAGGCAAGCAAGGTGATTGATCTTATTAAGAAACTCACAGCGAGTGCGGATCTACATGAATCAGATATTGGGGTAATAGCTCCTTATCGCCAGCAAGTGGTCAAGATAACCAAAGCACTCGAAGCACTAGATTTTTCTGACGTTAAGGTTGGGAGTGTTGAACAGTTTCAGGGACAAGAGAGAGAGGTCATAATTGTGTCTACTGTCAGGTCGACTGCCAAGCACAATAAGTTTGACAGAACTTACTCTCTTGGATTTCTTAGTAATCCAAGAAGATTTAATGTAGCGATTACTCGGGCTAAATCCTTGCTCATTATTGTCGGGAATCCACACATTGTTAGTAAGGTGCGTATTTCTCATTTCAATTCTATTATAATTTCCTTATCAAGTAGATGGCTTAGTTTTAGCCCTTTGGTATGCATTTATAAGCTGAATTCCTGCATAAGGCTCCGGTTATGCAACCACTTACCGTTAAATGAGTTTTAATTCTCTGCAGATTTTAGTTTTCATTTTTTGTTGTTGCTTTGTCCAGTTGTATATATGTATATGTTCTTAGAGTAAATACATGACCCGGCACAAGCCCACCTAACACTTGAAACTACTAATGGATCAGATGGCAGGTAGGCCTAGTGGCAAAGCTAGGATTTTTATTTAGCGGGGTCAAAATATTATGATGCTATAAATAATTTGGCGAGGGTTAGGGAACAGCGCTCCCGAGCCAATTTTTTTAGATAATTTTGCGCTTTTTGGCCGATTGCACATATAAAACATGTATTTTTGGCCGATTCCATATATATACACCCCTTATTGACCCCTAATACACCTTTCTAATCACAAATTCGTTAATAAATATTTAAATTTCTTATGTTATAAAAATAATATAAAATTAGATTATTATTTATTTTAAAAATATTAGAGGAAGATGCATACATCAAGGAGTAGAAGTAATATGAAATTGAGAAAGTTATAAAAAATTCAATTTGACCCTGTATATTAAAAAATTTATAAAGTTTCAGTGTGGTCAATTTATTCATTACACTTAAATTTCTTCTAAATTTATCATATATTATAAAATAATTTTTTTTCCAATGGGGTCAATTGACCCCACCCTCCAACATGGCTTCGCCCTGCAGGTAGCACAATATAGCACCTCTACTAGAGCAACAATATGATTTTTCTAGGGCTTGAAGTACTTTTTTCATCCTAGGATATGCACTACATAATTGAGTTGGATTCTTTCCGACATAAGTGCTAGAATTACAAGTCTTTAATTGCTAAGAAAAGGTTGGCACAAAATGATATTAAAACTAATCAGTTATGATTATCTGCATTTGGGACAAATGACAAAAAAATTCGCAGCATTGGCTTGTTGCAGCTAATCAACTTTGTTGAAACAAGATTTTTATTTGATAAAACCATATGAAAATATTATACTTTTGCGCTCATAAACAAGGTGAGGGAAGACAGGAGCGCATACACTGTATGAATATATGAATATTTGTTTTGGTCAATGCCAGTAACATCTGCATCTGCAGTTTTGTGTAGGCAAAATGATATTTCTTTCCAAACTTTAGTTTACTGTAAAAGCAGTATCTATCTTCAGTATTCAAGTTTTTAATGCTCAAGTATCATGTAATTGATGATTATATATTGCACAAAATCATACTTGATAGACTCTACGACACGCTTGCGTGAAGTGGTCGTCGTCCGAATCGTTTTTAACAAATTATTTACAACACCTTAACTCCCGCCTATATGTAGACGGTAATCTCAATACAATTACTCGCGTTAGGAATTCTACGTTGAATGGACACCAACTACACATTGACCACTTGCTTATATTGAAACGGTAATCTTGGTACAATCGACAATTGATACGGTAGAAGACGACACACAACTATGATTTGTTGTATGATAAATCAATATTGAACCTCACAGAAAAACCATGAACAGTTCGAAAGGAGAATAATCTCATCAGGATTTTATTAATCAAAAGTTATCTCTAGTTGTTTTCTTAATACATCAGTTATGCATTCTATTTATACTAATAAAATAAACCCTAATTCTATAATGAATAAGAATTTGAATGGAAAAATAAATCATAGCTAACAAATCACAAGGAAATCAAATCCTATCCAAAAGTAACCTAATTACAATAGGAATCTGAAAATATATTGAAAATAATTAATTTAGGAAGTAAATCCGCGTCCAAATATGTAAAAACGCGTCAACAAAATAAACAAAACCCGACCAACTCACTGGGGCGAGTTTAAGCTCGTCGGGGCAAAGTCCAACAGAGAGCAGCTGACTGGGGTGAGCTCCCAGTTTTCAGCAAACTGGGAACCCTCGGAACTTTAGCTGAGTCGTAGTTGGTCGATGTGAGCCCGGTTAGGATCGTATCAATACTGGTGCAACATTTTTAATTTCTACAAGTTGCAGTAATGTTGCCTTTGGATTGCAAAAATCAAAGTGGGAATGAAATAAAAAAAAATTGTGTTTGATTTTTTCTAGTGGAATGGAATTATTGCCAAATTGATAATTTTCTTTCTATAGGTGATTGTGGAATGACTCATTCCATTCCATTCTTAATTCCATTACCTACTCTACTCCATTCTTAGTATTATTCCGTTCATTCAATTCAAATGTAGAATTAATAAAAAATGCAGAGACCAACCAGCCCTTGAATTATAATTAGGTTTATCGGCGTATAAGGTACTATCATTCTGAATCGTGGTATGAGAACTAAATGTTTTGTGCAGTCTAGCAAAGGTAGTGTTCCTCGTACCGAAATTCGTTCCGTGTACCCAGTCGATTAGCGTTCCTGGTAACTATGTTTATAATGTCCCTAATGATAACTACTACCTCTATTAGGGAAAAAGAAATAAATAATTTCCATCAAAAATAGTACTCTCTTTTTTGTTTATTTATGCAGCTATATTGACAGCCGTGTAGTTCCCTTTTCATATCAATGCACTTCAAAAAGAGAGAAGCATAGAGAAAGATAAATACAAAAATATATTTCTATAGATATGGTGTTCTGTGAGCTTAGAATTTCTACAAGGCCATACATAATCTTGTATCAAAAGAACTTCTGAGTCGCAACATAGAGACTAGAGTTATGCAAACATCTTAACACATTTTTTGACTAAATTTAAGAAAATTTAAATAAATGAAAAGAACAAACAAGGTCGAGGGGCATACCCCCAGAGCATAATATAGCATGGGCAACATAGGACAGGCCCTAAAATGCCATGACTATAGAGGATCAAAAGAACAGAGTTTACACTTTCAAGTGCTGCAGTGCCATTTTGTGACCCTGGAGTCATTATTAATCTAACTTTGTTTGTAACTGCAGGATCCTTATTGGCACAAGCTTTTATGGTATTGCTCTGATAACATTTCCTACCAAGGCTGTCCTCTCCCAGAAAAATAACATATGCAGAAAAAGATCATACGAAACAACTTGAATTATGAAGTTAAACTGTCTCTTAAACAAGTACTAGTCTGTCATCATGAAGCACAGACACTTCTCGGAGGTCGTATCCGTATCAGATACTTGTCGACTGAGTATTTTCATTGAACTTAAACTTTTAAGTTAACCACTTGCTTATGGGAATCTCTTGATTTATGGTTATGTAAAATATAATAACTAATTGTTATATCTATATATGTACGTCTATACAAATATATAAAATTTCAACTTTATGGTGAACTAATTATGAAGGCTGAAAGTCCACTTGGTGATAGGCAGCTTGTGTACGTAATATCATGGCCACAGATGCATGCAAGTTTATTAGCTTTATAAGAGCAAAGTTCAGAAGATGCAATGCTCATTGTTGGTTATGCAGCAAACTATGCAGATAAGGGTTCTGTTGGTGGATTTTCCTGCTAGTTATGTTGGCAATCTTGAAGAATTAGCTGTAGTCTAATAGTTCCATTGCTTATTCTCCAACTAGTTATGTATGATAGTCCCATTTGTTAAAAAAATTATTCCCCTATGGATAATAATATAAAATGTTACTCCCTCCTTCGTTCCTGATTATAAGATCATCATTATTGACTTTTGAAAGTTAATTTAATACATTTTTAAACTTGAAATTGAGATGATTCAAGAAATTATGAAAGAATAAATTTTATAATGAATAAAACTTTTTAGATAGTTTGCAATATTTATCATTCTACTGACAAAAATTAAAGGTATTGATGTTAATTTTGTGTTCGAAAATGTCTAAAATTGATTTCAAAAATTCAATAATAATTTAATATTTTGAAATGGAAGAAGTACAATGTTATCAAGTTTAACATCATAATTTAGCTACTATGTCACAACTTAAACTAAACACTTGTTATATTTAAGAATTTATAAGAAACAAATATATATATATATATATATATATATATATATATATATATATATATATATATATATATAGTCCGGTTCTGGTCCGGACACCCGTATTTTAGTACCGTCCGGACTTTTTTTTTTAACAACTAAAAAAATATATATTTTATGGAACTTGAATTTTTACATAATACAGTGTTTTGAATGTGATTTGGATACATATAACAAAACATGTCTATACAGACTGTAGTTGTTTTAAAAAAAAAGCAAAGCAAAAAAAAAAAGAAGTTTCGTCGTTTAAGAAAATCCAGGGATGGATCTAAAGCGGACCAAATAAGCGGACCAAAGAACGGACCAAGATAAAAAGCCGCGGGTTGACCATGAAATCCGCGTGTTTTTGCCTTGGTCCGCTTATTTGGTCCGCTTTAGATCCTCTCCGTATATATATATATATATATATATATATATATATATATATATATATATATAGTGGGGTTCAGAAACGGACGAAGCGTGCGGACTAACAAACGGACTGAAGAAAAAAAGAAGCACGCAGGTCAGAAAGGGGGAAAACAAACTGAAGCGAAAAAATACGCGGGTCACAAAGACCCGGGTCAAAAACCCATATGCAATCACAAAACTTTCGCTTTCAGCGAGCAAAACTTTACAAACTCTGCCGATTCTTTGATGAAGTCCCCTTTCCCCGATTCTGAGCATGAGCATTTCCCCTCTCAGTCATCCGATTATGAAGCTATGGTTTGCAAACCGGAAGTTTGGTGAGATCGAACTCCACATAACCTGTTGCAAACTTGTTGATTTGAAAGAAATCTAGGTTTGTATAGTTATTTTGTGGCTGGGCAATTGGATTGAAGCTAGGGTTTGCAAATTGTAAGGTCAGTTAGACTCTCTCTCCTAAAGAAATTTGTTTTTGTAGTGATGCATAATAAATAAAATTTGTTTTTGCAGTGATGCATAATAAATAACCTGTAGAAAGAGGAGTTATGATTTGAATGATGCTATAGAGTTCTTTAACCAGTTATTGGTGGAAAAGCATTTTCTCCCATTTGTAATTCCTTTCGTTTTAGTTTTTTGGTCAATTGAGAAATGGGTCTTTTCTCTCTCCAATTGGGTTCCTCTTGCAGTGGCTGTTTGAGCTATTATTCAGGTTACTTCTTGTGATTTCCACCCTTTTTAATTACTTGTGACCCTTAGATTTGCAGAATTTGGAGTTTATTATAAATTATTTGCCTTTTTTTTGTTTTTTATTTAGTTTACTTTGATGTAATGTTTTGTATGAAAGTCAAGATTACTGCCGGCTTGAGATGTAGATCATACTTATTAGGCGCACAGCAACAATAAATCTATGCCCTCCTGCGGAACACATGCCTATAAGGTATCCCTGGTCAGTCCTGTTTTGCATCTTTGATAAATGATAAACGATAAAGAAAGCCAGTATTGGTTTGGATCAAGCATTTCTTCTCTCTCTTTATGTCTTTACGTATAAAAAAAAACCAGAACTGGTTTGAAGTAGGCTTTTCATTTATCAGTTTAAGTTTCTATATATTTTCGTAAATGTCTTCATACCAATTTGCTAAGGACATGTGGTTTTAACCAACTGTTAAGGTTGGGATCAAGTAAACTATTATTCTTGCCCAAGAATGGTATGTATTTATTTATTGTAATTTTTATATATTTGTTCCTTTTACATAAGTGAATAAATTTATTTTGTCCCAAAATATGCAGCAATGTGGTAACTTCATCAGCTGGTGTGACGAATATGTTCGAGTGTTGCATAATCAAGAGAGGTTGCAAATGGACACATCCGAGTATTTAAATGTAACAACTCATCCAACGAATACTAACGACTCCAATGAATTAACGATTGTGAAAATTGAAATGCGTCAATTGCAACTAACTGTGCGATTTGTTATAATTGTTAATGTTATGTATGCGGTGTTGTTGTTAATGTTATTAAATCGGTTGTAATTTTGATAATTTTCATTATCTAACCATATGTATGCGGTGTATAATTTCCTCACTCTTCTCTTTGCCTTTTGCTCGTCTTTTCAACCCTTTTGTATAAAGGAACTTGTGAATTTATAGGTATCGAATGAGATTTTCTACTATGTTGGTTTTACGTATTTTATAAGTTGAATTTTGGTAGTTCTTGATTTGAGATGGTTAAAATTAACCACAACTGATTTTCTGGTTCCTAGCTCTGCCAAAATTGGTGTAAAGTAGGCTTAATAATTGTGAGCTGTTGTTACTATAGTTTATTGAACCAACTTGTTGATAATGGTACTGTGTCCGTTGGATGTTCTATATGATTGCCAATCGCACAGTTATGTTGTTTTGATCCTGATAGAGAAGTAACATTAAACATTTCTACAAGTTAGTTTTGTTTTAATCAAAGTTTTTCTTGAACAATGTTTTTTATCAAGTTGGTCCACGAAAATTTTTACATGGTTGACAAATGGATTGGCAAAGGGATTTTTGGCATATCGTGATCATGCACTAAGAACATATGTTTGTTTGTTATGTTGCATTCGATTGAACATATGTTGTATATCAAAGAACATAAATAGTAAAAGTTAAAAAGACTAGTCAAGCCACGATAATTGAAGTCTGTTAAGATACTTTAGCCAGCCAACAACAGAATCATTTGTATGGAAAGAGAGAATACAAGTTAGGGGCATTACGTAATCCACCCACAAAATAAGAAGTGAAAAAAAGAAATAATCACATTTGTATGGAAAGAGAGAATACAAGTTAGGGGCATTACGTAGTCCTCCCACAAAATAAGAAGTGAAAAAAAGAAATAATCATAAAGTTAGCAGCTCTCCGATTCCAACAAAGAAGCGAAACAGACATCCCTCTAAATATGGATTTTAGAATCTCTTCTTCCAGCTGGCTCCCTAGACATGGATTTTGCTTTGACCACCTCATTAGGCCAAGAGTCCTTGTATTGTACATAAAGATCCAAATTTGATCCTAGATGATCCCACAACTTGTACAATGATAAATCAGTGGTTAAATTGCCAAGACACAAAAGAGTTGTTGTCCTCGCCCAAAAAGACATTCAACTCATTCATTGCTTCTACTTTGCGCCTGCTATTTTTGAGCAAGACAATAACATATTCCTGCAAAAAGGATACGGATAAGTGAATTGGTATTGCCAAATGGTAAGCTACTTCTAGCTAAACCAATAAAATCCATGTATACAGGCCCAAATATGTCGATCTATCCCGAGAAATGCAAAAACCATAAACTCTAAAAGTCCAAGATTAAGTGGAAAAATAGTTAACCTTAAGACATAACCAGACTGTTATTTTTATAAGTACTTTAAGTGGAGACACCAAAGCGTGAGCATAGCCTGTATTTGTAGAGCAACTGTACCAAGAAAAAATCACCTCTACAAAATAGTGGAAATATTTACCAGAACAACACAAAAAGAATCGACAAAAATTCAGGGGAGGCTGCCCAACAAAAGAAACAACAAATTAAGCAAAGAAGCAGTAGACTACTCATTCTCTCCATTCCTGCCACATAAAAAAGACATAAAGACACAGTCTTCCCTTCTTCTGTCTCCTATACAAAGGCAAACTCAAAGAAACATTGATAAAGACCTTGGCATGACCAAACTGTACCAGACATTAATTCAAAAAACAACAAACAAAAACTTTTGTACTGCTGTGAAAGAACAATGTTTTCAACCAAAGACCTCAAAGATAGCAAAAGTTCTACATCCCAAAAGAATAGCATCCCTCTTTTCATCAAAACCAAGAAATCTAGTATATATCAAGCATGTCTTACAGCACAAATGCAATATGTTTACTGCAACATCTTTTTTCCACATTGTCATTATGTGTCGTCGATTGTGCTACAATATAAGGTCGGACACCTAGTTAGTACATCTAACTTCATGTCTAGATAATGAAAAAAATTATATTTCAGACACTTTGAAGACTTTCCATATTCATTTTATACTCGTTACATTTCTATGCACATTTAATGATATTTCCATACAAATGATGAAAAAATTAACATTCTCAAGCAAAAGTTGACATCTTCCACATCATCTTGCATATATCTCTCAACCTTTTAATTCCAACTGTTACTCTATATCAGCAACGAAGTAAGATGATAAATGAATGTAAAAAGGGGGATAAAAAAACTCTAATTATGACTGCTAATATTGCCAGTGAAAGACATGAAAATGCAACATTAACTTTCAATTAGGCAATTAGTTCATAAAAATATTAACTAGTAATTAATTTCTATAGGATCTAGTTTTAAGTAGAAGACACCAGAACCATCTTATTATGCTACATCAGCCAATCAGATAGATTTTGAGATAAAGATCAAATGACCCTCAAAGTTTTCCAATACGCAGTTGCAGTTTAAGATAAGTGCCTTTTGATGTTGCTGTGTGTTACAGCAAAGTTCATTAATTCAGTGGTCAAAGGATGGTATGATGTGAAACATTATATGGATATTTATAATTATTTCCACAAATTACAAAGCTACAAGATCATCCATCCTAGCAGTAACAAAGCTACATGACAGGAGATCAATGGAAATTTACAATAACTTACGCCCAAAATGCAAAAAAAAAAAATCACAGATACAAGACTATCAGCCACAATCCAATAAATAACTCTAATTAAACAAATATTGAGAAAAACTCGGTTTAAAACTATCAAAGTTTGGTGATATCAGAAATTTTAGGAGAGAGAATCTCACTTACATTACGATTTGCAAACCCTAGCTTCAAAGGGGCTTTGTTCTGTTCTCAGTCGTAAGGGACTTCGCAAATCTACCTTATTTAGTGGCGAATGGAAGAGAGGAATGGCAGAAAGGGATTTTGCATGGGTTCTGTTTTCTACGAATCGGAAGAAAAAGAGAGAAGGAGGGGTTTTCGTTCTCTACGAATTGGAAGAGAAAGAGAGGAGGGAAGTCTTCTTTCTGAATTCGTGAGTTTCTTTAATTTTGACCCGGATCTTTCATTTTGACCCGCGTGCTTTTTTTTTCTTCAGTCCGTTTGTTAGTCCGCACGCTTGGTCCGTTTCTGAATCCCATTGCATATATATATATATATATATATGCGTTTTATTTATCAACAACATAATTAAATATACAAACTTGGTTTGGTTTCATCACTTTTTCGTTTAGCTTTCTTATTTCTGTTAACATAAGTATTATCCAAATTTGTACAAATTAAATACTATCTAAATTTAAAAATATTCCTATCAGAATAGAAAAAAGAAAGATTTTTTTTCTTTTCTATTCAAATTAGAATAAGTACTATACAACTTTATAATAATTAAATATATATTATCCAAATTTGTAAAGTATTCAAACGAAACTCAACTAATCTCTAATGGAAAAAGTAACTTTTAAAAGAATTTTATTTTTGGTTTTTTTACCAATTTAATTACAAAATTTTTATCACAATTTTATGTAATTCATTAAGACAATAGAACACAGTATGTTGTTCCCAGAAAGGTACAAAGAGATCTAGAAGGGAATTGAATAGATTCTTTAAAATTTCTTTTTAAAATTATGTTACTAGATCAGTTAAGCAAGTTAATTGATTGATTAAGTACAACAGAATTGTATTTTTAAAAGAAAATTGTTAAATCTATAACACTTTTTATTATTTCCACAACAAAAGTGTTGATGTAAATGTATAGCGACGGTGAAAACTTTCACTATAGGATCTATACCGACACTTTTGTTGTGAAAATAATATTTTCTGTTGTTGATTTAACAATTTTCTTTTTAAAACCATTCAAAGATTATAAAGAAATGCACAGTTCTAAATTTAGTGAGAAATTGTAGAGATAAGTCATACAAAAATGAAAAGTGACAGAAAATGAAATGTAGAAAGTTAAAGAACACGAGGTTTTTAAGAGATTCACAGCATAAAAATCTCCTAATTCTTTTATTGTGGATGTTTTATTTACTCGCAAGTGCACAAATCGAATACTTAGTATAACTTACAAGTGCGAGGTCGAACCCTAAAGAGTTGATGGATGGAACGTGTTTATCTCACTCACTAATTCTAATTAATTACTAATCTAGCTTAGAAATTTTGAGGAAATTTTTATCAATTAAAAATATGTAAATAAAATAATCAATGATAAAATAATAGGGTGACGGAATCATATAATTAATACCATTTTCCTAATATTCATGCCCAATACTCTACTTTTATCTCTCACTAATTTAGTCTCTTGACTTTATTAGATGCGGAAAATAAAATCAATTAAGTCCAATTAATTTGTAAAATCAAATTGTTAATTCTTTCATAGCCAAACATATGTATAAAACCAAAATACTCATTATTTTCATCAAAACACAGTTTATATCCGTTTTGAACAAATTATAAACTGAATACAATAAATAATAATGAGAATCCAACTTTATTTTTTTATCAGTAAAAAATAAACATTCAATAGAAAGAATTATTTTTAATGCGAAAGCACTAAATTGATAGAATAAATTGGCATGAATATGTGCAACAGAATCTGTTAACGCCAAGTTTCGCCGACGCGTCCAATCACAGAATCCACGTGCTAGAACCTGCATAATAACAGATCACACAGAAGCTTGACGGCTTGTGCCGCCGGGGGATAGCTCCGGTGTGAGAATGAGTACAGACCGTTGCAAGGTTTAACAATGGAGGCTAAGTGTTAGTGTTCAAAAGTAGGTATTACCTGTTAATTATAACCTTGGCCTTATATTTATAATACTCACACCTTAGAATCCTTCTTTGAGTCGGATTAGGACTCCTAGTCATGGTAGTTACCATAACTTGGGTCCAACACAATCTCCTTAAAAGGCGCAAGTAGAATCCAATCCAATCACTACCTTTGGAGTTACCTTATTCAATTATGATTAGGATCCCGAACTCTGTACGCAGAAAAGCCCACTGTGCAGGCCCAAACAATCCCACCATCAGGTCTGGGTCTCGGCCCAAAGGACTCGAAGACCCGACCCCGAACACCCCACAACAGGGTAAGACCCCGGCCCAAAGGGCTCGCAGGCCGAACCCGACGAACATCCACTAAGATGAGGCTCCGGCCCAAAAGGACTTGGATATCGACCTAAACCCCTTCAACCTCTCCATGGGCTCCAACCCAGTGGTATCCTAATGCCCCTCTAATATCATGCCTTCGGCCCACGTGAAGGTTGGTAAAACGCTCCCGAACATTGCCTCCCAGTTTCCGATTATAATATACTTATAATTGGAGACTTGAAGGGTCAGGTATTCGAAAGGTCACGACAGCTAATGATGAGTTGTTTGGGGAAGCCAAATGGTCTGTCCTCGTTTCTCGAGACACTGCACGCCTTTCCAGGCTTGGTCTCACCTAGAGCATTTAATAGCCGCCCTTGGGTAGCGTGCACCTACCCCTATAAAAACCCCTCTCCATCACTTACTGCCATTTTTCCAGACTCCTGATCTCACAAATTTCTGCTAAAGTTTTTCGGCGAGGCGATTTTCGGCAAGCTCATACCTTCTCCAATACTTCACCGATTTTGTCTACTCTGCCCACTTTTAAACTTCGTTTTTGTCCGTCTTCTTCCCAAAACCTCACCTTTGTGTCTCATTCCCTTCAATTTCAACACCCAATGGCTGATTCTAGCACTCCTCCGGCTACTGAGCCAGTTCCTCCCTCTGTCACCACCGGTGATCTGATCCCGGTTGAATTACCAATTGCTCCTTCCGATAACCCTTCTTCCTCGGTACTCCCTACCCCTATCAGTGCCGAGGCCAAAATCTGCAATGCCTACCACTCCGAGACAGAGTTCTCCCATATCAATACCCCATCTTCCATTACACCCTCACAAATTTTAGACATCCAAACCCTTTTCAATATCCCCCCAGAATACAAGCTTCGGGGCCCAAAACCCGATGAGAAAATGTTTTGGAGGCCCGAAGGTGAATGGGTGGCCGTTCCCCTATATCTTCTCAAATATGGGGTTCGATTCCCACTTCATGAATTCATCTCTTCCTTCCTTTCTTTCGCGGGAATCGGGTTCGCACAGCTCGTGCCGAACTCGTACATCCACCTGGTCGCCTTCATTGCTTTGTGCCAGGAACTCGGGATCACACCTGGCCTCGACTTCTTTTTCACCCTCTTCACCGTAACCGGGTCGAAAGAACCTGGCTTGAAGCAGTTAAACAAAAGGCCCACCTGAACCGTTCCTGTTAAAACCCGTTCGAGCAACAAGGGTTGGCATGACAAGTGGTTCTTTGCCAGGGGAACCGACCTCCGTCTGCTCCCTCAATAGGCCCATCTTGAGGATCCCGTAGCCAAGGTGTCTAAGTTCCCGAAGGATCGGGCCGATGCCTTCAAATCTTTCTATAAGAGGTGGAGAAAAACCGAATGGAATCTGACCACCTTGTCCAATGAGGCCTGGTTATACAAACACGGCTGTAAGTACCCCCTTCCCCCTGTAGACTTCCCCTCTTTATCCCCTGATATTTTATGTCTTAGCCCGTCACCATCACCATCACCATCACCATCACCATCACCATCACCATCACCATCGAACCGATCAGCCTTCCAATCACCGACGAGAATGCTGAGGAAGAAACCACCCCGATAGTGGAACTTTCAACCGGTTCCACTTCGGGACCTCCCCCCCCCCCCCGACCAATTCCGCCAAACCTGCCACCAAAAACCTTCTGAAGATGAGTCGAGCGGAGAAGGTTGCACTATTAAAGAAAACCAAGAAGCCTTCTACCAAAGCTCCCGCCAAATCCATTACCCCAATACCCCCGAGACCGACTTCTCCTCCACCCCCTACCTAAGCCGAGGTGATCGTGGACTCGGAGGATACTAAAGAGGAGCGCCTCAAGCCTCGATCCAACCGCATCTCAAGCAACAAGTTGTGGAGGCTGACCCCTTGCCTGCCACCACGCCCTCTTCCAAGCCGAGCTCTTCTAGCAGATCGCCGACCACTTGTTGGCCGAAAGGTCCCTCCGAAGTGTTCCCTTTCCAACTGTTCGATCATTTTAAACTCCCCGGTGATGACGACCGCTTTAAAGGGTTCACTTCTGAAGACTACCTGGTAGCCTACATCCGAGCCCAGTGTCAGGTAACTTTTGAATTGGTTAACTTTTTCGATGGTTTCTATTCTTTACTTTGTATGATTGACCCACTTTTTCTTCTGCTATAGGCCAACGCCATCCTCTCCCGAGCCATCCCGCCTTTAGCTCGGACAACCAAAAAAGAAATTCAGCTGAGGTCGGATGTTTCATTGCTTGAGGCTGAGATTCGAGGCCTGAACTCTGACTTGGAGAAGGAAAGGGGTCTCTACGCTGAGACCCGTAATAAGACGACCGAGGCTGAGCATCGGGCTGATGGACTCCAGGAACAATACTCACTACTTCAACAAGAGTTCGTCGATCTTGAAGATCATGCAAAGAGGCTTCTTGAGGAGAAGGATCGCTTGGCCAGGGAGGTGAAGGATCGGGAGAAGGCGGCTGACACCATCGCAGAAAAATACTCTGAGATTTTGACCAAGATGAGGCACTTGATGCGGGAAAACACCGCCCTAACCGCTGAAGTCAACTCCTTACCGGGAAAGCTCGCCGAGGCCAAGCAGCAGGCAATTTCCGAGTACGAAAAGTCCGAAGCCTTGAACGATAAGGTCATGGCCCAATTTGGAGAAGGGTACGAGACTTATCGGGAAAAGGCTAAGGCAAAGCTGATGGCTGCTGGGCTTGATTCCTACATCCTTGACTCCTCTAATGATGAATCTGAGGCCGAAGCCGAAGACAACCCTCCTCCTAAATAGCTCTTGTTAGGACTTATAATTTTTGTACCATTTTTTTTTCAGTCTTTTCTGCTTGTATCCCGCCCGAATTGCAAGTGATCGGGTGTTGTAAAAATTTTAAAGTATGAATGAGATAGTGTTCTTGTTTATAAATTTTTGTAATCTGTTATACCCGTGACTTATCTCGACCAGTGGTGTCTTTTTGAAACTTCTGATCGGACCATGCCCGAAGATTATCTGAAAAAATTTACAGTTTTCTCAGTCAGTTATACTTGTGACTTATCTCGATCAGTGGTGTCTTTTCGAACCCTCTGATCGGACGGTGTCCGAAGTTTATCTGTTCGAGTATTAAGAGCCATATGAACATTGATGAAGTCAAATATCTCCGAAGAAAACTTTCATTTATTTCATTTAATATTGAAGCGGTTACATGGATAAAGAAAAGAATGACATAACTATTACTAGTAAAATTTTTTAAGTCTTCCAGCATGCCATGTATTCTTTACTTCTGAACCGTCCATTGCTCGAAGCCGGTAAGTACCTGGCTTTGGCACCTCTGCTACCTCGTATGGTCCCTCCCAGTTAAGCATCAGTTTGCCAGTGTTCTGGGGGGTTGATGCCTCCGACTCCCGGAGGACCAAATCACCCACTTCAAACCTCCTCAGCCTCACCTTCTGGTTGTAGTGTCGGGCCGTTCTCTGCTGATAGATAGCCAACCTCAACATAACAGAGTCCCTAACTTCTTCCAGTAGATCCAGATTTGTTTTCAAACCCTCGTCATTGTATAGTTCTTTGTATTGACTGACTCGAAGAGTGGGGGATCCGATCTCAACAGGTTTGAGTGCATCGGTCTCGTATGCCAGTCTGAACGGAGAGTCTCCAGTTGTTGTCCTTGGAGTAGTCCGATACGCCCACAAAATACTGAGTAACTCTTCGGGCCACCGACCCTTTAATTCATCCAACCTTCGCTTTATCCCGTTGAGCAGGGTTCGGTTGGTCACTTCCACTTGACCGTTCGACTGGGGGTGGGCGACTGAAGTCTTGCGATGCTGAATTCCGAACTCTTTCAGAAAGTCTTCGAACTTGGACCCCACAAACTGTCTGCCATTATCTGAGACCACTGCCATCGGGATACCAAAACGAAAGACCACTCCTTCTTTGAAAAATTTCAGACATTCTTGTTCGGTGATCTTCTGCAATGACTTGGCTTCGACCCATTTTGTCATATAGTCGATAGCTATGATCACAAAACTAACTTGTCCCTTGGCCTTCGGCAGAGGCCCTAAGATGTCGATTCCCCATATAACAAAGGGAATCGGGGATAAGACCGAATACAACTCTTCAGGATGTTGGTGTGGGACGGTGCTGTTCAGCTGACACTTGGGACATCTTCTGACGAATTCCTTGGCCTCCGTGTAGATAGTCGGCCAGTAATACCCCTGCCTCAAAATCTTATGTGCCAACGACTTGGCTCCCATATGATCTCCACAGATCCTTTCATGTACTTCCCGAAGAGTGTAATCAGCCTCTGATGGGGTTAAGCATTTGAACTCCTGTATTTAACTTTTCTTGCAAGGATTCGGTCTGAAGGTAGAGTCCCATTGGCCAGATACGTGATGTAAGGTGTGAGCCAGCAGTCGAGTCAGTCCAAAGCCAGCACCTCTGTCCTCGAAACACTCGGTTGTTCCAAAACCTCCAGGTATACCGACCCGTTGAAGGAACTTGCTTCGGTGGTTGCCAACCTAGCTAGGGCATCTGCTACTGTGTTATCTGACCGGTCCACCCCCTGACAACTGTGTGATGTGAAGTATGCGAGCTTATCTTTCACCTCGGCCAGATATTTTGTCATTCTTGCCCCCCGAGCCTCATACTCTCCCGACAGCTGCTTGACCACCAGCTACAAATCACTGTAGATGACCAACTTCTGTACTTCTAAGCTTCGGGCCAACCGTATCCCTGCTAGGATGGCCTCGTACTCTGCTTCGTTGTTCGTGGTCTTGAACTAAAATCGGATTACCTACTGGACTTTGAACCCCTCGGGGCTTATCAGGATGACCCCTGCCCCACTGACATCCGATGTTGACGACCCATCCACGTATAAGGTCCACGCGGTTGGCCCTTATTGGGTTTCGGTCACAGTATTCATGTCTGGTTCCGTGAAAGAGCATTCCATGATGAAGTCTGCCAACGCCTGACCATTGATCGCCATTCGGGGATGATATTCTATAGCAAATTGGGTTAATTCCATAGCCCATGCGGCTAGCCGACCCAAAACTTCAGGCTTGTGCAGTATTTTCTTTAGTGGCTGATCCGTGTACGCTACCACCATCCGACCTTGGAAATAATGCCAAAGTTTCCTACTTGCAATGATCAAGGCATACGCAAATTTTTCCAGGATTGGATATCTTATTTCTGCGTCTCGAAGGACATAGCTCACGTAGTATACCAGGAACTGTTTTCCTCCTTTGTCTCTTACCAATGCCGCTCCTACTGCCATCGGGCTCGCTGCCAGATACATGTATAAAGGTTCTGAAGGGATCGGTTTCATCAACAACGGTGCCGAACGTAGGTATCTCTTGATCCCTTGGAATGCATCTTCGCATTCTTAGGTCCACTGGAAACTCTTATCATTCTTCGGTCCCTTAAGAGTGTCAAAGAAGGGTAAACATCTTTTGGCCAATTTCGACACAAATCTCCGAAGGGCAGCTATCCGACCCGTCAGCCTCTGTACATCTTTGTATGTCTTCAAAGATTTCATGTCTAAGATCACCGCAATTTTTTTCGGATTCGCATCGATTCCTCTCTTGCTCACTAAATACCCCAAAAACTTCCGAACCCAAACTGAAGGTACACTTGGTCGGGTTCAGTCTCAGTTTGTGTTTCCTTACTATTTTGAAGCAGTCTTCTAGGTCCTCTAGATGATCCCGGATTGACATGCTTTTTACGATCATGTCGTCTACGTACACTTCCATACTTCGCCCCAGCTGCTTTCTGAATATAAAATTCATCATTCGTTGATAAGTCGCCCCCGCGTTCAGCAATCTGAAGGTCATCTTCCGATACGCATATATGGCCCGATGAGTGATGAAGCTTGTCTTCGGGAGTCATCCTTGTTCATTGAAATTTGGTGGTATCCCGAGAAAGCGTCCATGAAACTTAACATGCCATACCCCGAAGTGGCATCAATCAGCTAGTCTATATTAGGTAGAGGATAGAAATCTTTTGGGCATGCCTTATTAAGATCTGTGTAGTCGATGCATAACCTCCACTTCCTATTTTGCTTCTGAACCAATACCACATTCGCCAGCCATTCGGGGTAGTCGATCTCGAAGATGAATCTTGCCTCCATTAGTTTGGAAATCTCTTCATCTATGATCCTCTGTCTCTCTGGGGCAAAAATCCTTCTTTTCTATATTACTGGCTTCCTCTTCGGGTCTGTATGCAGCCTATGTAGTGCTACCGATTCACTTACCCCCGACATGTCGCTTGGCTCCCAAGCAAATATATTGGCATACACCCGAAGCAGGTCCACCAATCCTGTTAGTAGTGGCTCTGATAATCCTGCCCCAATCTTAATCAATTTTTCTATGTTCCCCGGTATCAACTCAACATCTTCTGTCTCTTCTGCTGGCAGTGCCATCGGCTCAATACTGCTTTTGGTGAATGGCTCTATTTCGATGGCCATTGTCTATTTCTGTTTACTGACCCCGACCCCCGAAGAAATCAAGGTGTTCCGATAACACCTTCGGGTAATGTCAAGATCGCCTTTTACCTCCCCGATCCTGTTCGGTGTCGAAAACTTGATTTTGAAGTGGGGTATAGATGTTACGGCTTGCAGTGCCGCTAATGTCGGTCTCCCCAGGATAGCGTTGTATGCCGAGTCCACCTGTACCACAAAAATTTGACCAAAATTTCTGACTGTTGAGGGGCTGTGCCGAACCTGACTGGTAATTTGATGGTTCCCGAAACATGCATCGGGTCCCCGCTGAAACCATACAATGGGTCTTCTCCACCTAATTCCATCTTCTTCCCTCCTAAATCCATCCTCTGGTAGGCGTGTGTATATAGTATGTCGGCCAAGGATCCATTATCGATCATCATCCTTTTCATGTCTACTGGCCCGACCTGTGATGTTATTACCAGTGCCCCGTTATGTGGTTCGATATGATTGGTGGGATAATCTTCATCCGAGAATGAGATGGATACCCCTGAATATGCCCTATCCTTCCTGGGCGATGAACTAGCTACCGCCAACACGGCCTCGAGTTGTCCACTTCGCTTCCTTCAGGTTACACGCCCTACCGACCCGCCCGAAATCACATCAATAACCCCTCGGGCTTGTGGGTGCGGTTACGGCTGTGCTTCCCTAGCTGGTTCCCTGTTCACCTCCCGGGGAGCCTCTGGACCTTCTTGTCCAACCACATACTGCACCAGGTGCCCATTCTGGACATTCTTTTCTATCAGATCTTTCAAGTTGTTATACTCCTCCGTCATATGTCCCCGACACTAATGATAAGCACAATATTTGTCCCTCTTCCCAGGCTTCGGGATCTCTAGGCATGGCTCGAAGAAGGGTTTGTCTCGCATCTCTTCCAATATTTTGGCCCTGTCGGTGTTGAGTGCGGTGTAGACCTTGTTGACTTTCTTATTCAGGAAAGGTGGTCGTCCGCTGCCCGAACCTCCTCCATAATAGCTTTTCTTATCGTAATTATCAGATTTCCCCTGATTATCGGACCTTTGGTAACTCTGCTTGTCCCGATCCTTAGACTTCTCGTAAGATTGGGAGTGAGATTTAAAGTTTCCCATCGCCTCTTCAATCACTATGTATCCTTCTGCTCGGTGGAAAGCTTCTGTCAAATCTCCCGGAGGGTTGATCACCAAGTCTTTCATCAGCTTCTTCGATTTCCCAATGTCTAGTCCAGTAGTGAAGAATCCCAAGGCTTATGGGGAATTCAACTCTGCTACCGATCCCACAGCCTCTCGGAACCTTTTGACATACTGACCCAGGCTTTCATCTGGCTTCTTTCTGACTTGCATGAGTGAAGCTGTGATATTTCCCTGCCTCTTGTTGCTCCTGAACTGAGCATAAAATTTTTCCCGAAGATTACTCTAGGAGTTAATCGATCCCGACGCCAGGGTTCCCATCAACTCTCGGGCACTCTTTTTTAAAGTTGTTGCGAACATATGACATTTGGCAGCATCGGAGTGTCCATAGTACGTCATCAGCCTATCATACCCGTCTGAGTGGTCATACGAATCTCCCATCCCGTCGTAGGTCTCCATCGGGGGCATCTTCTTTTTGGGGTCGGCCGTCTCCTGATTGATCTCCGACGAGAAAGGTGACCCTAAGCAAGCCTAATATGTCCCCATCGAATTTTTGGCCGACAGCAACTTCTCCAATTTAGCTACCCTTCGAGCTAGGGGGTCGGTTTCCTCTTTTCGAGGGGACGACATGTGTCTATCCCTCCCGTATTCGAGAGATGCGTCCCACCTCCTCTGTCCCGACCGGCCTTGATGCGCTAGTTCTCTTTCAACCGAACGACTTCTCCTGCTGCTTCGGCCGTCCCGCGAATGACTTCTGTGTCGGCTCCTTTCTCTTTCGGCCTCTCCCTATTGAGGTGACCGGGATCGGCTCCTATGTCTGTGCCTTTTTGAGGTGGCTTCCTGCTCTCCAGTCACCTTTGCCATCTGCTGTTCGAGCTCCTCCTGTTGAAGTCGCAGGGCCATCATGGCGTCTTTATTCTGTTGCATCTTTTTCTGCAAGATGAATTCCCTCTGATCTCGACTGTCCACTCCTCGGGTTTTTCCATGTACCTCCAGTGCTCGAGAATGATTCTCATCCACCTGACTAGCCTGGTTGGGGGTATGATGGCTGTCGTGGAAGAGCCTCCGGCGGGTGGAGCCAGTCGGCTCCACTCGATCTCCCTGGACTCGAGAACCCAACCTGTCCTTCACCGACCCCCTCACCAACGTGGTGTAGTGGGTCTTTGCCTTTTCCTGGTTAGCAACACTGTTCTCCCTGCTCACCATGGCTTGCTACCGAAAAAGTTGGATTGTGATTGTAAGAACACTAAGGCCCCTCCTTCTAGCGCCAATGTTAACGCCAAGTTTCGCCGACGCGTCCAATCACAGAATCCACGCGCTAGAACCTACACAATAACAGATCACACAGAAGCTTGACGGCTTGTGCCGCCGGGGGATAGCTCCGGTGTGAGAATGAGTACAGGCCGTTGCAAGGTTTAACAATGGAGGATAAGTGTTAGTGTTCAAAAGTAGGTATTACCTGTTAATTATAACATTGGCCTTGTATTTATAGTACTCACACCTTAGAATCCTTCTCCGAGTCGGATTAGGACTCCTAGTCATGGTAGTTACCATAACTTGGGTCCAACACAATCTCCTTAAAAGGCGCAAGTAGAATCCAATCCAATCACTACCTTTGGAGTTACCTTATTCAATTATGATTAGGATCCCGAACTCTGCACGCAGAAAAGCCCACTGTGCAGACCCAAACAATCCCACCATCAGGTTTGGGTCTCGGCCCAAAGGACTCGAAGACCTGACCCCGAACACCCCACAACAGGGTAAGACCCTGGCCCGAAGGGCTCGCAGGCCGAACCCGACGAACATCCACTAAGATGAGGCTCCGGCCCAAAAGGACTCTAATCCGACCCAAACCCCTTCAACCTCTCCATGGGCTCCAGCCCAGTGGTCTCCTAATGCCCCTCTAATGTCTGGCCTTCGGCCCACGTGAAGGTCGGTAAAACGCTCTTGAACAGAATCAATCAATTATACTCATCCTCAACCTTAGAAAATAATTAGCATTGCAAGATTAAAATTAGAACACAATGCATAATAAAATAATCCATAATTAACCTAACAGATTACTCATTTGAATATACTAATTAATTGAAGAAGGAAGTAAAATAAATTCTGGAATTCAAAATTCAAAATTATTCTGCTCTAAATAAGAAACAATGATATCTTATTATTTAAAAGTAAAGAATAAAATGAATAAACAAACTGACCAACAAAAGAGTCTCAAATGGATCAATATATGTAAAACAACTCATACAGTAAGACTTTAATTGCCACAAGATGCTCAAGATACTACATCTATATGAGAATAAATGAAATAACTTCAATAATACCTCCATTTTGCTGCCAAAGATAAATAGGCTACAACTGCATCATCCAAGAGTTGCTATTTTGTAAGTCATAGGCAGGAAAGAATATGTCCAGAAAGTTTGGAAACAAATACGCACTAAAAAAAAATCAAAAACTAAAAAAAAAATGGCCCCTCTTATGAGCTTCAGATTCAGAATAAAAAGGAAAAAAATCTAAAGGATCTGTTCCTTGGTTTGCTGCCAAACTCCCCATTTCTCTTAGATCTGCTCCCCCTTATTTGATCTCTTCCTTGGTTTTCGCGCTACTGAGTTTATCCCCCTCTATCCATATTTGATCCGTCTGTTTTAAAAACAAACCCTCATTCCTTGTCTATTTCGGAAGATTTTTTTTGGGTCCTTAACACTAATATACAACAATTAGAAAATAATTACACTATTAGTGCATCAATAAAATATTTACAAAAATAACGTAATTCACATTAATAAGGAAACTTAAAATCAATGAGAAATAACTGTCATAATTAATAATTCAAATTCAAATATATGAGATCTAACAACAAAAATAAATTCAAATTCAAAATAATAATTCAAATATTCATTTTCCTCATAGTAGCCCTCTCCTCTGCTACTCCGCCGCGAATCTCCTTCTTCACAGGTTGCCTTCTCCTCCGCCACGAATCTCTGTTGTCCAAAACGCTAATGAGGAGAAGAAGAAGAAGATTCGCCCTACAAAAAGTTTAAAAATAAATAGATGTAACTCTTACTATTCTGAAATTTTTTTATGACAATTTAGTTATCCACAAAAACTTAAATGGTTACTTTTGTATGAATGGTTTGCTACCAACTGCATCACATTCAAACTAAATTGGTAACTTAATAAAACTGAATTGGTTACCTTGGTCTGAAGGTTTGGCAACATCATCTTCCTCCTCCCCCTTCACCGGTGAGACAGAGTGAGAGTCAACCACAAAATGGTCGTCAATGGGATGGAGAAAGGAGGTGGAAATTTGATTTTTCACAATTTCTTCATGTCCGAAAATTTTAATTCCAATTTCACGTCCAAAGTAAAATAAGAACACTACATAGGAAAGAGAGAGATAAGAGAATGATGTGTAATATAATGTTGATAACCAAACCTTCGTACCAAGGTAACCAAACTTTTATACCAAGGTAATCAAACCTTTACACCAAGGTAATCAATCTACCTCCACACCAGTTGTAATACTCAAAAATAAAAATAAAAAATAAATAAATTATATATATATATATATATTAAAATATTTAATTGGGCTTCTTATGTTTGGGTCAAATTGTATTTAATTTATGTGGATTATAATAAGTATGTGATTACATTAATTTGGGCCTTTATACTAATTGGGTCTAATTGATATTTGTGTGATATCAAAATCCTATTATAATTAGGAGAATTAACAAAATCTATTAATAAATAAATACATAGCTAAACCTAATTTACTTAAGCATTACACTTAATTCGTAACTGAAAGAGAAAAGAGGCGACGAGAGAGAGAACAAAAGGAAGAGAAAATTAGCATATTCACTTTGTTGCATAGGAAGCGAAAAGGTATTGTGACTTTGCTATTAATAATGAATTGAAGTTATGTTCTGTATGTATGTATGAATTGATGATTTCTTTTTCCTTTTAAAAAAAACGTTAAAGTGATGCAAGGCTGCTGTACTATTATAATATAATAAGGATTATATATATATATATATATATATACACACACACACACACGTTATATTTTAATAAGTATTTGGCCATGAAATTTATAAATCGGAATTGGTAAATCAAATTGAAGTTATGTATATTAATTTAAATTAATAAATTTTGCCGACATAGTTATAAAAGTTTTTAATAATAAATTTAATAGTATTATGTATATGATTATAACAGGAAGTTCTGCAAATTGTGAACAGAGGAAATGATACAATGGTAATTTTATTATGTATCTAAAAATAAAATCTTTGTTTGGAACAGAAGAAAATTATCAATAGATGTATACAGTTATAGAATTTATAAATTTATAGATTTTGACTATATTAATATGATTAATAATAATAATAATACGAGTTTAAAAAAATAATAAAGAAATTAGTAATTAAAAATTCAACGCATAGTTTATTAATTTATTCTAATAATCTGTGTAATTAATTCGATCGGAGAGGATTTAAAGAGTTACATTTGGAATATAATTTTGGGTATTACATAGCTTAATTCAGGTACGAATTCCGTACTCTTTCAACGATATTCATGTTAAATTTGATTTGTTCGTTTTGTCCCTTATTTCGAATTTCATTATTCTTTCACATAATAGTTTTTTGTGAAATTCATATAATAGTTTCATTTTGGAGTATATATATATATATATATATATATATATATATATATATATATATATATATATATATATATATATATATGACTCGTATTTGTACTCTTTGAATTAGGTTATCATGTTTAGTATTTATTTTTGATAATTATAGAGCGGTACATGTTGCTACCTTCTTTTTGAGACATTGTGATTATAATTTGATTTGGTTCAACATGTACATATAAAACCCTTTTATTGGTATTATGTCGCATGTGTTGTGACATGATATTTTTGTTAGAATATACCGTAGGGCATACCTGAGCTATAACCACCTGTGGGGGTACCATAAGCATGTCGTCTTGGCACGAGAGACATGACACTTTCTGTGGCGGTGTGATTAGTTCACGGCGTCTCCGTTTGGGCTCTGAAGAAAGTGGGCCATTTGGTGTTTTGTTGTGGAAGGCGTATGGGTTAACCCTAGTTTTATGTTCTGCGGATTTGTGATGTTGTGCCAAACACGCCTATTCGATTTGTATACATTTGGATTTGCGGTCTAATGTGTGATTTGCCTGTGTGGCATTAGTTTGACTTGCCTATGTGGCAAGATATATTTCTGAGCTCAATCGGTAAGAAATAACCCCAACCATTTGTTTCAGCCTATTATTTTATTGTATTAGTTTTGTTTGTTTCTGTTCGGTTCAATTAATTGGGTTAGTTATTTCAGTTCATTATTTTCTTTACTCTTTTATTTGTTTCATTAATTCTGTTGGTTCAGATATATTCTATTCAGATCTTTGGAGTTTTATGTTTGTCAGAGGTAATATTTTGTCTATGTTGATTTCGTATTTCAGTTGTATATCTTTTGTATCTTTATATCCGTACTGGACATTTGGCTCATGCTGTGTTTTTCTTCCGGCAGGTTTGCAGGGGTGATTCAGGGTTAGTGTGATGAGAGTGTTGCCTTTGACTATCTAGGTTGTTTCGATTTTAAGTTTTGATTATTTTAACTCTATTTGGAGGATTGTATTTAGTACTTCATTGATGGATATCACTATTAATATTTTGAAGTTATTAGTGGTCTATTTACTTATTTTGAGGTTTATTGTGGTTTGCACGTGACCTCCCTTTCCTTTTCGGGAAGGGGTATTACAGAGATGGTATCAGAGCTTAGGTTCTTTCTTGTAGAAAACCTATTTAGGTTTGACCTGTGAGTTGTGGGTAAATCATTGGGTAGACGTAGGAGTTTGATTCGATTTTGTTCTCTGTTTGGTTGGTCTTGATTTTGACCAGGTGTTTTTAGCTCTTTGAGTTGTAGTTGATTTGAGAAAGGCGAGATAATTTGTTAAGATTAATATTGTTATGCGTTGGAGCAATAATATTAGTTATGGATTATGATTTGATCATTAAGGAGAATAATGTCTATTTTGTTCAGTTAAGAAATGATTGTACGATTATGATATGAGCATTTGTATCAACGTGTTTTAATATTGGAGAATTATTTGTTAGAGTTATTTTAGGTAATTACAAATTATTATGATTTTGTAATTAAGGATTTGATTTGGGTTAGATTCTGATTTTTGTTAAGTTGTGAATAATTTGAGGTATGTGAATTGGTGGGATAATATGATAAAGTGAAAACTATTAAGTACATAGGATCTCTTGTAATTTTGAGTTGTTGTAGAGATTCGAGGTAATTAGATTAATCTTTTGGAGTAAATGAATTTTGCGATTTTTTCCTAGTATAATATTGGAGTTATCTTATATGAAATTTCAAGTGATAGTATGAGGAGATCTTAGAATTTGTTGGGTTAAGATTTGCATTAAGAGAATGATTGATTCATTGAATGATTAGATATATAATAAGTGATGAATCCAATATATTTTAAGAGATTTTAAAAGCTATAGTTTGCTTATTCAGATTGTAAGATATATGATTTGGAGTTTGGTATGGTGATGAAGAGATCTTAGTAGTAGTATATTTTTGGTGTAATATTATTTGAGAACTAATTTGATTCTAGGTTATGATATTTTGAAACTCTTGAGGACTTAGTGAGAGTTGGTGATATAATTTAAGTTGCTTTGTTTATCTGATGCCCTTAGAGTTTTACATGAATTTATGTAAAATTAAATAAAAATAATTTGTTAAATCTTTGTCATGTGTGGAAAATAAACATTTTACGAGTTAAAAATAATTTTAAATATTTTGGGTATTCGAATCATATTTAGATGAAGAGAAATTTTTGTGATTTCGAATTATGTTCCGAAGAGTACGTTTGCAAGAATGAAACTTAAAGAAATTGACGGGGGTCGCACCAGTTGTGGAGCATGTGGTTAAATTCAATGCAAAGCGAAGAATCTTAACGGGGCTTGACACGATAGCTGACGAATCTTTTACGAGTACATGGATAATTGTGTGGACCAATGGACTTACCAGCGTTGATTGTTACAAAAGGTTTTGCTACGTGTTAGCTAAATTTTTTTTTTGTAGCTTATTTGAATTTCAAGGACGGAATTATTTTTAAGAGGTGAAAAATGTAATAACCCATTTTTTTAATAATTAAATATTAATTGATTTTATTTTATACAATTGTATTTAAATTGAAAAAGGTAAATGATTCTTTTTCCCCTCTTTTCTTCCTTGTTTTGTGTGGAAAATTAAAGTCTTTTAGTAAATAATTAAATAACTGATTAAATTAAAATTGAGGAAGATAATTCATTTTGTTAAAGTCTTGTGGTAAAATCATTCAGAGCGGGAAGCTATTTAGGAGATAGAGAAGTCTATTCGAGCGGAGTATTCACATCTTTTTGATAATTAGCTACGTTCATTCTTTTAATTTCGGGGACGGAATCCTTTTTAAGGGAGAGGTAATGTAATACCCAGAAAAAATAAATTAAATAACTTTTATATCTATATTTTAAAATATTTAATTGGGCTTCTTATGTTTGAGTCAAATTGTATTTAATTTATGTGGATTATAATAAGTATGTGATTACATTAATTTGGGCCTTTATACTAATTGGGTCTAATTGATATTTGTGTGATATCAAAATCCTGTTATAATTAGGAGAATTAATAAAATCTATTAATAAATAAATACATAGCTAAACCTAATTTACTTAAGCATTACACCTAATTCGTAACTGAAAGAGAAAGGAGGCGACGAGAGAGAGAACAAAAGGAAGAGAAAATTAGCAGATTCACTTTGTTGCATAGGAAGCGAAAAGGTAATGTAACTTTGCTATTAATAATGAATTGAAGTTATGTTCTGTATGTATGTATGAATTGATGATTTCTTTTTCCTTTTAAAAAAAACGTTAAATTGATGCAAGGCTGCTGTACTATTGTAACATAATAAGGATTATATATATATATATGGCCATGAAATTTATAAATCAGAATTGGTAAATCAAATTGAAGTTATGTATATTAATTTAAATTAATTAATTTTACCGACATAGTTATAAAAGTTTTTAATAATAAATTTAATAGTATTATATATATGATTATAACAGGAAGTTCTGCAATTTGTGAACGGAGGAAAATGATACAATGGTAATTTTATTATGTATCGAAAAATAAAATCTTTGTTTGGAACGGAAGAGAATTATCAATAGATGTATATAGTTATAAAATTTAAAATTTACAGATTTTGAATATATTAATATGATTAATAATAATAATAATAATACGAGTTTAAAAAAATAATAAAGAAATTAGTAATTAATAATTTAACGCACAGTTTATTAATTTATTTTAATAATTTGTATAATTAGTTCGATCGGAGAGGATTTAAGGAGTTACATTTGGAATATAATTTCGGGTATTACATAGCTTAATTCAGGTACGGATTCCGTACTCTTTCAACGACATTCATGTTAAATTTGATTTATTCGTTTTGTCCCTTATTTCGAATTTCGTTATTCTTTCACAAAATTATTTTTTGTGAAATTCATATAATAGTTTCATTTTGGAGTTTATATATATATGACTCGTATTTGTACTCTTTGAATTAGGTTATCATGTTTAGTATTTATTTTTGATAATTGTAGAGCGGTACATGTTGCTACCTTCTTTTTGAGACATTGTGATTATAATTTGATTTGGTTCAACATGTACATATAGAACCCTTTTATTGGTATTTATGTCGCATGTGTTGTGACATGATATTTTTGTTAGAATATACCGTAGGGTATTGAGCTATAACCACCTGTGGGGGTACCATAGGCATGTCGTCTTAGCACGAGAGACATGACACTTTCCGTGGCGGTATGATTTGTTCACGGCGTCTCCGTTTGGGCTCCGGAGGAAGTGGGCCATTTGGTGTTTTGTTGTGGGAGGCGTATGGGTTAACCCTAGTTTTATGTTTTGCGGATTTGTGATGTTGTGCCAAACACACCTATCCGATTTGTATACATTTGGATTCGCAGTCCAATGTGTGATTTGCCTGTGTGGCATTAGTTTGACTTGCCTATGTGGCAAGATATATTTCTGAGCTCAATTGGTATGAAATAACCACAACCATTTATTTCAGCATATTATTTTATTGTACTAGTTTTGTTTGTTTCTGTTCAGTTCAATTAATTGGGTTAGTTATTTCAGTTCATTATTTTCATTACTCTTCAGTTTGTTTCGTTAATTCTGTTGGTTCAGATATATTCTATTCAGATCTTTGGAGTTTCATTTTTGTCAGAGGCAATATTTTGTCTATGTTGATTTCGTATTTCAGTTGTATATCATTTGTATCTTTATATATGTGAAAGTCCCGAATCCGAGGTCCCGAATCACCGCGGATCCGGTTCGATCATTTTATCACTATTACTATTATTTGCGGAAGATATAAACATAAATTGTTTATACATTAAACTTACATACTTTTTCCCAAGGTCGAGTAACCTTAACTTATACACAATTCATAATCTGTCTAACACATAACATATTATTATACAATACTATTACAATCTAATCACACATATTAACTTTACGCTGTAACTATCTTTAACCTTTCTTTGTATCCGACGCATTCGCCTTAATCTGCAATGTTTATCATGATATAGCAAGGGTGAGCATAAGGATTGCCCAGCAAGTTTAGGTTCAATAATATAACGATATATCATGATTGAAAGAGTCTGAATAATAAGCTGGCTATAATTCAACAATATACTTGTGAACTAGCAGGAACAAATTTATGACTGAACAAGTATTATACATGAACAAATATATCTGAACCAACTGGTAATGAAGGTGATCAGCCTTTCATACCTGACTTATACATGTAATATGTACAGAGTACAATTATACATGGCAATCAGCAATGATTAACCATAAGCTTATCCGAATGAAACAACTCTTAATAGAGTTAAATAAAAACAAACTTGCCTGAACCGTTGATTACCGCTACACAATTTATATCGCTTTATCCGAAGACCTAATATTAGTAATATAGATCTTTAATATTAGAATAATATAATCACAACATAATACTATAAGATATATATATATATATATATATATATATATATATATATATATATATTCTAACATAAAATAACCTAAACATATAACACATATCCCTATCAGTCTATAACACACATAAGACTCGGTATCAAGTCAAACTATTGCAGTCTATCTTGATTCCGACAAAATTCTAACGTCCTGACGATCTAGTCGAACTTTTATCGAGTCTAAGTTCAATTAAACTCTGCCTTAACACCTAACAATTATCTCAGATAATTTTAATATCAGTCAAAATATTTTTCATAAGCTCGTAATAAATTTTAAATAATTATTACCATTTATCTTGATTTTTAAATCATTAATAACGTATTTAAATAAATTAAATACTACTTAATTCTTTTATCATTAATATTTATTTATTATCAAATATTAATAAAATACATGTCATAATATTATAATATATTTATAATATCACAAAGTATTTTTAATACCTTAAAATTATTTAAATATGATTTTTAAACACTTAAATTCATTATCCGATAATTGCTATTAATATTAAAATATTAATATTTTCATGACAAAATATCAAAAGTAATATTTTATAACTTAAAATATTTTTCTAACACTTAAATCATTTTTGTAGGATTTATAAAACATTAATTCTATTTTTCCATAATTTATTTAATATATTTATTAAATAAACTAATTATCATTAATATTAATTTATTAATAAATTTCATCACAAAATATTAAAAGTCATTAAAAATAGCTTAAAATATTTCCTAATACCATAATATAATTTTTCATGAATTAAAATCATTTTTAAGTAATTTATTTAATATTATAACAAAATAAATTAAATACCATTTATAATCCAAAAATATTAAATATTTATCAAATATACTCTAAATAATTAAAAACTATTTTTCAGACTTTAAAATAATTTTTTGAAATTTATTTTGTATTTTTAATAATTAAAACCATTTTATTCGATTTATTTAATTAAAAATAATTAATTTCTAAATAAACTGTCGCTATAGGGACTTTAGGCGACAAATCCGTCGCTAATAGTGTTCTTCGCGTGTTCTTGAGCTGCCCAGAAAATGCATGACAGAGTTCGAGGGGCTTGGTTTGACCGGTTCTAATTTCTTAGTTAATAAGTTTCTAGGCTTGTAATATGGTTAGATATGAAGTACTAATGTAATACAAGAATTACCAACTTGTTCCATGGCCATACAACATCATATCATAGAGATCTAAGTCTCTGAATATTCTGACAACGCTGTTCTTCATTTTCTGGGTTTTCCATAAAATGAAGAACAAATGAGGGTACTAGGTTTAGATCATTGTTAAAATCTGGGCTTGTTAAGTGTATTCTAAAGGTTTACATCTGTAGACGAGACACCAGGGTACAAATATCCATCATTATATCATCATAAAAATAAAACAATCAACAGATTAGAGCTGGTCAAACCACACTAGAAATTTCGGCTCTTGAAGGTTCTGGGTTTCCCAGAAACCTTCTTAAGGCGAATTGGTCAACGTATTTTGACCTTGATTATTTTTCATTCTAGTTGTGATCTAAGTGATCTAGTAGCATACATGTGTAATTAATATACTCTTCTACAACCACAACCTAACAACACGACCAAAAGATCAAACGACTGCAAGATCAGAGGCTTGCAAAAGCTTGTCAGGAATTCTGGGAAACTTCTGGGTAACCCAGAAACAGATTTCGTGAACGGTCAACGTGGTTTGACCGAGCATAACTGATGATCTAGACTAGATCTGACCATGCTTCCAGTTTCAGATCAAAGTTCTCATGTCATAGAACAGATTCAAAACATAAAATACATAAAACATATAACACAGAAAGATCTAGAGGCCCTGACATTCGACTGTCAGGCCACTTATCAACCTTTTTCCAGATTTTTAAAAAATGCCATTTCGTTCACTTTGATGTTATGGACTCACTAAATGGCAACCCAGATCATCAAGTGACACCCTAATACACAACTTAAAACAACATATCATAATAAATAACATGGATCACAAGATTTCAAAATTTTAGGGTTTGTATACCTTTAATGCTTTGATCTTGATTTCTGATCTTTGAGTTCTGATCTTGTTAAGCTATAAACTGAACTTGGCTAATATTATCTCACTCTCTCACTCTAAATTTCGAAGTTGAAGAGAGAGAATGGGCTTGGAGAAAATGAAAATGAAAGTATGCATTTTCTCTTTCTTAGTCTAATATAAATGGCATGATTCAATGTATCTAATGTTGCTAGGTATCCTCAAATCTGATCTTGTAATTATTTAAGGCACATGGGATAAACATTAGAGTAGTGAGTCACCAAGATTGCCATATCTTTTGCTTAAGATTAAGAAAAGGGCATTTTAGTCATTTTGCACACAAAGTTAATGGAAATCTTGTAAATGGTCAAATCCTTAGGGTTTAGGGTTAGGGTTAGGGTTTAGGGTTTGAAATCCTTAGGGTTTGCAAATTTAATTTTCTAAAATTTCCAAATTTAGGTTTTAAAAATAGAAATTTAATATTTCTAAATTATAATTAGGATTTACTAGTTATATTAAAATTTCTTAGTCACAATTTAAATCTTGCTAATTAAGATTAACATTTCCTAATTAAAATTGCTAATTTAGCAATTAGGATCATAATTGGTTATTAGGGTTTATAAACCACTAATTAGGGTTTCTAATAGAAAAATAATTTTCCTAAATTAGAAATTGGATTTCGTAATTAGATTAATGTTTTCTAATTACTAATAACTTGAAAATTAGGATTAATATTTCCTAATTAACATTAAAACTATTTAACTAACAATTAGGTTTTTCCTAATTATAAATTAGGATTCCCGGAATCGAAATTAGGGTTTCTAGAACCGATTTTTAGGGTTTCTTGTAATTCGCTAGAGTTTTCTAACCGAACGTTGACGTTCTTAATATATATTAGGGTTTGTTATAGATATCGTTTATCTGGTCAACCCTTGACCCTTAACCACATACTGTACACATAAATGACCATATACACAGAACATAAATACATATACACTTAATCGTGAATAATTCTCCCAAATCTTTCACAGAATTTTGAAATCCTCAAAATTTCATCTTAGAAATATCAAACGCATACACTTATTTTATGTCTAGGGTCTAATTTTGATCCTTAAATCAATTAATAAAATTTTTAAAAGTTTTCTAAATTCTCGGGTTGTCACATTCACCCCTTCTTCTAAAAATTCCGTCACCGAAATTTACCTTACACCATACACCATACATACACAGCATCTCATGCTACCCAATACACCTCTCACAAGAGTAAAAAATTTGAAATTGTGCTGAGGAGTTTTATAGACTATTTGTCTGTCATTTTCACAAAAGTTTTATGGAAATTCATTAGCAAACCGTCATTACTTACGGACAGAAAGGGTGATTAGCCCGGCCCTTTACTGGCCAAGTACTGCTGGTCGGAAAAATTTGTTCCTCTTATCCGCCTTAGGCGCACAAAATTTCTTACCTCAGTCTTATTGGATTCCGCACCAAAACAATTTGGTTCAGGAAATTTATTTCAACGAACACTTAGAGTTTTTATAAACATCAGTCTAGCTGAATCGAATAACATAGAGTCATATCAATAATTCAATTCAATCGAATTATTTAGGTGTAGCCAAACCCCGTTGGCAACTTAATTTTTTTGAAAATTATTTTTGAGAATGAAGCCATGATGTCGTACTGTATTAACAGTTCGTTTAAGGATGCCGTCATTGTATGACTTTGTCATAACACATCATACAATAGTGAAATAACGATTTTAGATCAAATTTAACACTAAGTATTCCTGCATTTACAACTCCATCAACTTTTTATCATCTCTGCAGCAGGTTACATGGTACATGAGTGATAAATAAAATATATTTTGATATTTCAAATCATTTTGCGTCTAGCTGAAATAAGTAGCATAGACTATACTTTAAACCGTTTCAAAAATGATTACGAGTCTACATTTTTTTAAAAGCACATTGTGCGTTTTAGCTTGATGTCAAAATTTTGAAGTCTAGCATAGCTAGGAGTTTTGTAAAACTTATGTCTCCACTAATAATCAGTTGCTTAGTAATCTATCTGTTCCTATAAACCTCAATTCTCCATTCACACACAACTATGCCCAGTTCGTAAAACTACACTTATGAGTTCATTTACTTGCCACAATCATATGAGTTTAAGAACTTTCCTAGATAGACCTTTGGCGTCCATTCGCTGAGGGGTTCATAAACATTTCATATAACTATGAATCAAGAATGTCACATAAGTATGAATTTTAAGAACTCGTACTTAACCTGATATTCTCTACCTATGACCTATCTATCTGTTATACACATGAGAAAGGAATCACCCTCTTAACATGCATATAGCAAATAGCGTGACAAAAACATTTCAATGATTATCATTGTCAGAACTAAGTAGTTGTTACACCAAGTATAATTCTCCGCCCATACAAGGAATCATACAACTCAGCTGCCGACATGAGTTCTCAATTGAAATCCCCACCTAATCCTAACACCCTTCTCAATACGAATTTCATTTAAATCGTATTCATAATCCTTTTCTGAATCTGTACCAATTCATAGTACAACTAACACCCAGCAATCTTGTTGTAAATTTTTCAATCATTCGATTGATTCTTCTCCCTTCTATAACCTTATCAGATCACGGGGTGATCTTATCGTATATATTATGATTTATTTCTATATCTTGATCGTTTTGTTTTACGATCTCCTATCACTGTACTTTTAGTCCTTTAGACTCTATCTATTCACCACTACTGTTCAACTCTATTATCAGAGTTAGGGAACTCTGTATCTTTTAACTCGCCGAGATTCGTCTTTGAATCTTACCGACCCACTAACTCTATTTGAGTTAGTACTTATCCTAATCACTGCAGTTATTAGTCTCAGGTATTCCTACCTAAGGTTCATAACCAACAGCTCTGATACCAACTGTGAAAGCCCCGAATCCGAGGTCCTGAATCACCGCGGATCCGGTTCGATCATTCTATCACTATTACTATTATTTGCGGAAGATATAAACATAAATTATTTATACATTAAACTTACATACTTTTCCCCAAGGTCGAGTAACCTTAACTTACACACAATTCATATTCTGTCTAACACATAACATATTATTATACAATACTATTACAATCTAATCACACATATTAACTTTACGCAGTAACTGTCTTTAACCTTTCCTTGTATCCGACGCATTCGCCTTAATCTGCAATGTTTATCATGATATAGCAAGGGTGAGCATAAGGATTGCCCAGTAAGTTTAAGTTCAATAATATAACGATATATCATGATTGAAAGAGTCTGAATAATAAGCTGGCTATAATTCAACAATATAATTGTGAACTAGTAGGAACAAATTTATGACTGAACAAATTTCTTACCTCAGTCTTATTGGATTCCGCACCAAAACAATTTGGTTCAGGAAATTTATTTCAACGAACACTTAGAGTTTTTATAAACATCAGTCTAGCTGAATCGAATAACATAGAGTCATATCAATAATTCAATTCAATCGAATTATTTAGGTGTAGCCAAACCCCGTTGGCAACTTAATTTTTTTGAAAATTATTTTTGAGAATGACGCCATGATGTCGTACTGTATTAACAGTTCGTTTAAGGATGCCGTCATTGTATGACTTTGTCATAACACATCATACAATAGTGAAATAACGATTTTAGATCAAATTTAACACTAAGTATTCCTGCATTTACAACTCCATCAACTTTTTATCATCTCTGCAGCAGGTTACATGGTACATGAGTGATAAATAAAATATATTTTGATATTTCAAATCATTTTGCGTCTAGCTGAAATAAGTAGCATAGACTATACTTTAAACCGTTTCAAAAATGATTACGAGTCTACATTTTTTTAAAAGCACATTGTGCGTTTTAGCTTGATGTCAAAATTTTGAAGTCTAGCATAGCTAGGAGTTTTGTAAAACTTATGTCTCCACTAATAATCAGTTGCTTAGTAATCTATCTGTTCCTATAAACCTCAATTCTCCATTCACACACAACTATGCCCAGTTCGTAAAACTACACTTATGAGTTCATTTACTTGCCACAATCATATGAGTTTAAGAACTTTCCTAGATAGACCTTTGGCGTCCATTCGCTGAGGGGTTCATAAACATTTCATATAACTATGAATCAAGAATGTCACATAAGTATGAATTTTAAGAACTCGTACTTAACCTGATATTCTCTACCTATGACCTATCTATCTGTTATACACATGAGAAAGGAATCACCCTCTTAACATGCATATAGCAAATAGCGTGACAAAAACATTTCAATGATTATCATTGTCAGAACTAAGTAGTTGTTACACCAAGTATAATTCTCCGCCCATACAAGGAATCATACAACTCAGCTGCCGACATGAGTTCTCAATTGAAATCCCCACCTAATCCTAACACCCTTCTCAATACGAATTTCATTTAAATCGTATTCATAATCCTTTTCTGAATCTGTACCAATTCATAGTACAACTGACACCCAGCAATCTTGTTGTAAATTTTTCAATCATTCGATTGATTCTTCTCCCTTCTATAACCTTATCAGATCACGGGGTGATCTTATCGTATATATTATGATTTATTTCTATATCTTGATCGTTTTGTTTTACGATCTCCTATCACTGTACTTTTAGTCCTTTAGACTCTATCTATTCACCACTACTGTTCAACTCTATTATCAGAGTTAGGGAACTCTGTATCTTTTAACTCGCCGAGATTCGTCTTTGAATCTTACCGACCCACTAACTCTATTTGAGTTAGTACTTATCCTAATCACTGCAGTTATTAGTCTCAGGTATTCCTACCTAAGGTTCATAACCAACAGCTCTGATACCAACTGTGAAAGCCCCGAATCCGAGGTCCTGAATCACCGCGGATCCGGTTCGATCATTCTATCACTATTACTATTATTTGCGGAAGATATAAACATAAATTATTTATACATTAAACTTACATACTTTTCCCCAAGGTCGAGTAACCTTAACTTACACACAATTCATATTCTGTCTAACACATAACATATTATTATACAATACTATTACAATCTAATCACACATATTAACTTTACGCAGTAACTGTCTTTAACCTTTCCTTGTATCCGACGCATTCGCCTTAATCTGCAATGTTTATCATGATATAGCAAGGGTGAGCATAAGGATTGCCCAGTAAGTTTAAGTTCAATAATATAACGATATATCATGATTGAAAGAGTCTGAATAATAAGCTGGCTATAATTCAACAATATAATTGTGAACTAGTAGGAACAAATTTATGACTGAACAAATTTCTTACCTCAGTCTTATTGGATTCCGCACCAAAACAATTTGGTTCAGGAAATTTATTTCAACGAACACTTAGAGTTTTTATAAACATCAGTCTAGCTGAATCGAATAACATAGAGTCATATCAATAATTCAATTCAATCGAATTATTTAGGTGTAGCCAAACCCCGTTGGCAACTTAATTTTTTTGAAAATTATTTTTGAGAATGACGCCATGATGTCGTACTGTATTAACAGTTCGTTTAAGGATGCCGTCATTGTATGACTTTGTCATAACACATCATACAATAGTGAAATAACGATTTTAGATCAAATTTAACACTAAGTATTCCTGCATTTACAACTCCATCAACTTTTTATCATCTCTGCAGCAGGTTACATGGTACATGAGTGATAAATAAAATATATTTTGATATTTCAAATCATTTTGCGTCTAGCTGAAATAAGTAGCATAGACTATACTTTAAACCGTTTCAAAAATGATTACGAGTCTACATTTTTTTAAAAGCACATTGTGCGTTTTAGCTTGATGTCAAAATTTTGAAGTCTAGCATAGCTAGGAGTTTTGTAAAACTTATGTCTCCACTAATAATCAGTTGCTTAGTAATCTATCTGTTCCTATAAACCTCAATTCTCCATTCACACACAACTATGCCCAGTTCGTAAAACTACACTTATGAGTTCATTTACTTGCCACAATCATATGAGTTTAAGAACTTTCCTAGATAGACCTTTGGCGTCCATTCGCTGAGGGGTTCATAAACATTTCATATAACTATGAATCAAGAATGTCACATAAGTATGAATTTTAAGAACTCGTACTTAACCTGATATTCTCTACCTATGACCTATCTATCTGTTATACACATGAGAAAGGAATCACCCTCTTAACATGCATATAGCAAATAGCGTGACAAAAACATTTCAATGATTATCATTATCAGAACTAAGTAGTTGTTACACCAAGTACAATTCTCCGCCCATACAAGGAATCATACAACTCAGCTGCCGACATGAGTTCTCAATTGAAATCCCCACCTAATCCTAACACCCTTCTCAATACGAATTTCATTTAAATCGTATTCATAATCCTTTCCTGAATCTGTACCAATTCATAGTACAACTGACACCCAGCAATCTTGTTGTAAATTTTTCAATCATTCGATTGATTCTTCTCCCTTCTATAACCTTATCAGATCACGGGGTGATCTTATCGTATATATTATGATTTATTTCTATATCTTGATCGTTTTGTTTTACGATCTCCTATCACTGTACTTTTAGTCCTTTAGACTCTATCTATTCACCACTACTGTTCAACTCTATTATCAGAGTTAGGGAACTCTGTATCTTTTAACTCGCCGAGATTCGTCTTTGAATCTTACCGACCCACTAACTCTATTTGAGTTAGTACTTATCCTAATCACTGCAGTTATTAGTCTCAGGTATTCCTACCTAAGGTTCATAACCAACAGCTCTGATACCAACTGTGAAAGCCCCGAATCCGAGGTCCTGAATCACCGCGGATCCGGTTCGATCATTCTATCACTATTACTATTATTTGCGGAAGATATAAACATAAATTATTTATACATTAAACTTACATACTTTTCCCCAAGGTCGAGTAACCTTAACTTACACACAATTCATATTCTGTCTAACACATAACATATTATTATACAATACTATTACAATCTAATCACACATATTAACTTTACGCAGTAACTGTCTTTAACCTTTCCTTGTATCCGACGCATTCGCCTTAATCTGCAATGTTTATCATGATATAGCAAGGGTGAGCATAAGGATTGCCCAGTAAGTTTAAGTTCAATAATATAACGATATATCATGATTGAAAGAGTCTGAATAATAAGCTGGCTATAATTCAACAATATAATTGTGAACTAGTAGGAACAAATTTATGACTGAACAAGTATTATACATAAACAAATATATCTGAACCAACTGGTAATGAAGGTGATCAGCCTTTCATACCTGACTTATACATGTAATATGTACAGAGTACAATTATACATGGCAATCAGCAATGATTAACCATAAGCTTATCCGAATGAAACAACTCTTAATAGAGTTAAAAAAAACAAATTTGCCTGAACCGTTGATTACCGCTACACAATTTATATCGCTTTATCCGAAGACCTAATATTAGTAATATAGATCTTTAATATTAGAATAATATCATCACCATATAATACTATTAGATATATATATATATATATATATATATATATATATATATATATATATATATATAAACATAAAATAACCTAAACATATAACACATATCCCTATCAGTCTATAACACACATAAGACTCGGTATCAAGTCAAACTATTGCAGTCTATCTTGATTCCGACAAAATTTTAACGTCCCGACGATCTAGTCGAACTTTTATCGAGTCTAAGTTCAATTAAACTCTGCCTTAACACCTAACAATTATCTCAGATAATTTTAATATCGGTCAAAATATTTTTCATAAGCTCGAAATAAATTTTAAATAATTATTACCATTTATCTTGATTTTTAAATCATTAATAACGTATTTAAATAAATTAAATACTACTTAATTCTTTTATCATTAATATTTATTTATTATCAAATATTAATGAAATACATGTCATAATATTATAATATATTTATAATATCACAAAGTATTTTTAATACCTTAAAATTATTTAAATATGATTTTTAAACACTTAAATTCATTATCCGATAATTGCTATTAATATTAAAATATTAATATTTTCATGACAAAATATCAAAAGTAATATTTTATAACTTAAAATATTTTTCTAACACTTAAATCATTTTTGTAGGATTTATAAAACATTAATTCTATTTTTCCATAATTTATTTAATACATTTATTAAATAAACTAATTATCATTAATATTAATTTATTAATGAATTTCATCACAAAATATTAAAAGTCATTAAAAATAACTTAAAATATCTCCTAATACCATAATATAATTTTTCATGAATTAAAATTATTTTTAAATAATTTATTTAATATTATAACTAAATAAATTAAATACCATTTATATTTCAAAAATATTAAATATTTATGAAATATACTCTAAATAATAAAAAACTATTTTTCAGACTTTAAAATAATTTTTCAGAATTTATTTTGTATTTTTAATAATTAAAACCATTTTATTCGATTTATTTAATTAAAAATAATTAATTTCTAAATAAACTGTCGCTATATAGACTTTAGGCGACAAATACGTCGCTAATAGTGTTCTTCGCGTGTTCTTGAGCTGCCCAGAAAACGCATGACAGAGTTCGAGGGGCTTGGTTTGATCGGTTCAAATTTCTTAGTTAATAAGTTTCTAGGCTTGTAATATGGTTAGATATGAAGTACTAATGTAATACAAGAATTACCAACTTGTTCCATGGCCATACAACATCAGATCATAGAGATCTAAGTCTCTGAATATTCTGACAACGCTGTTCTTCATTTTCTAGGGTTTCCAAAAAATGAAGAACAGATGAGGGTACTAGGTTTAGATCATTGTGGTTTAAAATCTGGGCTTGTTAAGTGTATTCTAAAGGTTTACATCTGTAGACGAGACACCAGGGTACAAATATCCATCATTATATCATCATAAAAACAAAACAATCAACAGATTAGAGCTGGTCAAACCACACTAGAAATTTCGGCTCTTGAAGGTTCTGGGTTTCCCAGAAACCTTCTTAAGGCGAATTGGTCAACGTATTTTGACCTTGATTATTTTTCATTCTAGTTGTGATCTAAGTGATCTAGTAGTATACATGTGTAATTAATATACTCTTCTACAACCACAACCTAACAACACGACCAAAATATCAAACGACTGCAAGATTAGAGGCTTGCAAAAGCTTGTCAGGAATTCTGGGAAACTTCTGGGTAACCCAGAAACAGATTTCATGAACGGTCAACGTGGTTTGACCGAGCATAACTGATGATCTAGACTAGATCTGACCCTGCTTCCAGTTTCAGATCAAAGTCCTCATGTCATAGAACAGATTCAAAACATAAAATACATAAAACATCTAACACATAAAGATCTAGAGGCCCTGACATTCGACTGTCAGGCCACTTATCAACCTTTTTCCATATTTTTGAAAAATATCATTTCGTGCACTTTGATGTTATGAATTCACTATATGGCAACCCAGATCATCGAGTGACACCCTAATACACAACTTAAAACAACATATCATAATAAATAACTTGGATCACAAGATTTCGAAATTTTAGGGTTTGTATACCTTTAATGCTTTGATCTTGATTTCTGATCTTTGAGTTTTGATCTTGTTTAGCTATAAACTGAACTTGGCTAATCTTATCTCACTCTCTCACTCTAAATTTCGAAGTTGAATAGAGAGAATGGGCTTGGAGAAAATGAAAATGCAAGTATGCATTTTCTCTCTCTCAATCTAATATAAATGACATGATTCAATGTATCTAATGTTGCTAGGTGTCCTCAAATCTGATCTTGTAATTATTTAAGACACATGGGATAAACATTAGAGTAGTGAGTCACCAAGATTGCCATATCTTTTGCTTAAGATTAAGAAAAGGGCATTTTAGTCATTTCGCACACAAATTTAATGAAAATCTAGTAAATGGTCAAACTCTTAGGGTTTAGGGTTTGAAACCCTTAGGGTTTGCAAATTTAATATTCTAAAATTTCCAAATTTAGGTTTTAAAAATAGAAATTTAATATTTCTATATTATAATTAGGATTTACTAATTATATTAAAATTTCTTAATCACAATTTAAATCCTGCTAATTAAGATTAACATTTCCTAATTAAAATCGTTAATTTAGCAATTAGGATCGTAATTGGTCATTAGGGTTTATAAACCACTAATTAGGGTTTCTAATAGAAAAATAATTTTCCTAAATTAGAAATTAGATTTCGTAATTAGTTTAATGTTTTCTAATTACTAATAACTTGAAAATTAGGATTAATATTTCCTAATTAACATTAAAACTATTTAACTAACAATTAGGTTTTCCCTAATTATAAATTAGGATTCCCGGAACTGAAATTAGGGTTTTCAGAACCGATTTTTAGGGTTTCTTGTAATTCGCTAGAGTTTTCTAACCGAACGTTGAAGTTCTTAATATATACTCAGGGTTTGTTACAAATATCGTTTATCTGGTCAACCCTTGACCATTAACCATATACTATACACATAAATGACCATATACACAGAACATAAACACATACACTTAATCTTGAATAATTCTCCTAAATCTTTCACAGAATTTTGAAATTCTCAAAATTCCATCTTAAAAATATCAAACACATACACTTATTTTATGTCTAGGTTCTAATTTTAAACCTTAAATCAATTAATAAAAATTTTAAAAGTTTTCTAAATTCTCGGGTTGTCACAATATCCGTACTGGACATTTGGCTCATGCTGTGTTTTTGTTCCGGCAGGTTTACAGGGTGATTCAAGGCTAGTGTGATGAGAATGTTGCCTTTGACCATCTAGGTTGTTTCGATTTTAAGTTTTGATTATTTTGACTCTATTTAGAGAATTGTATTTAGTACTTCATTGATGGATATCACTATTAATATTTTGAAGTTATTAGAGGTCTGTTTACTTGTTTTGAGGTTTGTTGTGCTTTGCACGTGACCTCCCTTTCCTTTTTGGGAAGGGGGTGTTACAGAGATGGTATCAGAGCTTAGGTTCTTTCTTGTAGAAAATCTATTTAGGTTTGACCTGTGAGTTGTGGGTAAATCACTGGGTAGACGTAGAAGTTTGATTCGATTTTGTTCTCTGTTTGGTTGGTCTTGATTTTGACCAAGTGTTTTTAGCTCTTTAAGTTGTAGTTGATTTGAGAAATGCGAGATAATTTGTTAAGATTAATATTGTTATGCGTTGGAGCAATAATATTAGTTACGGATTATGATTGGATCATTAAGGAGAATAATGTCTATTTTGTTCAGTTAAGAAATGATTGTAAGATTATGATATGAGCATTTGTATCAGCGTGTTTTAATATTGGAGAATTATTTGTTAGAGTTATTTTAGGTAATTACAAATTATTATGATTTTGGAATTAAGGATTTGATTTGGATTAGATTCTGATTTTTGTTAAGTTGTGAATAATTTGAGGTATGTGAATTGGTGGGATAATATGATAAAGTTAAAACTATTAAGTACATAGGATCTCTTGTAATTTTGAGTTGTTGTAGAGATTCGAGGTAATTAGATTAATCTTTTGGAGTAAATGAATATTGCGATTTTTTCCTAGTATAATATTGGAGTTATCTTATATGAAATTTCAAGTGATAGTATGAGGAGATCTTGTAATTTGTTGGGTTAAAATTTGCATTAAGAGAATAATTAATTCATTAAATGATTAGATATATAATAAGTGATGAATCCAATATATTTTAAGAGATTTTGAAAGCTATAGTTTGCTTATTCAGATAGTAAGATATATGATTTGGAGTTTGGTATGGTGATGAAGAGATCTTAGTAGTAGTATATTTTTGGTGTAATATTATTTGAGAACTAATTTGATTATAGGTCACGATATTTTGAAACTCTTGAGGACTTAGTGAGAGTTGGTGATATAATTTAAGTTGTTTTGTTTATCTGATGCCCTTAGAGTTTTGCATGAATTTATGTAAAATTAAATAAAAATAATTTGTTAAATCTTTATCATGTGTGGAACATAAACATTTTACGAGTTAAAAATAATTTTAAATATTTTGGGTATTCGAATCATATTTAGTTGAAGAGAAATTTTTGTGATTTCGAATTATGTTCTGAAGAGTACGTTTGCAAGAATGAAACTTAAAGAAATTGACGGGGGTCGCACCAGCTGTGGAGCATGTGGTTAAATTCAATGCAAAACGAAGAATCTTAACGGGGCTTGACACGATAGCAGACGAATCTTTTACGAGTACATGGATAATTGTGTGAACTAATGGACTTACCAGCGTTGATTGTTACAAAAGGTGATGTTACGTGTTAGCTAAAAATATTTTTTTGTAGCTTATTTGAATTCCGAGGACGGAATTATTTTTAAGGGGTGAAAAATGTAATAACCCATTTTTTTAATAATTAAATATTAATTGATTTTTTTTATACAATTGTATTTAAATTGAAATAGGTAAATGATTCTTTTTCCCCTCTTTTCTTCCTTGTTTTGTATGGAAAATTAAAGTCTTTTAGTAAAAAATTAAATAGCTGATTAAATTAATATTGAGGAAGATAATTCCTTTTGTTAAAGTCTTGTGGTAAAATCATTCAGAGCGGGAAGCTACTTGGGAGATAGAGAAGTCTATTCGAGTGGAGTATCCGCATCTTTTTGATAATTAGCTACGTTCATTTTTTTGATTCCATGGACGAAATCCTTTTTAAGGGAGAGGTAATGTAATACCTAGAAAAAAAAACTTTTATATCTATATTTTAAAATATTTAATTGGGCTTCTTATGTTTGGGTCAAATTGTATTTAATTTATGTGGATTATAATAAGTATGTGATTACATTAATTTGGGCATTTATACTCATTGGGTCTAATTGATATTTGTGTGATATCAAAATCCTGTTATAATTAGGAGAATTAATAAAAGTTATTAATAAATAAATACATAGCTAAACCTAATTTACTTAAGCATTACACCTAATTCGTAACTGAAAGAGAAAGGAGGCGACGAGAGAGAGAACAAAAGGAAGAGAAAATTAGCAGATTCACTTTGTTGCATAGGAAGCGAAAAGGTATTGTAACTTTGCTATTAATAATGAATTGAAGTTATGTTCTGTATGTATGTATGAATTGATGATTTCTTTTTCCTTTTAAAAAAAACGTTAAAGTGATGCAAGGCTGCTGTACTACTGTAACATAATAAGGATTATATATATATATATATATATATATATATATATATATATATATATATATATATATATATATATATATATATATATATTATATTTTAATAAGTATTTGGCCATGAAATTTATAACTCAGAATTGGTAAATCAAATTGAATTTATGTATATTAGTTTAAATTAATTAATTTTTCCGACATAGTTATAAAAGTTTTTAATAATAAATTTAATAGTATTATGTATATGATTATCACAAGAAGTTCTACAAATTGTGAACAGAGGAAAATGATACAATGGTAATTTTATTATGTATCTAAAAATAAAACTTTGTTTGGAACGGAAGAGAATTATTAATAGATGTATATAGTTATAGAATTTATAAATTTACAGATTTTGACTATATTAATATGATTAATAATAATAATAATATGAGTTTAAAAAAATAATAAAGAAATTAGTAATTAATAATTTAACGCATAGTTTATTAGTTTATTGTAATAATTTGTGTAATTAGTTCGATCGGATAGGATTTAAGGAGTTACATTTGGAATATAATTTCGAGTATTACATAGGTTACGAATTTCGTACTATTTCAGCGACATTCATGTTAAATTTGATTTGTTCGTTTTGTCCCTTATTTTGAATTTTGTTATTCTTTCACATAATTGTTTCTTGTGAAATTCATATAATTGTTTCATTTTGGAGTTTATATATATATATATATATATATATATATATGACTCGTATTTGTACTCTTTGAATTAGGTTATCATGTTTAGTATTTATTTTTGATAATTGTAAAGCGGTACATGTTGCTACCTTCTTTTTGAGACACTGTGATTATAATTTGATTTGGTTCAACATGTACATATAGAACCCTTTTATTGGTATTATGTCGCATGTGTTGTGACATGATATTTTTGCTATAATATACCGTAGGGTATACCTGAGCTATAACCACCTGTGGGGGTACCATAGGCATGTCGTCTTGGCACGAGAGACATGACACTTTTCGTGGCTGTGTGATTAGTTCACGGCATCTCTGTTTGGGCTTCGGAGGAAGTGGACCATTTGTTGTTTTGTTGTGAGAGGCGTATGGGTTAACCCTAGTTTTATGTTTTTCGGATTTGTGATGTTGTGCCAAACACACCTGTCTGATTTGTATACATTTAGATTCGCGGCCCAATGTGTGATTTGCCTGTGTGGCATTAGTTTGACTTGCGTATGTGGCAAGATATATTTCTAAGCTCAATCGGTATGAAATAACCCCAACCATTTGTTTCAGCCTATTATTTTATTGTATTAGTTTCGTTTGTTTCTGTTCGGTTCAATTAATTGGGTTAGTTATTTCAGTTCATTATTTTCTTTACTCTTCTGTTTGTTTTGTTAATTCTGTTGGTTCAGATATATTCTATTCAGATCTTTGGAGTTTTATTTTTTTCAGAGGCAATATTTTGTCTATGTTGATTTCGTATTTCAGTTGTATATCTTTTGTATCATTATATTCCTACTGGGCATTTGGCTCATGCTAAGTTTTTCTTCCAGCAGGTTTGTAGGGGTGATTCAGGGCTAGTGTGATGAGAGTGTTGCCTTCGACCATCTAGGTTGTTTCGATTTTAAGTTTTGATTATTGTGACTCTATTTGGAGAATTGTATTTAGTACTCATTGATGTATATCACTATTAATATTTTGAAGTTTTTAGTGGTCTATTTACTTATTTTGTGGTTTGTTGTGCTTTGCACGTGACCTCCCTTTCCTTTTCGGGAAGAGGGTGTTACAGAGATGGTATCAGAGCTTAGGTTCTTTCTTGTAGAAAACCTATTTAGGTTTGACCTGTGAGTTGTGGGTAAATCACTGGGTAGACGTAGGAGTTTGATTTGATTTTGTTATCTGTTTGGTTGGTCTTGATTTTGACCAAATGTTTTTAGCTCTTTGAGTTGTAGTTGATTTGAGAAAGGCGAGATAATTTGTTAAGATTAATATTGTTATGCGTTGGAGCAATAATATTAGTTACGGATTATGATTGGATCATTAAGGAGAATAATGTCTATTTTGTTCAGTTAAGAAATGATTGTACGATTATGATATGAGCATTTATATCAGCGTGTTTTAATATTTGAGAATTATTTGTTAGAGTTATTTTAGGTAATTACAAATTATTATGATTTTGGAATTAAGGATTTGATTTGGGTTAGATTCTGATTTTTGTTAAGTTGTGAATAATTTGAGGTATGTGAATTGGTGGGATAATATGATAAAGTGAAAAACTATTAAGTACATAGGATCTCTTGTAATTTTGAGTTGTTATAGAGATTCGAGGTAATTAGATTAATCTTTTGGAGTAAATGAATTTTGCGATTTTTTCCTAGTATAATATTGGAGTTATCTTATATGAAATTTCAAGTGATAGTATGAGGATATCTTGTAATTTGTTGGGTTAAGATTTGCATTAAGAGAATGATTGATTCATTGAATGATTAGATATATAATAAGTGATGAATCCAATATATTTTAAGAGATATTGAAAGCTATAGTTTGCTTATTCAGATAGTAAGATATATGATTTGGAGTTTGGTATGGTGATGAAGAGATCTTAGTAGTAGTATATTTTTGGTGTAATATTATTTGAGAACTAATTTGATTCTAGGTCATGATATTTTGAAACTTTTGAGGACTTAGTGAGAGTTGGTGATATAATTTAAGTTGTTTTGTTTATCTGATGCCCTTAGAGTTTTGCATGAATTTATGTAAAATTAAATAAAAATAATTTGTTAAATCTTTGTCATGTGTGGAACATAAACATTTTACGAGTTAAAAATAATTTAAAATATTTTGAGTATTCGAATCATATTTAGATGAAGAGAAATTTTTGTGATTTCGAATTATGTTCCAAAGAGTACGTTTGAAAGAATGAAACTTAAAGAAATTGACGGGGGTCGCACCAGCTGTGGAGCATGTGGTTAAATTCAATGCAAAACAAAGAATCTTAACGGGGCTTGACACGATAGCTGACGGATCTTTTACGAGTACATGGATAATTGTGTGGACCAATGGACTTACCAGCGTTGATTGTTACAAAAGGTGATGCTACGTGTTAGCTAAATTTTTTTTATAGCTTATTTGAATTCCGAAGACGGAATTATTTTTAAGGGGTGAAAAATGTAATAACCCATTTTTTTAATAATTAAATATTAATTGATTTTATTTTATACAATTGCATTTAAATTGAAAAAGATAAATTATTCTTTTTTTCCTCTTTTCTTCCTTGTTTTGTGTGGAAAATTAAAGTCTTTTAGTAAATAATTAAATAACTGATTAAATTAAAATTGAGGAAGATAATTTCTTTTGTTAAAGTCTTGTGGTAAAATCATTCAGAGCGGGAAACTACTTGGGAGATAGAGAAGTCTATTCGAGCGGAGTATCCACATCTTTTTGATAATTAGCTACGTTCATTCTTTTTGATTCCAGGGACGGAATCATTTTTAAGGGGGAGGTAATGTAATACCCAAAAAAAAAACTTTTATATCTATATTTTAAAATATTTAATTGGGCTTCTTATGTTTGGGTCAAATTGTATTTAATTTATGGGAATTATAATAAGTATGTGATTACATTAATTTGGGCCTTTATACTAATTGGGTCTAATTGATATTCGTGTGATATCAAAATCCTGTTATAATTAGGAGAATTAATAAAATCTATTAATAAATAAATACATAGCTAAACCTAATTTACTTAAGCATTATACCTAATTCGTAACTAAAAGAGAAAGGAGGCGACGAGAGAGAGAACAAAAGGAAGAGAAAATTAGCAGATTCACTTTGTTGCATAAGAAGCGAAAAGGTATTATAACATTGCTATTAATAATGAATTGAAGTTATGTTCTGTATGTATGTATGAATTGATGATTTCTTTTTCATTTTAAAAAAAAAGTTAAAGTGATGCAAGGCTAGTGATGCAAGGCTGCTGTACTATTGTAGCGTAATAAGGATTACATATATATATATATATATATATATGTTATATTTTAATAAGTATTTGGCCATGAAATTTATAAATCAGAATTGGTAAATCAAATTGAAGTTATGTATATTAATTTAAATTAATTAATTTTTCCGACATAGTTATAAAAGTTTTTAATAATAAATTTAATAATATTATGTATATGATTATAACAGGAAGTTCTACAAATTGTGAACGGAGGAAAATGATACAATGGTAATTTTATTATGTATCTAAAAATAAAATATTTGTTTGGAACGGAAGAGAATTATCAATAGATGTATATAGTTATAGAATTTATAAATTTACAGATTTTGACTATATTAATATGATTAATAATAATAATAATATGAGTTTAAAAAATAATAAAGAAGTTAGTAATTAATAATTTAACGCATAGTTTATTAATTTATTTTAATAATTTGTGTAATTAGTTCGATAGGAGAGGATTTAAGGAGTTACATTTGGAATATAAGTTCGGGTATTATGTAACGACCCCAAAATAGGTCCATTCCACCCAACCCATTCTGAGTCGTCAAATACATGGTACAGAAAATAACTACAACTTTATTACAACAATTGTCGTGCAAAATACAACAACACATATGCCGTGAGTTTGGATACAAATATATACCAAATGTGACTCATGTTCCAACCGTGGACATCACCTCACAATAACACCTTACATAAAGGTATAGTCAAAAACTGTTTTAGAAATTAGAATCTTTGGGAAGTGCTCAAGGAAACCTTCGTACATGGGAGGCCACGCATCTAGGTTATGATAGATATCATATGGCCACAGAATTATCCTTGGTTGACCCAATAGACCCCAAAGAAAAACGAGAAGATTACTATCATATTCTTCCCAATGGTGAGTCTTCTCTTGACTTATCATTATCTCCACTGTCTCTAATTAAGAATTATACTTCAAATAAACACCAAGATTATATAGGTAGTGCCCATAGATATACTCAGCAAGTGGATGAGCACAACCCTGTCTTATGATGACACGAGGTTGTATGTCATTAGACATCTTGTATGATAGTGACAAAACACCCTTCCAACGTTGGGTTCGCCTCACCCTATTTTCTTCACCAAATATAACTACTAAATGATGACCACCGTTCTATTCCCTTGTTACCCCCGCTCGACCCAGCTACACTCTTATTACCTGAAAGGAATTGTGAAGCAAAAGGGTGAGCACAACTAGCTCAGTAAAGAATATCATGACTAAAGATAATTCAATTATCAATAGCCTTCATCAACAATAAATCAGAGATTTAGAACATATGGTAAATGATAAAAATTTCAACCATAGTTGCAGCGAAACGAGCAATCCATTAGAAGAGTCAAATAGACTATAAAGTCTATTATCTTCTCCATGTTAAAAATCCACCAACAATATTTTATCCATGTAACATCAATCAACAATTCTGGTCCACAATCATATGAATAACTCATAATCATAACTGTAGTTCTAAATTCCTCTTCTCATCCAGGACGATGATAATTTTCATCACCTATCTTTACCTGAAACATCAAAGATCATGGTTACACCAAATCACATTTCCTGTTCATAATCATACTAATAACTTCATCTTTGCACTACGGCCAAAGATATTCATTTGTATCACCAGTTGGTCATGTTTATCTCAACATCTGTTCATCTTTGCATTACTGGCCAAAGATATTCAACAACATATCATCTTTGCACTACGGGCCAAAGATATTCATCAACAATTCATCTTTGCACTACAGGCCAAAGATATTCATCAATATTTCATCTTTGCACTACAGGCCAAAGATATTAATATCTCAAAGAAATATATAATCATTTAAGAATTTATATAAACAATAATTATAACCATGTTGATCATTTCACCTTTGCACTTAAGCTAAAGATATTCAATTATAAATTCAATGGTCATGATCATACCAGTCAATAATTCAACTTTGCACTACTGGCCAAAGAGAACCCATAGTCATGATCATACCAATAATTTACCCATCTTTACACTCAAGCGAAAGAGAATTTCAACATCAAGGTTATAAAAATGTTATATATGATAATAAAAATAATATAATCAACATATAGATTTAATCTCAAGAGTAATATTCATAAATCAACTATAATTTGGTTAGAAAAAGAAACCAATTTTGTCAAGAATAGTAACTCGTGAATAGTAACTCATGAATAGTAACTCATGAATAGTAACCCATGAATAGTAACCCTGACATGAAAAAGGTAGAAATTCCACAATAATATACATACCAATATTTCGGTATAATGATATTGAAAGAATAATATTCTTAAACTTATAAACAATTTATTTAAATTGTTTACACTTTACTAATTAATGCATTTAATAATCATAAAATACCAACTCTTAAGATTTCATCATCAATAACCAAAACTCTCATCAAAAATCTGCTTATACCTCATATATAGGATTCTCAAGCCATAAAATCCTATTTTTCAATTTTTTTACTTCACATAACATATTTAATTCATTTTCTCATAACTAGACTATTTTCATGAAAAATACCAAATCCGTTCCAAAAATATTTCTTTTCTGGAATTTAGCATAATATAGTCCCATAGTGAACATATATTTTTCTCAGAATTTTTAAAATTCATTTACTATTTTTCATATGGCCAAAATAGCCGAATATTTAGACATTTATCAAAAATTATACTTTTGTCTAAAAATTTTGAAATTTATAGAGTATACTTCTATCATATACATGTACTCCCAATAAAAATTTCATCAATTTTGGAGCTAACCACAAGGAATTATAAGCTGTTACTTTTAAAATAGTCTTTTCTCATAAAATTCATAACTCTCAATCTATACATCCAAAAATCACCATTTTTGGACACAATCAAGAAAACTCATCAAAATATCATTTCAAATTTTTTCAGAATTTTTGAAGATCAGAAAAATTACGAAACTGAAAATCATAACAACCCTTAAAATCCCTTAATATCCCTTACTATCCCTTACCTCAAAAGAGCAGTACTTCTGGCTGGATATCGGATATGATGCTGAAGGAAACTTGCACTGAATAGCAACTCTCAAAGTATCTAAATACTCACAAAATATGCTTCATAATATAGAGAGAGAAAGAGAGAAAACTTATGTTTCTGGTGTGATTTTCAATTCTAACTTAGCCCTCTATTTATAGGAAAATTTTGGTAGGTTTGACCTGTAACCTGATGGCTTTACCTGCTACTATTCCCACCCACCACATTTGAAATATTATTCAGCACATTTCTTCACCAACCACAAGTGGGGCCCACCAATTCTAGAATTTTCCATCAAAATGATAAACTCTGAAAATTTAACAATTTTTGAACCAGTCATCTCGTAAAATTCATAATAAATCATACGTTCATTTTTAACGGTTCAAAATTTGTGGGCATATACTCAACTTATATATGTATAACATATCCAAAAATTACCACGATCCAACGGTCGGATTAAAAATTATAACCCCCGCAAAATATCTCAAAAACCCTGATTTTTAATACCTCCATTCCGACAAAAATACTGATAAAAACCTCAACATTAACTCCTTTATTTTTAACCACAAAAATATATTCCTCATTTATATCCACATAAAATAAATATTTCCTTATCATATGAATCAATAATTAATTATTCACAAATAATATTACAGAATCACATTTATGACAACCAGGCCGTTCCCAGGAAAGAGGGGGCTTTCCAATAAAGATTTTTCCTTACTGGCGCGCAATTAGATGACCAAACCTCTCCTTAGACAGAACTTTCTAGACATTGCCAATAATGCTATCTAATAATACTTTTCAAATAATATGAATTATTGATCTGATAATGGGAAATACTGTGCAGCAACAATTATTGAACAACAATAATACAAAATTTCAACGTAGCAATTATTGAATCAATAAAATAAAATATTGAACAGTAATTACTGTAACAATTATTGAGTAGTGCCTTCTTACGTAAGAATTAATAATTTCAAAAATACTATGCAATACCGTGCGCTACTGTGTAATAACGCGTATTACTGTATTTTAACCACTGGGTATTCCAACAGTGTTAACGGTAACAACTACGCCGTTATTTGTAAAAACTCAAATTTGTCGTTTTCTTCACCCGACAGTTATTCTGTTATGGGGCCCACAAATGGCTGCGCCGTCGTACGAATATTCCCCGACAGAAAGAATATTCCACGACCAAACGAATATTCCCCGACAACAATGATTATTTTATAACCACTTGCTTATTTTGAAAAAAAATCATATTTCACTCATAACTTTAAATTTTTATCAATTTAATCATTTACTGAATAGTAATTATAAGAAAAATTGAATACTTTTATTTCATAAAATTCGGGGTCTTACATATTGCATAGCTTAATTCAGGTACGGATTCCGTACTCTTTCAGCGACATTCATGTTAAATTTGATTTGTTCATTTTGTCCCTTATTTCGAATTTAGTTATTCTTTCACATAATTGTTTCTTATGAAATTCATATAATAGTTTCATTTTGGAGTTTATATATATATATATATATATATATATATATATATATATATATATGACTCGTATTTGTACTCTTTGAATTAGGTTATCATGTTTAGTATTTATTTTTGATAATTGTAGAGCGGTACATGTTGCTACCTTCTTTTTGAGACGTTGTGATTATAATTTGATTTGGTTCAACATGTACATATAGAACCCTTTTATTGGTATTATATCGCATGTATTGTGACATGATATTTTTGTTAGATTATACCATAGTGTATACCTGAGCTATAGCCACCTGTGGGGGTACCATAGGCATGTCGTCTTGGCACGAGAGACATGACACTTTCTGTGGCGGTGTGATTAGTTCATGCCGTCTCCGTTTGGGCTCCGGAGGAAGTGGGCTATTTGGTGTTTTGTTGTGGGAGGCATATGGGTTAACCTTAGTTTTATGTTCTGCGAATTTGCAATGTTGTGCCAAACACACCTATCCGATTTGTATACATTTGGATTCGTGGTCCAATATGTGATTTGCCTATATGATTTGCGTGTGTGGCATTAGTTTGACTTGCCTATGTGGCAAGATATATTTCTGAGCTCAATCGGTATGAAATAATCCCAACCATTTGTTTCAGCCTATTATTTTATTGTATTAGTATTCTTTGTTTCTGTTCGGTTCAATTAATTGGGTTAGTTATTTTAGTTCATTATTTTCTTTACTCATCTATTTGTTTCATTAATTCTGTTGCTACAGATATATTCTATTCAAATCTTTGGAGTTTTATTTTTGTCAAAGGCAATATTTTGTCTATGTTGATTTCGTATTTTAATTGTATATCTTTTGTATCTTTATATCCGTACTGGGAATTTGGCTCATGCTGTGTTTTTCTTCCGGCAGGTTTGCAGGGGTGATTCAGGGCTAGTGCGATGAGAGTGTTGCCTTTGACCATCTAGGTTGTTTCGATTTTAAGTTTTAATTATTTTGACTCTATTTGGAGAATTGTATTTAGTACTTCATTGATGGATATCACTATTAATATTTTGAAGTTATTAGTGGTTTGTTTACTTATTTTGAGGTTTGTTTTGCTTTGCAGGTGACCTCCCTTTCTTTTTCGGGAATGGGGTGTTACAGAGATGGTATCAGAGCTTAGGTTCTTTCTTGTAGAAAACCTATTTAGGTTTGACCTGTGAGTTGTAGGTAAATCACTGGGTAGACGTAGGAGTTTGATTCGATTTTGTTCTCTGTTTGGTTGGTCTTGAATTTGACCAAGTGTTTTTAGCTCTTTGAGTTGTAGTTGATTTGAGAAAGGCGAGATAATTTGTTAAGATTAATATTGTTATGCGTTGGAGCAATAATATTAGTTACGGATTATGATTGGATCATTAAGGAGAATAATGTCTATTTTGTTCAGTTAAGAAATGATTGTACGATTATGATATGAGCATTTGTATCAGCGTGTTTTAATATTGGAGAATTATTTGTTAGAGTTATTTTAGGTAATTACAAATTATTATGATTTTGGAATTAAGGATTTGATTTGGGTTAGATTCTGATTTTTGTTAAGTTGTGAATAATTTGAGGTATGTGAATTGGTGGGATAATATGATAAAGTTAAAACTATTAAGTACATAGGATCTCTTGTAATTTTGAGTTCTTGTAGAGATTCGAGGTAATTAGATTAATCTTTTAGAGTAAATGAATTTTACGAATTTTTTCTAGTATAATATTGGAGTTATCTTATATGAAATTTCAAGCAATAGTATGAGGAGATCTTGTAATTTGTTTGGTTAAGATTTGTATTAAGAGAATGATTGATTCATTGAATGATTAGATATATAATAAGTGATGAATCCAATATATTTTAAGAGATTTTGAAAGCTATAGTTTGCTTATTCAGATAGTAAGATATATGATTTGGAGTTTGGTATGGTGATGAAGAGATCTTAGTAGTAGTATATTTTTGGTGTAATATTATTTGAGAACTAATTTGATTCTAGGTTATGATATTTTGAAACTCTTGAGGACTTAGTGAGAGTTGGTGATATAATTTAAGTTGTTTTGTTTATCTGATGCCCTTAGAGTTTTGCATGAATTTATGTAAAATTAAATAAAAATAATTTGTTAAATCTTTGTCATGTGTCGAACATAAACATTTTACGAGTTAAAAATAATTTTAAATATTTTGGATATTCGAATCATATTTAGATGAAGAGAAATTTTTGTGATTTTGAATTATGTTCCGAAGAGTACGTTTGCAAGAATGAAACTTAAAGAAATTGACGGATGTCGCACCAGTTGTGGAGCATGTGGTTAAATTCAATGAAAAACGAAGAATCTTAACGGGGCTTGACACGATAGCTAACGAATCTTTTACAAGTACATGGATAATTGTGTGGACCAATGGACTTGCCAGCGTTGATTGTTACAAAAGGTGATGCTACGTGTTAGCTATTTTTTTTTGTAGTTTATTTGAATTCCGAGGACGGAATTATTTTTAAGGAGTGAAAATGTTATAACCCATTTTTTTTAATAATTAAATATTAATTGATTTTATTTTGTACAATTGTATTTAAATTGAAAAAGGTAAATGATTCTTTTTCCCCTCTTTTCTTCCTTGTTTTGTGTGGAAAATTAAAGTCTTTTAGTAATTAATTAAATAACTGATTAAATTAAAATTGAGGAAGATAATTCCTTTTGTTAAAGTCTTGTGGTAAAATCATTCAGAGCGGGAAGCTACTTGGGAGATAGAGAAGTCTATTCGAGCGGAGTATCCACATCTTTTTGATAATTAGCTACGTTCATTCTTTTGATTCCGGGGACGGAATCATTTTTAAGGGGGAGGTAATGAAATTCCCAAGAAAAATATAAATAAATAACTTTTATATCTATATTTTAAAATATTTAATTGAGCTTCTTATGTTTGGGTCAAATTGTATTTAATTTATGTGGATTATAATAAGTATGTGATTACATAAATTTGGGCCTTTATACTAATTGGGTCTAATTGATATTCGTGTGATATCAAAATCCTGTTATAATTAGGAGAATTAATAAAATCTATTAATAAATAAATACATAGCTAAACCTAATTTACTTAAGCATTACACCTAATTCGTAACTGAAAGCGAAAGGAGGTGACGAGAGAGAGAACTAAAGGAAGAGAAATTTAGCAGATAAGAAGCGAAAATGTATTGTAACTTTGCTATTAATAATCCCTTCAGAGAGCAGAGGTATATACGAAACTACGAATTCGAGAATATACTAAAATATAGTCCAAGTTCCAAGCCAAGAATATGAAATGAACATGAAAGCCCAAATGATGTCCAGATTGTTTTTCTTTGCATTTTCTTTGCTTTTCCTTACCAATAGTCACTCACACCGCTTCCAAATGTATAACCTACAAAATAAACACAAAATGCATGAAAAGTAACTAAGACACATGAATATAAGCAACTAATTCAAGTAAAAGATACCGAATAAGCAGATATAAAATCCACTTATCAGTATCATCTGCATAATATTTTATATTATTAAATCAAAAATTGAGATGACAAAGTTATTCATATTATTATTTGCATTATTGACGATGTCTAGAAAGTTCTGTCGAGAAAAGAGGTTTGGTAACCTAATTGTGCGCCAATAGGGAGAAATCCTTATCAGAAAGCCCCCTCTTTCCTGGGTATGATCTGGTTGTTAATATTGTGAGTTATAATATTAATGATGAATAAGTTTATGTTGATTAAAAATAAGAATAATATTGATGAGTGAAAGATGTTGTTCATTTAGTTTTCTTTAATTCTTCCGTGACCCAATTACCCTCAGAGGAGGTAATTCTGTGATAGGCTGGTTTTGTTATAATTGACCAAACGGGTAATTAATCAGATAAATGAGAAATTAATTGCTATTGGTTCAGATGCAAATTACTGTTAGTTCACGGGTATGGAACTATTGGTTCATATGCATGTAGTATTAGGAGAGGTGGTGCAAGATTGATAATACTTGCATGACTAAATTAAAAATAGAGGTAAAGATGAAGGTACTATACTGTAATAATTTGAGCCCCTAAAAGTGCAATTATCAAAACTATGTTTTCCTATAAATAGAAGCTCATTTCTTCTTTTATTCTCACCAATTCACTAAGACTCACAAGAGCAACTATAGAGAGAGAAACTATAGAGAGGAAGAGGAAGAGTATTCTACTTCACTATTCCAGTATCCAGTAGTATGTAAGTAATATTATTTTGTTTCGTATTCTTAATTCTATACTCATTTTGATAAAGTATTGCTTCTATACTCCGTGAAATTAGTAGAATATCCTTGAAATTTACGCTTCATCTAGTATCGTTTCACAAGGATATTTTCTGAACATTCTTGTTAAATTTTAAGTTTTTCATGCCAGAATACTATTCACGGGATACTATTCACAGAGTACTATTCACAGGGTACTATTTACGAAGTACTATTTATGGGGTACTATTCACAAAGTACTATTTCTAAGTACTATTCACGGGATACTATTCACTCTGGTACTATTCACCCGGGGTACTATTCATGACAAAAATTGATTTTTTTTCTGTCCAAATTATTTTTGATATAATATTATTCTTGAATTATACTCTACAAAGCAGTGTCATGTTGACAATTTAGACATTATTGAATTCTGGATAAATTAATTTATAAATGTTTAAAATTTATCCTTTGATTTTATTTAATTGAATTTTTATATCATTGCCATCATCCTCATGCTTACATTGTGATAAAAGTCATCTTCGACCCGTAATGTGTAGATGGATTGTTGATTGGTATTATTATGACCAGGGATTATTCAGTATAATCATGACCTATAATATTATAAATGATGTGGTAAAAGTCCTCATTGGCCCGTAGTGTATTGATGGACAGTTCTTGGCATGATCATTACCATTGGTGATTACACGAATATTTTTGGCCCGTAGTGCATGGATAATTCGTGGACGTGATACTAATGAATATCATTGGCCCGTAGTGTATGGATAATTCAGTGATGTGAATTATTTATTGAGCTGAGTCTCAACGATAAAGTTAATGATAAACTTTTTAAATCATAGAAGATAGTAGATATCATGCTCTACTTATCTCTTCTCATGGATTGCGTGTTCCGCTGTAGTTAAACTTGTTATTTATTATCAATTTAACACTATTGAAGGCTAACGATAATTTATTTTGTATTATCTTAGTCATAATATTTCTTACTGGGCTAGTTGAGCTCACCCTTTTTGCTTTCATTGTTCTCTTCAGGAAATGAGAACGTAGCCAGGACTAGTCAAGGAACGGAGTGATGGTCTGAGATGGTGGTTATAGTAGTCCTCACTATTCTATGAAAAAAGTGTGATAATAAATGTTATAAGTAATCCATTTGAGTTTGGCACTGTCTAGAAGACAATATTCGTGTAAAAACTCTCAGCTACATTTTTGTCGTATTGTATAAAAGAAATTTGTATTTAAATTCAGTACCATGTATTTAGATACTCAGAATGGGTGATATATACCTATTTTTGGGGCGACACAATTGGTATCAAAGCTTAGGGATATGATCCCTGGCTGAGATGTGAGACTAGAACTAGGAGGGGAGAGACGGGTAATTCCTTCGCTAGTATGACCTACCTAAGCTTATTTGTTTTTTAACTGGTTGGTCAGAATATAGGGATAATATGTGGCATATCAATTAACTCTTGTTTTGTGGCAGTGTTTGAAAATGACATCCGAGAATGTTGAGATAAGCAATGGAGCACATGAGACCATTGAGTCACCAACGATCAATACCCGGGATAATGTACATCAAGAAGGCAATACTCCTCAGGAAAATAACAACACCGACCAAATGATGAACGATGGGATGTTCATAAGCTTTAAGCAATTTATGCAACATCAGGTGAGAGCGACTCCTGTTCAAAATGCAGGTGGAAACACTGGCAACTCACGGATGGTTAACGCTAAGCAGTTCAAGGAGCTGGGACCACCAAAGTTTGTGGGAAAGCTAAAACCAGTTAAGGCAGAGACGTGGATAAAGCAGATCACCAAGATATTTGATGTCTTGGGATGCTCTGAGGTGCAAAAGGTTCCCTTTGCCACTTTCACGTTGCGAGGAGAGGCAGATTACTGGTGAGAATCTATAAAGCATACCCAGCTTATCGCGCTGAAGATGTCTTGGGAGAAGTTCCAAGAACTGTTCAACGATAAGTACTTTTCTGAAAGTATTCGTCACATGAAGGAGGTAGAGTTTATCAACCTGGAGTAAAACAATATGACCGTGTAGCAGTACGAAGCTAAGTTTGCCAAGTTGTCCCAGTTTACGTCCCACTTAGTTGATAATGAGGTGAGAATGACGCGAATGTTTCTGCGAGGTTTGAAACTCGAAATACGTCAATACCTCATTTCTCATAAACTGTGTTTGTATTCAGATGTTGTAAATAGGGTTCAGTTATTGGAGCAAGATAATGAGTCAACCCAATCAGGAGAAAATAGCCGACAAAATGATAATACCAGTAGTAGCAGTCATCGAAGCGGTGTCAACAAACGTGGAGGGAATCAACATGCCAAAAATGTTAACCACTTCGGTGGTAATCATGGCCAAGATAATAGAAGTGGAAATTTCAAGAAGAGAAGGTTCAATAATGATGGAAAGACAGCAGCACCAGCACTCGATTTTAAAGAAGGAGAACGACCACCGATCGTATGCTTCACATACAGAGGGGAGGGACACATCAGTCCAAACTGCACGATGCAGTCCAAAGTATATTACAATTGTGGAAGAGAAGGTCACCTAGACCAATTTTGTCGTGTAGTGAAGTCAAGTCCATCTGGGATGGAAGTACCAAAGGCCGTCCTAGACATGACAAAATCTGTAGTTTAAGGCAGAGTGTTTGTCGTGACCTCCCAAAAAGCGAGGAACCCGAACGAGGTTATTACGGGTAAGCAAATCATAAACTCTTGTGAAGTCTATACCTTATTTGATACCAGTTCTACCCATTCTTTTATTTCTCCTACTTGCGCTTAACGTTTAATTTTAACTCCGGAGAAATTAAACTTTGACTTTTCTGTTAAAACTCCGTTGGGAGAAACCTTCATTACATCCACTATTTATAAGTCTTGTTTGATTCAAATCGGCAACCGCACATTACCTACCTATCTTATCTCTTTAAAAATACTTGAATTTGATGTGATTTTAGGGATTGATTGGTTAACTACTCATCATGTTAAAATTGTTTGTTTCCGTAATGTTGTTAGCTTTCATATTCCTAACCAACCTATTATGCAAATTCAAGTAACCAAACCACTAAAGTCAATCATTGTCATATCAAGCCATAAAGTTATTCGTTTATTGAAAAATGGATGTCAATCTTTCTTAGCCCATGTCACGGATTTAAACAAAAATACGTCAGATTTGAATGATATTTCTATTGTTAATAAATTTCCTGACGTATTCCCTAAAGAACTTCCTGGCCTACCCCCAGAGCGTGAAATTAAATTTTGTATCAACCTTGAACCCAGTACAAAACCCATTTCTAAAGCCCCATATCGAATGGCTCCTATTGAACTTCAGGAGTTAAAAACCCAACTACAAGAATTATTAGACATTGGTTTCATTCGTCCTAGTACGTCTCCTTGGGGTGCTCCTATTCTATTCGTAAAGAAGAAAGATGGAAGTATGCAACTTTGTATTGATTAGCGGGAGTTGAATCATGTCACCATCAAAAATAAGAACCCGTTGCCTCGCATTGATGACATGTTTAACCAGTTGCAAGGTGCCAAATTCTTTTCAAAAATTGATCTTCGTTTTGGATATCATCAGTTAAAGATTAAAACCGATGACATTCCAAAGACTGCTTTCATAACTCGGTACGGGCATTACGAATTCCTAGTTATGTCTTTTGGATTGACTAATGCTCGTGCTGCCTTCATGGATATGATGAACCTAGTATTCAAGGAATATTTGGATCATTTCATGGTTGTCTTCATTGATGACATTCTCATATACTCCAAAAGTCGTGAAGATCATGAGCAACACTTAAGGCTGATACTCCAAAAGCTTCGTGAGAACAAGTTATATGCCAAGTTAAAAAAAATGCAAGTTTTGTCTTGAGGAGGTAGCATTCCTTGGGCACGTGATATCAAATCACGGGATATCTGTTGACCCAACAAAAATTGAAGCAATTCAAATATGGGAGCAACCTAAGTTAGTGATCGAAGTGCGTAGCTTTCTAGGCTTAGCTGGTTATTATCGGAGATTTGTGGAAGGATTTTCTTGAATCGCTACTCCATTAACTCAGCTGACTCGAAAGGATACAAAATTCGGTTAGAGCGAGGAATGTGATAAGAGTTTTCAAGAACTCAAGAGGAGACTCATTTCAACACCTGTTCTGACATTACCATCTGGTTCGGAGGGATTTGTCATCTACAGCGACGCTTCGGGCAGAGGGTTAGGATGTGTTCTCAGGTAACATGATAAAGTCATAGCCTATGCCTCACAACAACTCAAAGAATATGAGAGGAATTATCCTACTCATGATCTAGAATTGCCAGCAGTCGTTTTTACGTTAAAGATCTTGAGGCATTACCTGTATAGGGAGAAGGTGGAGATCTATACAGATCATAAAAGTCTCAAATATTTCTTCACCCAAAAGGAACTCAACATGCGGCAACGCCGTTAGCTCGAGATGTTGAAAGATTACGACCATACTGTAATACCCGCGAATTTTAATAAATTATAATATTGAGAATAAAGATTGTTTGCATATTTATTTAAATATAAATATATATAGTATTGGCATGAGTTGTGATGATTAATTGAATAAACATGTGATAATTAAGCAATGTAGTAGAAGTGATGAGAAGTTTAGTTTAAGATTGTGAAATAATGCCTATTGTGACAAAGTGGTGAAATGAGAAAGTACTAATTTAATTAATAGGGAAATGGATTAGATTAATTAGTCCTATTAATAAATAAATAATGTCATAATATGGTAGACTAATTATTATTCATTAATTATCATGAATAATAACATGTGAGGAGAAATCATATATAATAAGGTTCTTCATTCAATATGAGATGAGGTGTGACATTGGAATGTAAATAATTATTATATAAAACTATATGATAAAAGTAACCTTAACTTATGTAATTTATTAAGTTGTGTGAAAGAGTCTTATGTGACCCCATGGTGTGTGGGAGTATTTAAATGTGTATTCTAGACTTATGAGAGAAAATAACTTTGATCACATAAATAAGTAATATTAGATGATTATTTTAATAATTATGTAGAATTGAAATAATGAGTTTTATGGAGAATAATATTGGTACCCAACTAAGGTATATCCTAGTCTAATGTTAATATTATTTGAAATAAATCAATGTACATGGATTATATGATTTTATGTATAATGTATGAGTGGGTGTATAAGTATGCTCAATTTGTGGAAAAAGTATCAAATTAACCTAAGTGTGCTAATAGTAATACCAAATGCAGAGTATTATATCAGTGTCCCAAAATGAGTGTCTTGTTCTATTTCTTCTTCACGTAATAGGTCATTAACCTAGTCCCTCATTACCAAACACAAAGTTAGCAAATCATGAGGAAGGGAGTGGTCTACATAGTACTCTTCTACCAAATCATTCATACACATTAGCTTCTTCTTCATTCCAATGGTTTAATTCATGGAGCAAGACCCAAACTTGGTCCATGATTCTTCTATAAATAGAGACCCTCTTTTTCATTCTTCACATTTGAAATTCTGAGAATTCTAGTGAGTGAGTGGTTGAGAAGTTAGGAGAAATCAGAAGTTAAGATTCAAGGATTATCAATTTAGCTTCAAGAGGTATAATTCTTAAACTCTAGTTTTGCAAAGTTCTTAGAAAAGTACAAAAATACTTGTTTTGAGTTGAAAAGTTTATGGTTGAAGCATGCTAGAATGTGTTAATTGATGCTAGACATTGTTAATATGGTTAAATACGAAATCAACGAAAGTTAAATGAAGTAAATTTGTCAAGTAACGAATTCTTAGTGAAGAGAATCGCTAAATGTGTTAAACTTTGGAAAAATGGCATAAATATTGAATTGATTCTTGAATTTGATTGCTTGTTAGTTTGGGATTGTTAGAAGCATGCTAGGGATGTTTAGTAGCAAGTTTATATCAATTATATATCATTGCATTGCTGTTTGGATGGGAGTTTGGCATGATAGCTCGTAGCAGGGGAAGTGCATGTGTTCCAAATGTAGATGCTACTCCCACCCCGGCGGGGGTCATACAGTATATAAGGCCCACCCCGGCGGGGGGGAGGGGGGGGGAGGTTTTGCAGTAGCTATGCCTGCCCCGGCGGGGGGTCCTATAGTATAAATGCCCACCCCGACAGGGGGGGTGCTGTGAAGCCCCCAAATCCGGGTATCTTCCAACCCGACAGATGGTGCTACACGATGCTACAGTTCATACAAACATTCAATTGAAATGCCTCAAAAGAACGAATATGCCTTATATATACTCCAAAACAATACTACCACTCCCCAGGTTCTTTATAACCGTTACATTTGTTCTTGTCATAATATCAAATATTATCATTACAAAACTATACTATTACATAGGTAATCTACGGGTTCGCCTTAGCCTTCCCTTTATCCTTGCCGGATCCTTTGGTCTGTTCGGTCTTAGCTGCATTCATATGGGTCAAGCAAGAGTGAGCATAACAAGCTCAGCAAGTACAACAATTTCATTTAAACGACATGCTTGAAACATAGGAATATTATATCTTCAATAACTGAACAATAGTTATGAAGTACTATCGATAATTCAAAATAGCACTTCATTTTTCCTTCAAAACGTTTTACAATGACAATATTCAGTAAAACATCAATTTCGGTCCTAGACCATGAGCATTTCATACTTTCTTTGAAAAGGATATCCCGGTACTAAGTCCGTAAGTCCGGCATAGCTTATGAGCACGTCTAGGTGATCAACCTATAGTACTCTATGTTGATCAACACTACATCCTTTAAACGTTTGTACGTTTAAGTTTTGGCAACCTCGCGTGCTCATCGAATAATCGATGTAAAATACATTTGTTTATTCATACTCAGGCTTACCTTGAATCTGTACCAAATAATTAGCGTAGGATAGCGTTATATATTCTATATTAAAAGACTTGTAAATAAATCAATCAATTCTTCAAGATTAGTCTAGCCGAGTTAAAACTGGCATCGACCCTTTCTTTAAAACCATTCATGCGTCTCATAACATGAATCACTGAAAACCTGACTAACACGAAGGTTAGACAAGCGATAAGAAAAACTTGCCTTCAGCGTCTGCTACAGTTAAATTACTTTCCCTTTGAGTTTTTACAGTCTCTACAACACATAACCACATCACATACCACATCACATACCACATTAGGTCATGAATGAACATACATGGTTCCTAATGAATCTTACCCTTCTTCTCAATCTAATCATGTATTAGATTTGTTATTATTGGTTATGGCTTACCGTTATAATTTACATCGTTTTTACCAACTTCTTTCTCTTCTATAACTTAACTAAAATTATTTCATTAATAAAACTCTTTTTGAGTTAATCATCCTTCCTCACGGCTTACTAACATTCTTACATTATTAATCAAAACTCGATAATCATTAGTTAAGTATACTTATTGCATACCGTTCACGTTCACGTTCACATTCAATTGACTTATCTCCAACCTTTAGTATTATACTTAGGGTTTATAACATTCCTAATGATGTTACATTAGGTTTAGCATTGATACAATTCATTACCATTAACTTGTTTTCCCCTTTAAATTTATAACCCTTCCTCTCTGGGCTTCTCCTAATGCTGGCGTTGCGGCGCCTGCTTTCCTTCCTCATTCCACGCCACGGCGCCACTTTACAGTGGCTTTCAACCGGACCTGGCGCTGCGGTGCCAACTGCAGTTCAAAAGGCCGTGTTGCGGCATGAGACTGCAGTGGCTAAGGGGCATTCTTGGCACTGCGGTGCCACTTATTGAGTTTTGTCTGGCGCTGCGGCCCCAGACCTCAGTACCAGACAGTTTTGACAGTTTTATTACATAAACGAATTTCCCGGACTCATAACTTCTTCGTTACAAGTCTGAATTGGCTCGTTCAAAAGCCCTTAGCTCACAAATTACATACTCTACGTGTTCATTCAAGAATTTTCTATTTTCAAATCCGTTAACTCAAAATTCACCATTTAGTTCATTTTAACAAAAACGATAAACGTTCGTGAATGTTCAACGCTCGTTTCTCCGTTCTAAGTCAGAATTCGATCATTTTTGAGTCCGCAACTCTAGAATGCCAAATGAGACTATACTCCATCGAAAACCAATGTTTCCGAGCTCAAAGTCAGAATTTAACTTCCATTTCGAGAATTTTACGAATTCGATGATTATCATCCAAACCCGTGAATTCCGCCTTAACTTTGTTTCTTATGATTTGTTCATCATTTCAAATGGATTCTATCCATCCCACCAATATCTTAACATACATATTACATTAACTTATTTACATGATAAGTTATTATTTGTTCTTCATAAGTTTATAACTTATAAAAGTATAAAACTACTTATGTCTTCAATTCACATGACTTATTATTGATTAAGTCTTCTAACCACCATTCTCAGCTCTCCTTATCATACCAACTTTATTCATGTAAACATATGAGAAGTTCATATAGGTTCCTCATGCATTCATATCTTATTTAGGTTTGAATTACTTATTCATGACTTATACGGCTTAAGTCCATTGATTTATTCATTCTCTTCATTTCTTAGTATACAAATCCTACCACTACTCACTTCTCTAACAATGGAAGAGAAAGAGAATCATGATTTAAGATTGCTTACCCTTGAAGTTTACTTGACTAAGCTTTAATCTCCTTCTTAATTCTTGAACTATGAAATCTAGCTTTTCTAGCTTTTTCTCTCAAGCCAATAAGCACTTAAAATGTTGGATGAAATACAATAACCAACAAATGAGCTAGCTCTCCCTCTATTTACAGAAATCTCAAAGTGAGGGTAGTTTAGACATTAAACCAATCCCACCTCCTTACTATTCATTACTTCCTAATTAAGTTAACTTGATCATCACATATACTTGGCCATTAAGTTTACTTGTTAATCACCTAGCTTATCCTTTGCTTGCTTATCATATTAATTACTTGGCCATCACAACACTTAGCCATTAAGTTACTTGCTTATCACTTTGGATCACCCATGGGTTGCCCCATGGTTCATGCCTACCCAATGAATTCTTAATTTGGGCTTAAGGTTTAATTAGCTTACTTATAATTTGGGCTTGCATTAATCCACATTGGATTATACATTAAAAAATCCTTGGGCTTTAACATTGGGCTTGCACATTACTCCTTATTGGACTTACACTTCCTACACAATCCAACAAGTCTAATTCATTCGGCTTAAAGCCTTATAACGTATAATTTACGTATTAATCTCATATTCCAACTCGTATACTTATTCATATACGGCATACCCTCATCCATACATACTCGTATAATATCTCGTATCATACTCGTATTCATTACCTCGTACAATACCTACGTATTATACGATCATTGCTTTAATTCATTATATATATTTTATTTTCTTCTCGAAAATCACTTTCCCTAACCGTTAGATTTTAAGTCCGCAGGCGAAAAATTGTGTTTACCATAACTGAAATATTATTGGATATTCCATCTCACCTCGATATTCTACCATTACGTATTTCTCGGAAGTTCAAAAATAATTCCCAAGCAGAAATGCGTGAATAGTATTTTTTGATAAATTTCTCGAAAAGCTTTTATTTTTGTCTTGGAAATTCAAACACTTTAATTCTATCACGAAGCCAAAATACTATGACGTTTCGATATATCTAGGTCATAGAACGACCTTCAATTAGCTTACTCCCATAAATAATTAATTAAATTCATTTAATCCCCAAAATCAAATAAAAATTTAATTCTCATAAAAATTCAATTTTTCTGGGGCGTTACAGGTGCTGTAGTGACTTATTTTTGTTTTGATTGTTTGATGCAAGAGGTCTTAACTTAACTTAACTTCAAGAGCATACATAATCCTTAAACATGTGTCAATCCATTTTGCAAGATGTTTTAGTAGGTTTGGAGTTTGAGTTATAACCTTTTTAAAAGAGAAGATTAAGAGACGAAAATAATGTTTATAAAACCTTACGCCTTTTTGAAATCTAATCTTTTGAGCATATGTTTATAGCTTAGTTAGTCTTATAAATACATATGGAATGTAAACTCAATGTACTTTGCATGTGTAGTTTGTTTGTCATGAAATCTTACTAATTGAAAACCAATTGAGTTGAAAACTCTACAATTTATATTGTGAACTTTTGAACAACTATGATAGGATATTTCATGCCTCTAGAAATAACCAACATATTAGAACATCTAGTTAGACACTTTACAAACTACGCAAGCATGAACTCAAAGAGGTTGTTTTGAAATGTTATGTGGTTTAATGAATACTATGATTAGTAACTGGTTTAATGAATCCTCTTAACCTTGTAAAATGGAAATGTATGAGTAACTTTAACAAAGGGCCAAACCTAGCTTAAATGTTCTTTAATATGTGAAGCAACTTAAACTAGAATTCTTAAAGTAAGTGATATTTGATGAATACAAATAAAAGATGAGCATATAGTACTAAAGATTTTCAAAAGTAAGAACAATGTGAATTATACATCTATGAGTTTAAATATGTGTGATAAATGTATATGGATATGTATGTTAAGATGTGTGACTAATGAATACCTGTACATACATAAATAGGATAACATAGTTCATTGAGGTGATTTTACGGTATAAGTGGTAATCAACGCTAAAGGCAAGTCTCCTAACTCACACAACTTTGGATTTTGTGCGAGTTCTCTAACTTCATTTGATTCTCATATTGAATGCAAGTTTTTTAAATTCTTTACATTGTATATTGTATAATTCGAATTGTTGCCATACTTATATCGAGCAAATATCTATTACTATTAAGAAATCATTTGTCTGCCTTAACATTGTTAAAAGCATTGGACTTATCATTCATAAATGCATTATAAAAGTGTTCTAAGCCTTTGATTCGGCTAGACTATAATCATGTGTTAAGAAAGCTATCCAAAACCAATTAACTTGGTGTGGACTCTTGTAAATCTACTGAGATGAACAACTGTCTTAAAAAAGGGGATATTTTATATTATCGGGGAACCAACGTGCGCACATGAGTACATGATTAAATGTTATGCATAACGTAGGGTACCTTAGGCTGATCACCTGTTGTACTCGCTTATATTGGGCTTACAGTATAACACTGTCAATTCTAATAAGAGTTCTTAGTCCTTAGTGACTGCTCAGTGTTCATTCTTATTAAACCTTGAAATGAGTAAACTTTAAAATTTTGTTGATATCCTTAAACTATCAATTTTCGTTATACCTTTAAAGATTCAAACGTTATAACTGCTTATTCTTTTTGCTATATTACTTGCTGGGCAAACTTGTTGCTCATTCTTGCTTCCCTAAAAACATTACAGTTAAGGCAGAGCAAGGTAGTACATTGGGAAAGGACAAAGGAAAGGGCAAGACTACAGATTAACTTAGTTCTTTAAGTGTAGAAGTGTTATTATTATGGTTATGCTTGTTATGATGTATTAAGGATGATTAAAATATGATTAAGTTTAACCACTGGATTCTTGTAGTAATGGTTACGGTACCTTGGGACGCGAATGTTTATATTATATCAATGTAAATTATTCTATTATTTCCATTGTAGATAATTTTAGTATGATATTAGAATTAGCACGTGACAAACTAAATTCCAGATATATGTGTCTGAATTTGGGGGCGTCACACATACCACTCAATACCATCCTGTAAAAGCGAACGTAGCAGCTGACACATTGAGTCGAAGATCATATGCGGGTACGAGTGCAATTTTGTCAATGTAAAGGCCCATTTTGTATGACTTACAAAGGATGGAGATAGAGTTAAAAACTCTAAGTAACCACTTGATGATGTCAAACATACGAGTAAAACCGACTTTAGTCGATAAAGTTAAAGATTCTCAAGCTACACGGAGCTGATGAGTATGAAGAAGAAACTATAATTGATATTCCAGAAGCAATAATCGACGAAGAAGGAATACTTTGAGTCAGCTCCAGACTTTGTGTTCCTAACGACTCTGAATTGAAGTATAAAATCATGATAAAAGCACACAACACACCATTTGCAATCTATTCTGGGAGTACCAAAATGTATCGTGATCTTCGACATACATTTTGGTGGAGCAATATGAAGAGAGAGATCGTGGAGTTTATCTCAAGGTGTTTAACTTTTCAACTTGTCAAGGCGGATCATCAAGTGCCAAAAGGACCATTGCAACCACTTGAAATTCCAGAATGGAAGTCGGAGCACATTACCATGTATTTCGTTACGGGTCTTCCCAAGGTTTCTCAAGGCATAGATGCAATTCGGGTCATTGTTGATAGATTAACCAAGTCTGCTCATTTTGTACCTATAATAGAAACTTATTCACTTGAATGCCTTACTCGTATATATATAAATGAGACTGTAAGACTGCATGATATGCCAGTATCCATAGTTTCTGATCGAGACCTAAGATTTACTTCACGATAGCACGAATTTAAGATTCAGTTTGGCATATCATCCTCAAACGGACAGACAGTCAGAGAGGACTATTCAAACTCTTGAAGATCTATTAAGACTATGTGTCCTTGACTTCAAAGGAAGTTGGAACAAGTTCTTGCCATTGGTAGAATTTTCCTACAACAACAGTTATCAAGCAAGTATTGGCATGACTTCATTCGAGGCGTTGTATGGACGCAAGTGTCGTTCTCCAGTATGCTGAGATGAGGTGGGTGAAGCAACGTTGTTGGGACTGGAATTGGTACGCATGACAACGAAAAAGATTCAAATGATCCGACAACGTATAAAAACCTCACAAGATCGACAAAAGAGTTATGATGATCTTCATCGAAAGGACGTGGAATTCAATGTTGGAGATCATGTGTTGTTACGTGTTGTTCCATGGAAATGAGTTACAAGATTTGGAAAGAGAGAAAAGCTTAATCCTCGATTCATTGACCCATTTAAAATCATCGATCGATTAGGAAATGTGGCCTATAGACTCACCTTACCGCCAAGTATGTCTCGTGTTCATAATTTTTTTCATATATCTATGTTACGTAAATATGTGAAAGACCCGAACCATATTATTAAATTAGAACCAGACAAAATAACAGAAGATTTAACGTATGCAGAGGTACCTGTTAAAATCTTGGATAAGAAGGAATATATTTTAAGCTCCAAGGTTATACCTCAAGTCAAAGTTTTGTTGACAAACCACGATGTTGAGGAAATGACATGAGAGTTAGAATCTAAAATGAAATCAAGGTATCCTCACCTCTTCGACTTCCCAGGTACGCACCCCAATTTCAAGGATAAAATTTCATAAGAAGGTGAGGTTGTAAGACCTCAATTTTTATGAATAAAGATTTAATTTCTTGAAATATATTTTTGATTATTATGGTGTGAATTTGATATAATATTATAGTTGTTGGTAATATTTATAAATTTTGCAAAGTAAGCAAGTTGTTATAAAATATTTGATTGGTCGGTGAATATTCATTTTAACAGGGAATATTCATACGATGACACAATCATTGGTGGACCTCACAACGGAATTATTACCGGAGTTAGAAAATGTCATAAATATCTTTTTATAAAAATAGTGACAAAAGTTTTATTGTTAGACTGTTGAAATACCCGGTGGTAAAAGTACAGTAATACGCGTGATTGCATAGTAGCACACTGTATTATACAGTATCTTTGATTATTGATGCTTAGGTGAGAAGTCACTCAATTTTATTTAATTATTGCCACAGTAATTGTTGCATAGTATCTCTCATATTACTGATTCTATTATTGTCACAGTATCATCTGCACAATATTTTATATTATTAAATCAATAATTGAGACGACAAAGTTATACATATTATTATTTGTATTATTAACGATGTCTAGAATGTTCTGTCGAGAAAAGGGGTTTGGTCACCTAATCGCGTGCCAATATGGAAAAATCCTCATCGGAAAGCCCCTTCTTTCCTGGGAATGTTCTGGTTGTTAATATTATGAGTTATAATATTAATGATGAATAAGTTCGTGTTGATTAAAGATAAGAATAATATTAATGAGTGAAAGATGTTGTTCATTTAGTTTTCTTTAATTCTTCCGTGACCTAATTACCCTCAGAGGAGGTAAATCTGTGATTGGTTGGTTTTGTTATAATTGACCAAATGGGCAATTAATCGGATAAATGAGTAACTAATTGCTATTAATTCACATGCAAATTACTGTTGGTTCACATGTATGGAACTATTGGTTTACATGCATGTACTATTAGGGGAGGTGGTGCAAGATTTATAATACTTGCAGGACTAAATTAAAAATAGAGGTAAAGATGAATGTATTATACTGTAATAATTTGAGCCCCTAAACGTGCAATTATCAAAACTATGTTTTCCTATAAATTAAAGTTCATTTCTTCTTTCATTCTCACCAATTCACTAAGACTCACAAGAGTAACTATAGAGAGAGAAACTATAGAGAGGAAGAAGAAGAGTGTTCTAATACTTTACTATTCCAGTATCTAGTCCTCTACTAAGGTAAGTGATATTATTTTTGTTCAATATTCGCACGAAATAATATTTTCTTCCATACTCTGTAGTATGAAAGTAATATTATTTCATTTCGTATTCCTAATTCTACACTCATTTTGTTAAAGTATTGCTTCTATACTCCGTGAAATTAGTAGAATATCATTAACATTTGCGCTTCATCTAGTATCGTTTCACAAGGATATTTTTCTGAACATTGTTGTTAAATTTTAAGCTTTTCATGCCGGAATACTATTCACGAGGTACTATTCACAAAGTACTATTCACGGGATACTATTCATGGGGTACTATTCATGAAATACTATTCATGAGGTACTATTCACAAAGTACTATTCTTGAAGTACTATTCATGAAGTACTATTTATAGGGTACTATTCACTCGAGTACTATTCACCCGGGGTACTATTATGACAAAAATTGATTTCTTTCCTGTCCAAATCATTTTTGATACAATATTATTCTTGAATTTTACTCCACAAAGTAGTATCATGTTGACAATTTGGACATTATTGAATTTTGGATAAATTAATTTATAAATATTTAAAATTTATCCTTTGCTTTCATTTAATTGAATTCTTATATCATTGTCATCATCCTCATGCTTATATTGTGATAAAAGTCATCTTTGGCCCATAGTGCATAGATGGACTGTTGATTGGTATGATTATGACCAGGGATTATTCAATATAATCATGACTTGTAATGTTACAAATGATGTGGTAAAAGTCATCATTAGCCCGTTGTGCATTGATAGACAGTTGTTAGCATGATCATGACCATTGGTGATTACACAGATATCATTGGCCCGTAGTGCATGGATAATTTGTGTACGTGATACTAATGAATATCCTTGACCCGTAGTGCATGGATAATTCAGTGATGTGGATTATTTAATAAGCTGAGTTTCAGGGATAACGTTGATGATAAACTTTTTAAATCATAGAAGATAGTAGATATCATGCTCTACTTGACTCTTGTAATGGATTGCTATTTCCGTTGCAGTTAAACTTGTTGTTTATTATCAGTTTAACACTGTTGAAAGCTAACGATAATTTATTTTGCATTATCTTAGTCATAATAATTTTTACTCGGCTAGTTGAGCTCATCCTTTTTCTTTCATTGTTCTCTTAAGGAAATGAGAACGTAGCCATAACTAGTCGAGGAAAAGAGTGATGGTCCGAGATGGTGGCTATACTAGTCCTCACTATTCTCTGAAATAGTGTGATAATAAATATAATAAGGACTCCATTTGAGTTTGGATACTGTCTAGAAGACAATATTCGTGTAAAAACTCTCAGCTACGCATTTTTCATAATGTATAAAAGAAGTTTGTATTTAAATTCAGTACCATGTATTTGGCGACTCAGAATGGGTGATGTATACCTATTTTGGGGGCGGCACAGTTGGTATCAAAACTTAGGAATATGATCCCTGACTAAGATGTGAAACTAGAACTAAGAGGGGAGAGACGGGTAATTTCTTCGCTAGTATGACCTACCTAAGCTTATTTGTTATTTAACTGGTCGGTCAGAATATAGGGATAATATGTGGCATATCAATTAACCCTTATTTTGTGGCAGTGTTTGAAAATGATATCCGAGAATGTTGAGATAAGAAATGGAGCACATAAGACCGTTGAGTCACCAACGATCAATACCCAGGATAATGTGCATTAAGAAGGCAATAATCCTTAGGAAAATAACAACACCGACCAAATGATGAACGATGGTGTTAATGCTAAGTTTCGTCTGCGCGTCCAATCACAGAATCCACGCGCTGAAATCTGCATAATAACAGATCACACAAAAACTTGATGGCCGTGCCGTAGGGGGATAGCTCTGGTGTGAGAATAAGTACAGGCCGTTTTTAAGGTTTAAGAATGGAGGTTATGTGTTTAGTGCTAAAAGTAGATATTACCTGTTAATTGTAACCTTATGCTTGTATTTATAGAGCTCCCACCACCTTAGTATCCTTCTCCGGGTTGGAATAGGACTCCCAAACATTGTAGTTACCTATATTCGGGTCCAACACAATCTCCTTGAAAGGTGCAAGTAGAAGCCCTTTCCAACACTACCTTTGGAGCTACCTTGTTAATATACGATTAGGGTTAGAACCCTTAACCACGCAATCACCTTATCACTCCCAACTCTGCATATGGGCTGCTCAATTATCCGAGCCCAACCCCATATACAGCATAAGACACCGATTCTGGGCCTCGGCCCAAAGGTCCCGAGGACCTGACCTTGAACTCCCCTATCTCCATCTGATCCTGGCCTAAAGGGCTCGGGTCCCGAACCCGACCTCCTATATACCTTCGATCATATAGGCCCGAGCTCTTTGGCTCCGGCCCAGGTCTTCAGCCCACACGGGGGTCGGTCAAACACTCCCGAACATTTCCCCCCAGTCTCTTGTTATAAGATATTTATGACATAGGACTTGAAAGGACATGAATTTGGATAGTCACGCCATAATGATGAGCTGTCTCGGAAACCCAAACGGTTTCTTCCTGGTTAACGAGCTAATACACGTTTCCCTAGGGCTGGACCCCACCCAACATAAATAGCTGCCCTTGAAAACTGTGTCAGACCTGCTATATAAACACCCATCAGTCCTTCACTGTCACTTTTTCGAGCCTTCAACATTTCACATCTCGCTGAAATTTTTTGGCAAGGGCGACTTTCGGCGAGAAACCTATTTCTCCAGATTTCTATATTTCCTGCTGGTTTCTTTCTAAAAACTCACCTCTGTGCTTCATTCACTTTCGAATCATACCAAATGGCTGATTCTAGCACTCCTCCTCCCATGGTGGCGACTTTAACCGGAACTGCCACCCTCACCTCCGGCGACCTGGTCCAGGTCGAGTTACCAACGGCTCCGGCCGACATCCCCGTTGAGAATGCTGATACCCAAATTCGTCGTCTCTATGATTCCGAGACTGATTATGCCATTATCAACACCGAGTCGTCCATCACCCAATCCCAGTTGTCCGACATTAGAGTCGTATTCAATATTCCTCAAGAGTTCAAGCTTCGGGTGGCTGAGCCGAATGAGAGGATGTACTGGCGTTCCGAAGGGGGCTGGATGGCCGTCCATCTCTATGCCTTGAGGTATGGGGTTCGGTTCCCCCTTCACGAATTTATTTCCTCCTTCCTCTGCCTGGTCGGGATCGGGTTCTCACAATTGGCCCCGAACTCCTACATCCAACTGATCAGTTTCATTTCCCTGTGCCAGGAAGCTGGCATCACTCCGGGTTTGGACTTTTTCTTTGTCCAATTTTCTGTCGGTCGATCGAAAGAACCCGGCTTACGCCATCTGAACCGCGTACCAGGCCGAGCCACCTTAATGAAGACCCCCTCCAGCAACAAAGGATGGCATTCACAGTGGTTCTTTATGAGGGTAGCCGACCTAAAACTCCTACCGAACTGGGCATGTCCCGAAGATCAGCCCTTGAAAGTGACTAAGTTCCCGAAGGGTCGCTCCGTTGCCTTCAAGAAGTTCTACTCACTGTTAAAACATACTAGTTGGGGTCTGGGGATCGTGTCCAACGAATCTTGGCTCTACGAGCATGGCTGAAAGTAACAATCCCAAGATCTTTTTCTTACACAACCGACCCCCTACTTTCTTTTTATTAAACACTTTATCTTCTGTTGTAGTGACTATCTTCAAGCCCGATGAGGCTGACGCGGCTTTTCCCCACTGCCGGTCATTGCCGAACCCATCCACCTTCCTGCAGCTGATGACTCCCCCGAGGATAAGGCCATTCCTCTCGCCAAACTGTCCGTTGGCTCTTCTACAGGCCCCCTTGTCGCCTCGTCCAAAGCGGAACCTTCCGCAACGAATGTGTTGAAGATTAAAAGGGCTGACAAGATGGCCTTGCTAAAAAAGTCCAAGAAGTCTTTTGTTCGAATCCCCTCCAAGGCCATTTTGTCAGCCGCACCTAAGCTAACTCCACCTACTACCACCATAATGACATTGGACGAGGATTCGAAAGATACAGAGGATCGGCCCCTCGAACCTCCTCTAAAGAAACCTCGTCTGATCGAAGGCCCTGCCCCTGTTGATACTGTGGTCGGCCCGGTCCCTGAATTAACTCTAACTTCCAAGGCCAGTTCTTCACAAGGGTCGCCGACTACCTGTTGGCCGAAGGGTCTGTCGGACAAATTCCCCTTTCACTTGTTCGACCACTTCAATCTTTCTGGCAATGAAGAGAGGTTCAAGAACTATTCTCCTGAGGAGTTTCTGGTGACCTATATCAGAGCTCAGACCCAGGTACTCCCGACTAGATTTTAAATATTTTTCCCTTGTCGCTATTTTGCGTTTTGCCTATCTGATGTTTCTTTTGTGTTCAGGCCAATGCCATCCTTGCTCGGGCTATCCCCTCCCTCGCTCGATCCACTAAGAAAGAAAATCAATTGAAGAACGATGTGTTGCTTCTCGAAACCGAGCTACGGGGTCGTGATTCATAACTAAAATGGGAGAGGGATCTGCACGCCGATACCCGCAACAAGGTGATGAAGGCTGATCGCCGGATTGCCAAACTCTAAGAGCAGTATTCTTTACTTCAACAAAAGTTCGTCGGTCTCGATGGTCATGCCAAGAAGTTGGTGCAGGATAAAGAACGATTGGCCGAAGAGAATAAGGCCTTGGTGGGGAATCTTGAGGCCATCGAGGAGAAGTTTGCTAGGGTTCATGCTCAGCTGAGGACTCTGATCCAGACGAACAACACCTTGGTGGCCAAACAGGCCATCCTCAAACAAGCTGCCATCAAGGAATACGAAGAATCGCCTGCTTTGACCGATAAGATCATGACCCAGTTTGTTGAAGGGGTCGAAGCTTATCGGGAGAAAGCAAGAGCGAAGCTTGTTGATGCTGGCCTGGATGCCTCGATCCTTGATTCTTCCGATGAGGAGTCTGAGGTCGAAGCTGATGACGGTCTACCTTAGTTCTCACTAGTATCTGTTTTTCATACTTGCAATTTTTCTTTTCTTAATTTTGTAATTTATCCTATCAGTTAGAACGATGGTGTATGTACCTAAAGTATGTCTGATCGAAAATTGTAAAACGATGTGAATATGAATGAAGTGAAAAATTATTCTAAGTTGTTATCTCGATTAGTTTTGCTTGACTTTTATCGAACAGTTGGGTCATTTCCGACTGTCTGGTCAATTTGTGTCCAAAGCTTACAGGATCGGATTTATAACTTTATCGATCAGTTATACTTGTGGTGTTTACCAATCAGTTAAGTTCTTTTGGACTGTCTGATCGTTTTACGCTCGAATCTTATCTGATCGGATGTGTGACTTTGTCAATCAGTTATACTCGTGACCTTTTCTGATCAGTTAGGTCTCTCCTGACTGTCTGATCATTTTATGTCTGAAGCGTGTCTGATTGGTAAAGCAGCGCAAATTCAAATGAAGTACAAGTATTTCTCGAAGAGAAGTTTTTATTTCATCGATAAATTGCATAGATTATATAAATGGAGGGGAAAACAGACGTGCATTTACTGGTAATATTTTCTAAGCCTTCCAGCATACCATGTATTTTTTACCTCCGATCCATCCATAGCCCGAAGCTGGTAAGTCCCTGGCTTCGGCACTTCCACTACTTCGTAAGGCCCCTCCCAGTTTGGCATTAGCTTGCCTGTGTTCTGGGGGGTGGATGCCTCCGACTCCCGAAGCACCATGTCTCCTACCTCAAATCTCCTCAACTTTACCTTCTGATTGTAATGTCGAGCTGTTCTTTGTCGGTAAATGGCTAACCTCAACATAGTAGAGTCCCGAGCTTCATCTAACAGATCCAAATTCATTTTTAGGCCTTTGTCGTTGTATAGTTCTTTATACTGACTGACCCGAAGAGTGAAGGACCCAATCTCGACTGGTATGAGTGCATAGGTCCCGTAAGCCAGTCGAAAAGGAGAATCTCCAGTGGTTGTCCTCGGAGTTATCCGATATACCCACAAAACACTGAGTAGTTCCTCAGGCCGTCGTCCCTTCAACTCATCCAATCTTCTTTTTATTCCGTTGAGTAAGGTTTGGTTGGTAACTTCTACTTGACCTTTTGATTGAGGGTGAGCAACTGAAGTCTTCCGGTGCTGAATTCCCAATTCTTTCAGGAAACTTCAAAATTTTGAACCCACGAACTGTCTTCCATTATTCGAGACTACTGCCATCGGGATACCGAACCGATACACTACTCCTTCTTTCAAAAATTCTAGGCATTCTTGTTCGGTGATCTTCTGTAGTGGTTTGGCTTCTACCCACTTCGTCATGTAGTGGATAGCCACTATTACAAAACTGACTTGCCCCTTGGCCTTTGGCAGAGGCCCTAGGATGTCGATTCTCCATATTGAGAAGGGAATCGGGGATAAGACCGAGTAGAGCTCTTCGGGTGATTGATGTGGGATATTGTTGTTCAACTGACACTTGGGACACCTTCTGACGAATTCCTTTGCCTCTGCGTAGATAGTCGGCCAGTAATACCCCTGCCTCAAAATCTTGTGTGCCAATGACTTGGCTCCCATGTGATCTCCATAAATTCCATCGTGTACCTCCCGAAGTGTATAGTCTGCCTCTGATGGTGTTAAGTACTTGAGCAATGGAGAACTGAAAGCCCTTCGATACAGATCTCCATCGATAAGTACAAAGTTTGAACTTCTGTATTTGATCTTTCTTGCTAAAATGCGATCTGAGGGCAACACCCCGTCGGCCAGGTAGGAGATGTACGGCGTAAGCCAACAGTCCAGCCTATCAATATATAGTACCTCTTCCTTTGGGACACATGGCTGCTCCAATACTTCTAGATATACCGATCCGCTGAAAGAACTTGCTTCTGTCGTTGCCAGTCGGGCCAAGGCATCTGCCACTGTGTTATCGGATCGATCCACTCCTTGACAGCTGACCGAGCTGAAGTATGTCAGTTATTATTCGTTTCGGCTAAATACTTTATCATTCTTGCCCCCCGGGCCTCATACTCCCCCAAAATCTGTTTGACGACCAACTATAAATCACTGTAGATGACCAAGTTTTGTACCTCAAGGCTTGGGGCTAACTTCAGCCCGGCTAGGATGGCCTCGTACTCTGCTTCGTTGTTGGTTGCTTTGAACTAGAACCGAATTGCTTGTTGGACTTTAAACCCTTCGAAACTCGTCAGTATGACCCCGGCACCACTGGTATCCGAGGTTGATGAGCCATCAACATATAGTGTCCATGAAGTCCTCACGTGCCGCATTTCGGTCACCAACTCCACATCTGGTTCTAAGAACGAGCATTCCACGACGAAGTCTGCTAGTGCCTGTCCTTTGATTGCTGTTCGGGGTTGATATTCCAACGTAAACTGTGTCAGTTCCATTGCCCACACTGCCAATCTCCCCGAAACTTCTGGCCGATGTAGAATTTTCTTCAACGGCTGATTTGTGTATACCATCACCACCCAACCCTGGAAATAATGCCTAAGTTTCCTGCTTGCTATGATCAAAGCATAGGCGAATTTTTCCAGGTTTGGGTATCAGATTTCGGCATCTCAAAGCATATGGCTGACGTAGTATACTGGGAACTGATTTCCCCCTTTGTCTCGAACCAATGCTACTCCCACTGCCATCGAGCTTGCTGCCAAATATAGATATAAAGGTTCCGAAGGGATCGGCTTCATCAGCAGTGGTGCCGAGGACAAATATTGTTTGATCCCTTGGAGCACATCCTCGCATTTCGAAGTCTATTGAAAGCTTTTCTCGTTCTTGGGTCCTTTTAAGGTGTCAAAAAATGGTAGGCATCTTTCAGCCGACTTGGAGATGAACCTTCGAAGGGCCGCGATCCGGCCTGTCAGTCTCTGCACATCCTTATAAGACTTCAAGAATCTCATGTCCAGGACTGCCTGGATTTTTTTTTGGGTTAGCTTCTATTCCCCTTTTGCTGACCAAATACCCGAGGAATTTTCCCGATCCCAATCCGAATGTACATTTAGTCGGGTTCAACCTCAGCTTGCGTCTTCTTACTGTTTCAAAACAGTTCTCTAGATCCTCAAGATGGTCACGGACTGACATGCTTTTTACGATCATGTCGTCTACGTAGACCTCCGTACTTCTCCCTAATTGTTTCGTGAACACCAAATTCATCATCCGCTGATAAGTTGCCCCGGCATTCAATAGCCCGAAGGTCATTTTCCTGTACGCGTAGATTGCCCGATGTGCGATGAAACTGGTCTTCGGGATATCTTCCTTACTCATTGAAATCTGGTGGTATCCTGAGAATGCATCCATGAAACTCAACATACTGTATCCCGAAGTGGCATCGATCAATTGATCTATGTTGGGCAAAGGGTAGAAATCCTTCGGACATGCCTTGTTCAAATTTGTGTAGTCGATGTATAACCTCCACTTCCCGTTCTACTTCTGGACCAATACCACATTTGCCAACCACTCAGGGTAATCAATCTCAAAGATGAATTCGGCCTCCAGAAGTTTGGCGATCTCTTCATCGATTATTTTTTGCCTTTCTGGGGCGAAAATTCTTCACTTTTTTATAACTAGTTTCTTGCTTGGGTCTACATGTAGTCTATGTAGGGCCACTGATTCACTTACCCCGGGCATATCACTCGGTTCCCATGCGAAGATATCGGCGTAGACTTGGAGTAATTCTATCAATTCGGTCCTGAAAGGTTCTGCTAGCCCTGACCCGATCTTGATCATTTTTTCTTTCTTCCCTGGCACCAACTCTATATCCTTGGTTTCTTCGGTAGGAAAAGCTAGCGGTTTTGTACTGCCCTCAGTGAATGGCTCAATCTCAATGGCCATTATTTATTTCTGCTTACTGACCCCGACCCCTGAAGAAATCAAGCTGTTCCGATAGCACCTTCGGGCTATGTCTAAATCTCCCTTTACCTCCCCGATCCCGTTCGATGTTGGATACTAAATTTTGAAGTGGGGTATGGACGTGACTGCTTGCAGGGCTGCCAAGGTTGGTCTCCTGAGGATATCATTGTATGCTGAATCTACTTGTTCGATGAAAAATCTGACCGTTATTTCAACCTGATTGGGTATAGTGCTGAACTTGACTGGCAGTTCGATGGTACCAGACACATACACCGGATCTCCACTGAACCAGTACAAAGGTCCTTCACCTCCCAGGTCCATCTTCTTCCCTTGTAGATCCATCCTCTGGTAGGCGTGAGTGTATAGTACATCGACTGAGGATCCGTTATCTATCATCATCCGTTTCATGTCCACGATTCCGACTTGGGTAGTTATCACCAATGCTCCGTCATGCGGCTCGATGAGGTCGGTCAGGTAATCCTCATCCGAGAAGGAGATAGATGTTCCAGGATATGCCCGATCCTTCCTGGTAGTTGACCCCGTAACCGATAACACTGCCTCGAGATGCCCGTTTCTCTTCCTTCCCTTCATCCATCCGACAGAACCTCCCGAGATAACATCAATCACGCCTCGGGCTGGGGGGTTCTATGAAGGCTGGGTGTCCTGACCTTGATTTTTGTTTTCTTCTCCAGGCGCCGCTGGATTATCCCAACCGGCGACATACTGTATCAATTGTCCGTTCTAAACATTTTTCTCTATCAAGTCCATCTGGTTGATGCATGCTTCAGTCGAATGCCCGATACTTTGATGGTATTCGCAATACTTATCCCGACCCCTTCTTCCAGGTTTGGTTCGTCTTGGGCATAGCTCGTACAAGGGTTGGTTCTTCATCTCCTCCAAGATCTTGGCCCGATCTGCAGTAAGAGGGGTGTAGACCTTGTTGATGTTACGATTGGGTAGTGGAGGTCGGTTACTTCCTGACCCTCCTCCGTTGTAGCTCTTCTTTTCCGGTTGGTCCAATCTCCACTGACTATTATCTGACCGTTGATAACCCTGTTTGTCTCGATCCTTCGACTTCTCGTAGGACTGGGAGTGCGGTTTGAAATTTCCCATCGCTTCTTTTATTGCTATGAACCCTTTGGCCCGATGAAAGGCTTCGGTTAGATCTGCAGGAGGGCTGATTACCAAATCTTTGACCAATATCTTGGACCTCCCAATGTCCAATCCTGTCGTGAAAAATCCCAACGCTTGCGGGGAATTCAACTCTACTATCGACCCCACAGCCTCTCGAAATCTCTTGACGTACTGACCTAATGTTTCGTCTGACTTCTGTCGGACCTGCATGAGGGACGCTGTGATCTTTCCTCATCTCCTGTTGCTCCCGAACCGAGCATGAAACTTATCTCGGAGATCGTTCCACGACCCGATCGATCCTGCTGCCAAAGTCCCCATCCATTCCCGGGCACTCTTCTTTAGCGTCGTGGTAAACATATGACACTTGGCCGCATCTAAGTGCCCGTAGTAAGACATCAGACGGTCATACCCATCCGAGTGATCATATGGATCCCCTAACCCATCATACGTGTCCATAGGGGACATCTTTTTCTTTGGATCGGCTGTGACTTGATTGATCTCTGGCGAGAAGGGCGATCCCGAACATCCCGAAGAGGTCCCCGTCGGACTTTTAGCTGCTAGCAGTTTCTCCAGTTCCGCGACTCTTCGGGAGAGGGGATCGGCCTCCCCTTTACGAGGGGACGAATGATGTCTGTCCCTCTCGTATTCGGGGGACGCCATCCTCCTCTTTTGATCCGACCTTCCCGGATGTCTGGATCTTCTATCATCCGATCGACTCCTCCTTCGACTCCGTCCTTCTCGTGAACGACTCCGTTGTTGGCTCCTTTCGTTTCTAGCCTCATCCCGTCGAGGTGATCAGGACCGGCTAGGGCGTCTGCGCCTCTTCGAGCAGGCCTCCTGGTCTCCGGTCATTCTAGCCATCTGGGCTTCGAGTTCTTCCTGTTGCAGCCGCAGTGCCAACATGGCGTCCTTGTTCTACTTTATCTTTCTTTTCAGGATGACCTCCCGTTGGTCTCGGCTGCCGTCTCCTCTTTCTTGTCTTGCGAGGGCCCGAGAGTGATTCTCGTCGGCCTGACTCGCTTGAAGGGGTGTATGTTGACTGTCATGGAAGAGCTTACGTCGGAGGGAAGGGGCTGGTATCTTTTCAACCTCCAGAATTTTAGACCCCAGTCGATCCTTCGCCGATCCCCTCACCTGCGTGGTCTGGTGCGACTGCTGGGTCTTTGGCTTTCCCTGGGTAGAGGCATTGTTTCCCTTGCTTGCTATATCCTACTGCCGAAAGAGTTGGTGGTGATTGTAAGAAAGCACTAAAAGGCCCTTCTTCTAGTGCTAATGTTAACGCCAAGTTTCGTCTGCTCGTCCAATCACAGAATCCACGCGCTGAAACTTGCACAATAACAGATCACACAGAAACTTGACGGCCATGCCACCGGGGGATAGCCCCGGTGTGAGAATAAGTACAGGCCGTTTTCAAGGTTTAACAATGGAGGTTATGTGTTTATTGCTAAAAGTAGGTATTACCTGTTAATTGTAACCTTAGCCTTGTATTTATAGAGCTCCCACCAACTTAGTATCCTTCTCCGGGTTGGAATAGGACTCCCAAACATAGTAGTTACCTATATTCGGGTCTAACACAATCTCCTTGAAAGGTGCAAGTAGAAGCCATTTCCAACACTACCTTTGGAGCTGCCATGTTAATATACGATTAGGGTTAGAACCCTTAACCACGTAATCCCCTTATCACTCCCAACTCTGCATGTGGGCTGCTCAATTACCCGGGCCCAACCCCACATACAGCATAAGACACCGATTTTGGGCCTCGGCCCAAAGGTCCCGAGGACCTGACCTCGAACTCCCCTATCTCCATCTGATCCCGTCCTAATGGGCTCGGGTCCCGAACCCAACCTCCTATATACCTTCGATCATATAGGCTCAAGCTCTTTGGCTCCGGCCCAGGTCTTCAGCCCACACGGGGGTCGGTTAAACACTCCCGAATAGATGGGATGTTCAGAGGCTTTATACAATTTATGCAACATCAAGCAAGAGCGACTCATGTTTAATGGTCACCGCTAAGCAGTTCAAGAAGTTGGGACCACCGGAGTTTGTGAGAAATCTAGAACCAGTTAAGGCAGTGACGTGGATAAAAGTAGATCACTAAGATATTTGATGTCTTGGGATACTCCGAGGAGCAAAAGGTTCCCTTTTCCACCTTCATGTTGTGAGGAGAGGCATATTACTAGTGGGAATCTGTAAAGCGTACCCAGCCTGCCGCACTGAAGATGTCTTGGGATAAGTTCCAAGAACTGTTCAACGACAAGTACTTTCTCGAAAGTATTCGTCACATGAAGGTGGTAGAGTTTATCAAGCTAGAGCAAAACAATATAACCGTGTTGCAGTACGAAGCTAAGTTTTTTGAGTTGTCCCAATTTGCGTCCCACTTGGTTGATAATGAGAAGAGAATGACGCGAATGTTTCTGCGAGGTTTGAAATCCGAAATATATAAATACCTCATTTCTCACAAACAGTGTTTGTATTCAAATGTTGTACATAGGGCTCATTATTTGAGCATGATAATGAGTCAACCCAACCAAGAGAAAGCAGCAGGCAAAATGATAATACCAGTGGTGGCAATCAACGAAGCGGTGACAACAAATGTGGACTGAATTAACACTCCAGAAATGGTACCTGTGACGCCCCCAAATCTAGGTATCTTCCAACCCGACAGATGGTGCTACACGGTATTACTAACTATACATTCATTCCATTGAAACAACATCAAAATGAGTGTATTAACTATTTCTTATTACAATCATAATAAATCCATTCCTAGGTTCTGAAATCAAATACATTCTTTAGTGTTCATAAGTATAATACATACAAACATACTAGTCTATTACAGGATAACTAATTATCCATCTTAGCCTTGCCTTTATCTCTCTTAGAACTCTTAGTTCGTTCGGCCTTAGCTGCAATCATATAATTTAAGCAAGAAGTGAGCATAACTAGCTCAGCAAGTCTAGCAATGTATAATATAAATACCTCATCGAGAATCATATAATTATTCTTCAATAATTGAACAAATAGCTATGAAGTACTATGAAACATTGTATAGCACTTTTCTTTCTCATAAACAATTCTGAAGTACTTGTAGGAACTTAAGAATTCTGAGTAGGCCAAAGACTATGAACATTCTCTTTTGTTTTCATTCACAAAAAAGGACAACCCGACACTAAGACCGTAAGTCCGATATATCTTACGAGCACTTCTAGGTGATCAGCTTATAGTACTCTATGTTGATAAACATTCATCCGTTAAACGTATTCACGTTTAAGTTTTGGTAACCTCGCGTGCCCATCGAATAATTGATGTAAAATACATTTGTTTATTCATACTCAAGCTTACCTTGAATCCGTACCAAACAATTGGCGTAGGATAGCGTTATCAATTCTATATTAAAAGATTTGTAAATAAATCAATCAACTCTTCAAGATTAGTCTAGCCGAGTTAAATCTGGCATCGACCCTTTCGTTAAAACAATTCATGCATCTCATAACATGAATCAAATAGAAAACTTGGCTAACACAAAGGTCAGACAAGCGTTAAGAAAACTTGCCTTCAGGAGTCTTCAAATTAATATTCAGCAGTTCTCAGTCTTTACAGTATCTACATGATATATTCACATAACACACTGTAATTATCTACCAAACAATCTAATCACATTGTTATTACCAACTTCTTTCTCTTCTATAACTTAATCGAATTTATTTCATTAATAAAACTCATTTCAAGTATTTATCAGCCCTTACGGCTTATTAACGTTCATCGTTTCATTACTTACGATATACGTTCAATTCCTAAGGTCATCATTATATGATATATGAATGGTTTAGCATGTACATTACATATATACACTTGCCCCATAATTGTCTTACAACATTTGGGTTCAAAACCCTAACTAGTCCAACATTTCCCCTAACTCGGCGCTGCGGCGCCGGCCTCATGCCTACCATTGGCGCTACTGCGCCAACTAACAGTAGCTCATTCTCGGTCTTGGCGCTGCAGCGCGAGACTTCTGCTTACGAGTCGTGTTGCGGTGCCACTCTACAATGGCCGTTCCCTCTACCCGACACTGCGACACGAGTGTTTAAAGCTTGGGGTGGCGCTGCGGTGCTGACTTTGAGCCTTAGATAGTTTTGACAGTTTTCTTGTTCTATGAAATTCCCGGGCTCATAACTTATTCATTTTACATCCGAATTGGATCGTTCAAAAGCCATTAGCTCACAAATCACATGCTCTATGATTTCATTAGAAAATATTTCATTTTTGAATCTTTTAACATGGAATTCACCGATTGGTTCATTATAGAGCGTTCGTTTAACGTTCGTGAGCGTTCATAGCTCGTTTCTTCGTTCTAAGTTAGAATTCGATAATTCTTGAGTCCACGACTCTTGAATACCTTATCTTACGTTATGCCATTGAAAACCAAGATTTTTACGTTACATGTCAACTTTTGACTACTAATCCGAGATTTCTACGTTTTCAACGTTTAACGGATAATTTCGTAAATTTTGCCATAACTTCGTTACTCGAGTTTTCTACGCCAAATCAAATGTAACAACTCCATTGGTTCATCATCTACAATCTAACCAAACAAGATGCACATAACATGTGATGGTTTTCAATTTGTCCATCAACAACCAAATAAACGCTCTACAATTTTCTTTGATTTTAAAACTTACTTAACGCTTATGATTACTAACCATACATGACTTATAATGACTTAATCCACTATTAGTCATCCTTATGACTTTGGAAGAGACATGCTCCACCAAATCATACTTCTCTACGAAAATGAAATCGAAAAAGATCGAAAACTAACGTTTACAAAAAGTTACCTTTACGTTCTTCGCGTTCTTGAGTAACCTTGTATACTTTGCTTTGAACTCACTTAATTACTTGTTATCACACCTTTCTCTCTCTCAATATATGTTGGTCAATGTTTGTAAAACAACAAATGAACCAAGCTAGCTTCCTATTTATAGAAAAACCAATTGAGGGCAAAATGGTCATCTATCCAAACCTGCTTACTATTCATTGTGTAGCCACCAAGTAACCACTTTACTTGGTGGCCAAGTGGCCGGCCCAAATGCCTTGTGGGTCCCCCCCATCGGTTGCCCCATGGGTTTAACCCATTCGGTTCGATCTGCGGTTTGATTTCTTAGTTTGGGCCTTAACATAAATCCTTTTTGGGCCTAACGTGGGCTTCATTTTCATACACATTGAGCTTGACATAATCCAAGTCCAATTGGATTCTAAAAAGTCCATGAACTCAAAGTCCATTAAGACTAATCGTATTCTACGAATACAATTCTCGTATTCTCTTTGTATATAGTTCGTACGATATTTGTATTATACGTCGTAATTATCTTCGTACTATACTCGTAAAATAACTAGTATCATACTCGTATTCCTCACGTATAATAACCCTAATCATTATACGTAGTGATTAAATTCTCAAAACTCACATTTCCTAACCCTTAGATTTTAAGTCCATAGGCGAAAACTTCGTGTGCCATAACTAAAATATTATTAGATATTCCATTACATCTTTGTATTCTATCATAACGTGTTTCTCAGAAATTCAAACCTAATCTCCGAGCAGAATCGGATGAATAGTGTTTTTATGAAAATTTCTCGAAAAACCATTAATTTCGTCTTGGAAATTCAAAACAATTAATCCTAGCACATAGCCAGAATACTAACCACATCCGCACATTCTAGGTCATAGAACAACCTTCAAACATCTTACTCACATAAATAATAAATTAAATTCATTTAATTCAAATAATCAAATTAAATTTAATTCATATAAAGATCCATTTTCTTGGGCGTTACATTCTCTCCCCCCTCCCTTATAAGGATTCTATCCTCAGAATCTCGCTACAATTACATAAACAAATGAGAAAAATTTTCCTTCATTTTACTCTCGAGCTCCTATGTTGCTTCTTTGGCATCGTGGTTACTCCAAATTACCTTTACTGAAGGTATTATTTTATTTCTCAAGACTTGTTCATTCATATCAACAATCTGAATCTGAAGTTCTTCATATGCTAAGTCTTTTTCTATCTGAATAGATTCATACTCTATTACGTGCTTGTAGTCCATTTTATAAGGACGCAACACTGATACGTGAAACACATTGTGTATTCTTTCCATCTCTGGTGGTAAAGCTACTTCATAAGCTACCTCTCCTACCCTTCTTAAAATTTCAAAAGGTCCTACAAACCTTGGACTTAACTTCCCTTTCTTTCCAAAATGTAACTTCCCTTTCCAAGGTGATACTTTCAGAAAGACATACGAACCTACTTCATACTCCCTCCTCTCACGATGAGGATCTGCATACTTCTTTTGTCTATCTTGAGCAGCTACCAATCGAGTTCGTATTAACTTAACCATGTCTGCCATTTGTTGTACCGACTTAGGTCCCAACATTCAACGTTCACCCACTTCATCCCAGCAAAGTGGTGTCCTGCAGTTCCTCCCGTACAACGCTTCGTAAGGCGGCATGCCTATACTAGAGTGAAAACTGTTGTTGTAAGCGAATTCCACTAAAGGCAGATGTTCATCCCAACTCCCCTTGAAATCCATAACGCAAGATCTTAACATATCTTCTAGCGTTTGAATTGTCTGTTCACTTTGTCCATCTGTCTGAGGATGATATGTCGTACTCAATCTCAACTGTGTTCCTAGTTGCTCTTGTAAACTCCTCCAAAAGTTCGACGTGAATCGTGGATCACGATCTGACACAATCAAAATCGGTATTCCATGTCTCGAAATAATTTCTTTGACTTAAAGCTTAGCTAATTGCCCTAGGTTATGCCTAACTCCTATTGGTAGAAAGTGAGCCGATTTCGTCAACTGATCCACTATTACCCAAATAGCGTCGTAACCCTTCCTCGTCATTGGAAGTCCCACCACAAAGTCTATAGTGATATGCTCCCACTTCCACTCTGAAATCTCTAATGATTGTAACAATCCACTCGGTCGTTGGTGTTCAACCATAACTTTTTGACAAGTTAAGCACTAACTAACATATTCTGCTATTTCCCTCTTCGTGTTTGCCCACCAAAAGTTCTGACGAAGGTCTTGATACATCTTAGTACTACCAGGATGTATCGAGTACCTCGAACTATAGGCCTCACTCATAATCTCTTATTTTAAATCGAAATTATTTGGAACCCAAATTCTTCCTTCAAAATGAAGTAAACCTTCTTTATCAAGATTATACTTAGTCTTCACTTCATCCTTCATTATCTTTTTCATTCATTCGCACTCCTCATTACCCAGTTGTACTTCCTTAACCTGTTCCACTATCATTGGTCGAGTCTCCATTGAGAATAACATCTCCACCGCTTCACTTGGTAACTTAACTTCTAACTCCATTCTTGTCATCTCCATTATTAACTCATCCTGAGTCGTTAACATTGATAGCTTTTCCCTACCCTTCCTACTTAGCGCATCTGCTACTACATTTTCCTTCCCCAGATGATATAAGATATCACAGTCGTAATCTTTTATTAACTCTAACCACCTTCTCTGTCTCATATTCAACACCTCCTGTATAAAGATATATTTCAAACTTTTATGGTCCTTGTATATCTCACACTTCTCCCCAAATAACTAATGTCTCCATATTTTTAAGGCAAAAACTACTACTGCCAATTCTAAGTCATGAGTAGGATAGACCTTCTCATAATCCTTTAACTGGCGTGACACATACGCAATGACCTTGCCATGTTGTATGAGCACGCAACCAAGTCCTCTATGCGAAGCATCGCTATAAACTATAAAATTCCCCGTATCATCTAGTAAGGATAATACAGGTGCCTCACTTAACCTTCTTTTTAGTTTCTAAAAACTATTCTCACAATTCTCTATTCATACATACTTTACTAACTTCCTAGTCAAATTTGTCAACGGAGTAGCTATTTTAGAAAAGTCCTAAATGAACCTCCTATAGTATCCCGCTAACCCCAGAAAATTCCAAACCTCAGTTGGCGTTTTTGGTGGCTCCCAATTATTTACTGCTTCTACCTTCGCTAGATCCATAGAAATGCCATCTTTATCAATAACATGTCCTAGAAACTGCACTCTCTAAAGCCAAAATTCACACTTAGTGAATTTCAGATACAACTTCTCCTTCCATAGTGTCTCCAACACTATCCTTAAATGTTCAGCATGATCTTCTGGCATCTTAGAATAGACTAGAATATCATCAATGAACACTATGATGAACTTTTCCAAATATTGTTTGAACACTCTGTTCATCATATCCATAAATGCAGTTGGCGCATTAGTCAACCAAAACGACATAACCAGAAACTCGTAATGACCTTAACAAGTCCTGAACGCCGTCTTAGGTACAACCTCCTTCCTTACTTTTAACTGATGGTACCTCATACGTAAATCTATCTTAGAAAAATACTTTGCCCCTTTCAACTGATCAAATAGATCATCGATCCTGGGCAGTGGGTATTTATTCTTAATCGTTAACTTGTTCAACTCTCGATAGTTGATACAAAGTCTTAACGACCCATCCTTCTTCTTTACAAACAACACCGGTGCTCCCCAGGGAGACACACTTGGTTGAATGTACTTCCTATCTAACAGTTCTTGTAATTGAACCATTAAATCCTTCATCTCTACCGACGCCATTCTATAAGGTGCCTTAGAAATTGGTGTTGTACCCGGTACTAAGTCAATCACAAATTCGACTTCCCTATTCGGTAAAATACCTGTTAACTCCTCTGAAAATACATCTGCAAATTCTCGTACTATAGGTATCTGCTCCAATGATGCTCCCACTCTTTGGGTATCCACAGCATGGCACATGTAACCTATACACCCTTTCCTCAACATTTTCCTAGCTTGTGTCATGGTTAGACAACAAGAGCGTCCCGGTGATTTATTATCGTAAAACACCACCTCGGGTTTCTTAGAAAGCCAAAGGTTTACACTCTTTCTATGACAATCTATTATCTCTTTATGGTTAATTAACCAATCCATACCGAGAATTACATCAAATTCTCTCAATCTTATCGGTAAAAGATCTACCAATAATCTGTTACCTCTAATATCTACCAAACAATTCCTATGAATGTGTTCAACAGGAATTATCTCTTCGTTTGCTACCTTAACGTCTAAAGGTATTTCTAATCTTTTCGGAATTAAACTTAATCACTTAGCAAATCCACATGCTATAAAAGAACAAGTAGCACCCGAATCAAACAGCACATAAGCATTTATTTCGTTGACTGGAATGATACCTGCTACTACATCCGCTGATGCAACCACATCTTGGACAGTCATATTAAAAGTACGGGCAGTAGGTCAACCTGATGGTGTTGGTCCAATAATGGCTAACTTACCACCACTAACACCCTTACTACCCTCCTTTCCCTTATTTGGGCAATTTCTTGTCATGTGGTCCATCGACCCACAAATAAAATAGCCTTTGTTCTTCTTTGGATTAGGACAATTGGATGCTATATGCCCCTCTTGCCCACAGTTGTAACAAACTAACTTCCCCTTCAGACAGACTCCTATACGAGTCTTTTCGCATGTCTTGCATGCCTCGATTCTACGTTTAGGATCCCCTTGTTTTATTCCAGTATTCCCGGAGTTAAAACTCTTTCTCTTGGGCAGGTTTCCACTGCCATTAGCTCCATCCACCTTGGATCCCCCCTCTCCTTTTCCCTTACTCTTTCTTTCTTTGTGGTATTGGGTCAATGCCTCACTGCCACCCTCCGCAATTATTTCCTTCTCCATAATGGTCCCGTAGGAAGCACTCTGGAACACAAAAATCTTACTATAGAGCCAAGGTTTCAATCCCTGCTCAAATCTACGAGCCTTTTACTCCTCAGTGTCCACTTGATGTGGAGCGAACCATGTCAATTCATTGAATTTGGCCGCATACTGGGGAACCGTCATGTCCCCTTGCTTAAGTTCTAGGAACTTAATCTTCATTCTCCCTTGCATGCTAGTAGGGAAGTAGTTCTCGAAGAAAACCTTCTTGAACTGTTCCCACGTAATAGCAACAGTTCTAGCCCCACCCTGGTGAGCCTCCCACCAAAAGTTGGCTTCCCCTTTCATCATCTAAGTCGCAAAATGAGTCTTTTGCGCCTCACCCATGTTTGTAATAACAAACGCCTTCTCTATTTCCTATAACCATGTTTGGGCTTCTATTGGGTCCGTGGTTCCCTTGAACTCCACTGGACCGACACTCTTAAATTCTTTGAAGGTAGTCGTTCTGGCTACCCTAGGTACTACGGGTGCTCTACCCTCAGTTTCGTTAAATGTAGCAGTTAATAAATTAACAAACTCTTGCATATGGTTGTTTTGACCCCCCTGATTATCGTTATGAGACTCAGCTTACTGATTACATTGTCTCCTTCTTGGCGACATTTTTTGATTAAATAAATAAAGTTTCATTATTACTTATTTGCTACTTAGTTATTATTCACCAAACAATAATTCATACACAATAAAGCACATTTAATAAAAACTTCATTATATTCATATGCTTCTTTATAGTTTGAAACTATTTACAATTTGCTTTCCATAGCCAAAAGCTATTACATCTCTATCCCGTAATTAAACTTCACAAAAGTTGGGATTTACAAAAAGACTACCATTTAACTATACAAAAGAGGGTTTTATGTCACTACACAAAAGTATTTATCGTTCTAAACTCGTAATACTGCATAACAGCATTCTCATGTTTCTCATTCGCTAGAATCGACACAATATCCCTACTTATAGTATGTCTAGTATGTCCCGACTCAATGGAATAACAAGCAACTTTCAGCTTGAAATCCTCATGCGCACTGTCATTGATGTATGACATTCGTGCTATTTTCTGGTCCGTCAACCCCAGTTCTCTATAAAGCTCTATGGCCTCTTTCTTATACTCTGTGGCCTTATCCTTCATGAGCACTTTCTCATCATGCTCAATCTCAAAATCTGCTTCTGCAGACTCCTTAGCCTCATGGAGATCACTAATCTCCTCCTTCTGGTTCTGCATAATATTATGTAGTTGCACATTACAGTCAAGCACCGATAGATACAATGCACTCATTGTATCTGGAGGTGTTAGCTCTAGTGCATGTACCACCGTATTAACCGATGTTACCTCCATATCCTCCTCCACATCGATCATCATATAAAGGTATGATGCCAATCCTATAACTCCCTCTGAGTAGTCCTCCTCTAAAAATTCCTCCTCAGGCTCGGACTCTTCTATTATCACCACTGGTACTGCCGCTATTGGCACTTGTATTGGCTCTACTCTATTCACTGACTCTTCGCTCACTACGTGTATATCCCTATACATGTAGCTATCGATGGACATCTACAATAACACATAACATGTTGATTAGTACATAATACACAATAATATAAGCACAAATCACATTTAATTTATTTAGGGTTACTTTCCATCTTTTAAATTTTTTTTACTGAGTTTCCTAAATATTTAATTAACTCATTCTACTAGAGTTCATTCGCTTCTACTTCTCATCTACTAACGAGGTTATTAGCCTAAGGTTCTTCCCACCTTAAGTTTTATAACCTAATGCTTTGATACCAACCTATGACGCCCCCAAATCTAAGTATCTTCCAACCCGACAGATGGTGCTACACGGTACTACTAATTATACATTCATTCCATTAAAACAACATCAAAATGAGTATATTAACTATATTCTTATTACAATCATAATAAATCCATTCCCAAGTTCTGAAACCGAATACATTCTTTAGTGTTCTTAAGTATAGTACTTACAAACATACTAGTCTATTACAGGATAACTAATTATCCATCTTAGCCTTGCCTTTATCTCTCTTAAAACTCTCAGTTCATTCGGCCTTAGCTGCAATCATATAATTCAAGCAAGAAGTGAGCATAACTAGCTCAGCAAATCTAGCAATGTATAATATAAATACCACATCGAGAATCATATTATTATTCTTCAGTATCTGAATAAATAGCTATGAAGTACTATGAAACATTGTATAGCACTTTTCTTTCTCATAAACAATTCTGAAGTACTTATAGGAACTTAGGAATTCTGAGTAGGCCAAAGACTACGAACATTCTCTTTTGTTTTCATTCACGAAAAAGGACAACCCAGCACTAAGAGACCGTAAGTCCGATATATCTTATGAGCATTTCTAGGTGATCAGCTTATAGTACTCTATGTTAATCAATATTCATCCGTTAAACGTATTCACGTTTAAGTTTTGGTAACCTCGCGTGCCTATCGAATAATCGATATAAAATACATTTGTTTATTCATACTTAGGCTTACCTTGAATCCGTACTAAACAATTGGCGTAGGATAGCGTTATCAATTCTATATTAAAAGATTTGTAAATAAATCAATCAACTCTACAAGATTAGTCTAGCCGAGTTAAATCTAGCATCGACCCTTTCATTAAAATAATTCATGCATCTCATAACATGAATCACATAGAAAACTTGGCTAACACGAAGGTCAGACAAGAATTAAGAAAACTTGCCTTCAAGCGTCTTCAAATTAATATCCAACCGTTCTTAGTCTTTACAGTATCTACATGATATATTCACATAACACACTGTAATTGGCTACCAAACAATCTAATCACATTGTTATTACCAACTTCTTTCTCTTCTATAACTTAATCGAATTTATTTCATTAATAAAACTCGTTTCAAGTATTTATCCGCCCTTACGGCTTATTAACGTTCATCGTTTCATTACTACAATATACGTTCAATTCCTAAGGTCATCATTATATGATATAGGAATGGTCTTAGCATGTACATTACATATATACACTTGCCCCATAATTGTCTTACAACATTTCAAAACCCTAACTAGTCCAACATTTCCCCTGACTTGGCGCTGCGGCGCCGGCCTCATGCCTACCATTGGCGCTGCCGCGCCAACTAACAGTAGCTCATTCTCAGTCTCAGCGCTGCGGCGCGAGACTTCTGCTTACGAGTTGTGCTGCGACACCACTCTTCAGTGTCAGTTCCCTCTACCCGGCGCGAGTGTTTAAAGCTTGGGGTGGTGCTGCGGTGCCAACCCTGAGCCTCAGATAGTTTTGACAGTTTTCTTGTTCTATGAAATTCCCGGGCTCATAACTTATTCGTTTTACATCCAAATTGGCTCGTTCAAAAGCCATTAGCTCACAAATCACATGCTCTATGATTTCATTAGTAAATATTTCATTTTTAAATAATTTAACACAGAATTCACCGATTGGTTCATTATTGAGCGTTCGTTTAACGTTCGTGAGCGTTCATAGATCGTTTCTTCGTTCTAAGTCAAAATTCAACGATTCTTGAGTCCACGACTCTTGAATACCTTATCTTACATTATGCCATTGAAAACCAAGGTTTTCACATTACATGGCAACTTTCGACTACTAATCTGAGATTTCTACATTTTCAACGTTTAACGACTAATTTCATAAATTTCGCCATAACTTCGTTACTCGAGTTTTATATGCCAAATCAAATGGAACAACTCCATTGATTCATCATCTACATCCTAACTAAACAAGATGCACATACCCTATGATGGTTTTTAATTTGTCCATCAACAACCAAATAAACGCTCTACGGTTTTCTTTGATTATAAAACTTACTTAACGCTTATGATTACTAATCATACATGACTTATAATGACTTAATCCACTATTAGCCATCCTTATGACTCCGAAAGAGACATGCTCCACGAAATCATACTTCTCTATGAAAAAGAAAACGAAAAAGATCGAAGACTAACGTTTACGAAAAGTTACCTTTACGTTTTTCGCGTTCTTGAGTAAACTTGTATACTTTGCTTTGAACTCACTTGATTACTTGTTATCACAATTTTCTCTCTCTCAATTTATGTTGGTCAATGTTTGTAAAACAACAAATGAACCAAGATAGCTTCCTATTTATAGAAAAACCAATTGAGGGCAAAATGGTCATCTATCCAAACCTCCTTACTATTCATTGTGTACCCACCAAGTAACCACTTTACTTGGTGGCCAAGTGGCCGGCCCATATGCCTTGTGGGTCCCCCTCCCCATGGGTTGCCCCATGGGTTTAACCCATCCGGTGACCCATTAGTTCAATCCGCGGTTTGATTTCTTGGTTTGGGCCTTAACATAAATCCTTTTTGGGCCTAACTTGGGCTTCATTTTCATACACATTGGGCTTGACATAATCCAAGTCCAATTGGATTCTACAAAGTCCATGAACTCAAAGTCCATTAAGACTAATCTTATTCTACCTATACCATTCTTGTATTCTCTTCGTATATAGTTCGTACGATATTCGTATTATACGTTATAATTATCTTCGTACTATACTCGTAAAATAACTAGTATCATACTTGTATTCCTCACTTATAATAACCCTAATCATTATACGTAGTCATTAAATTCTCAGAACTCACATTTCCTAACCCTTGGGTTTTAAGTCCGTAAGCGAAAACTTTGTTTGCCATAACTGAAATATTATTAGATATTTCATTACGTTTTTGTATTCTATCATTACGCGTTTCTCAGAAATTCAAACCTAATCTCTGAGTAGAATCGAATGAATAGTGTTTTTACGAAAACTTCTCGAAAAACCTTTATTTTCATCTTTAAAATTCAAAATAATTAATCCTAACATATAGCTAGAATACTAACCACATCCGCACATTCTAGGTCATAGAACGACCTTCAAACATCTTACTTACATAAATAATTAATTAAAATCATTTAATTCAAATAATCAAATAAAATTTAATTCACATAAAGATCTGATTTTCTCGGGCGTTACAGTAATCACTTCGGTGGTAATCATGGCCAAGACAATAGAAGTGGAAATTTCAAAAAGAGAAGGTTCAACAATGATGGAAAGACAGCAGCACCAACACCCATTTTTAAAGAAGGAGAACGACCACCGATCGTATGCTTCAAATGCGAAGGGGAGGGACACATCAGTCCAAACTAAACGATGCAATCCAAAGCGTGTTACAATTATGAAAGAGAAGGTCACCTAGCCCAATTTTGTCGTGCAGTGAAGTAAAGTCCAGCTGGGATGGAGGCACCAAAGGGCATCCCAGACAAGACAAAATCGATAGTTCAAGGTAGAGCGTTCGTCGTGACCTCTCAAAAAGCGAGGAACCCAAACGAGGTTATCATGGGTAAGCTAATCATAAACTGTTGCGAAGTCTATACCTTATTTGATACCGGTTCTACCTATTCTTTTATTTTTCCTACTTGTGCTCAACGTTTAAATTTAACTCCGGTGAAATTAGACTTTGACTTATCTGTTAAAACTTTATTGGGAAAAACCTTCATTACAACCACTATTTATAAGTCTTGTTTGATTCAAATCGGTAACCACACGTTACCTGTCGATCTTATCCCTTTGAAAATACTTGAATTTGATGTGATTTTAGGGATTGATTTGTTAAGTACTCATCATGCTAAAATTATTTATTTTCGTAAGGTTGTTAGCTTTCATATTCCTAACCAACCAATTATGCAAATTCAAGCAACTAAACCACTAAAGTCAATCACTGTCATATCAAGCCATAAAACTATTCATTTATTAAAAAATGGATGTCAAGCTTTCTTAGCCCATGTCATGGATTTAAACAAAAATACGTCAGATTTGAATGATATTTCTATTGTTAATAAATTTCCTGACGTATTCCCTGAAGAAACCCATTTTCAAAGAGAATTTTGTATCGACTTTGAACCCGGTAAAAAACCCATTTTCAAAGCCCCATATCGAATGGCTCCTATTGAACTTCAAGAGTTAAAAACCCAACTGCAAAAATTGTTAGACATCAGTTTCATTCGTCCTAGTACGTCTCCTTGGGGTGCACCTGTTCTATTCATAAAGAAGAAAGATGGAAGCATGCGACTTTGTATTGATTATCGGGAGTTGAATCATGTCACCATCAAAAATAGGTACCCGTTTCCTCACATTGATGACCTGTTTTACCAGTTGCAAGGTGCCAAATTCTTTTCAAAAATCGATCTTCGTTTCAGATATCATCAGTTAAAGATTAAAATCGATGACATTCCAAAGACTGCTTTCAAAAACTCGGTACGAGTATTACGAATTCCTAGTTATGTCTTTTAGATTGACTAATGCTCCTACTGCCTTCATGCATATGATGAACCGAGTATTCAAAGAATATTTGGATCATTTCCTAGTTGTCTTCATTGATGACATTCTCATATACTCCAAAAGCCATGAAGATCATGAGCAACACTTGAGGTTGATACTCCAAAAGCTTCGTGAGATCAAGTTATATGCCAAGTTAAAGAAATACGAGTTCTGGCTTGAGGAGGTATCATTCCTTGGGCACGTGATATCAAATCATAGAAAACTAAATTTTTTTTTAAAGAAAAAGATGGAGCTCCTACCTTGGATTAGGAAGATGATGATATTATCTTCTTTGATTGTCAAGCTTTTCTCCAAAACCTGTTAAAATATCTCTCAATTCTCTCTAGTTTTCTCTCTGTATTTCTTTCTTCTTCTTCTTCTTTTCTCTCTGTAAAGTTCAACTTAGTCCCTAACTCTAACATACGTACTATAAAATATAACGTATATAGTAATAATATATATTAATTATATAATATAAGTACTGATATAAATATATCAGTTATATAAGTTTTGAAATTTAAAAGCCATAAGGCTTGTTTGGCTAGTCTAAATAAAATAACCCATTAATCCTTACTCCTTGTTTGGTAAATTGAATTAAAACAAATGGATTAATCCTTCTACCTTGTTTGCTAAAACACTATTAGATTAAAGACTTATTATACAATAAGTCATGTTTGATAAAACTAAATTAAACCATTTTTAATTTATTTTAATAACTCCTTTATAGCAAGGTTATTAGTCACACCTTTATTAAATTAATAAATCAATTAAACATTAATCTATTAAATTACTTTAACACATAAACAATTATAATTTTTTTTTTTACAATTATAATTTTATTTAATCAACTAATATTTCAAACTACAATTTCTCATTTAAATATTATTATTTATTTAAAATCATTATAAGCTCTCTAGCTTATTAAATTAAGCTCCATTATTATAAAATCTCATAATAATTAATTTATTTAGCTCCTTAATTATTTACTTAACAAATAATTAATTAAATCACATCAATTCCAATTGCCATAATTAGATAAATATTTAATATTGCCAATAAATATTTAATATCTACTATTTAATTAATTATTCAACAAATAATTAAATAAACTACATCACTCAAATTAAACAATTAATTATTCAATCAATAAACATATCCATTAAATATTTATATAAATCAATAAATATTTATTATAACAATTTAAAATTATAGAATGTCACATCATTCCCTCCTTACAAGGATTCTGTCCTCAGAACACCCCCAAATCCTGGTACTCCATTTCCTCAAGATTTGGTGTTCACGTAATCAAAACATTCATTTTTAACTACCCAATTATAATAAAATTGAATAAATAAAACCTGCCCATATAGGACTAAATTTAAATAAATCTCCCAGGTTATCTAACCTTTACAAACATTCATTCATTCATGCGGAAAAATTAAAATAACATTCATTACAATCTTTAAACAAGTCTGAAAATAAACTATTCAATCTATTACAGGTCTTCAGCATTGTTTCATCTTTCCTTTCCCTTTACTGGTGCTAGGTACATCACCAGTTTCAACCTTAGCTGTAACAAATTTTACAGGCAAGAGTGAGCAAACAAAGCCCACTTGAAATAATAATAGATAAATCGTTTAACTTTACATCATTTGCCAATATTAGGTTTAATAGAACTGAACAATAAATTCTATTACTTTTTGAAAACTTTAACATTTACTGAGGGTCTAATGACCACGAATCATGTCCACAGTTATAAGTAATCTTTCAACTTAAACTTTAACAGTCATAAGACTATAAGGACTTCACGTACTTAGGGGGATCAACCCTTCGTACAATGTATTGTGCACAACCATTTCAACGCTAAGCGTAAACCTCTATTAAAAGAGTTGTTCAACTCAGTATTTAGAATACAAGTCCGTACCAAAGTGAGTTTGGTTTGGATATATCATGGGGTAATTTAGAATTCAATGGTAATCAACTAAGGTTTAGTTGATTACAAACGACATAACTGTATACTATGGAATAATCATAGTTTAATTGATGTTTATAAATTGACATCATGTTTTAGGAATAATTTAATAGCATACAATTTGAATAATTATAACCTACCTTGCTTGAAAAATAATAAGACAAGGTTAACTGAATAATAAACATTTACAACATGTATATAATTGTACATGCTAAACCACAAGTTAAGTACAAGAATAACTTGCTCCAAATAAATTTACACCATTATATGATAATCGAAATTGAAACAATAATTAGTTTAATAACATCAATGATTAGAAAACTTATACAATAAAGAACTTGCTAAATATCAAAAGTTAAGGCTTAGAAACTTGCTCAATGTAAAAGGTAGGTTTAGGAAACTTGCCTTTAGCACAAGATACACTTTTACCACTTGAATTGATACCCTAAACATATGTCATATTGACATAATTAATCCTAACCAACATTGTACATTTATATAAACAATTACATTCATCATATGGGTTGAATTACCTATTCACATAATCAATTATTTTTCAAGTAGATAATACTTAATAACATGATAGTTCATAGTCTAATAATACTGAAATTATCATTTAACATTATTATGATAAACACATAACATTTATTTTCAAGTTTTGTACATTTAAACAAAACTGTCAGAAAGTTCTGCCAAGCCGCGCCGCGGCGCCACAGTTTGTACTGTGGCTCGCGCTGCGGCGCTGAGTCGGCGCTGCGGCGCAGCGATTATACTATGAGCCGGCGCTGCGGCGCAGTGATTATGCAACAGGTCGTGCTTACGTCATGGTGATGGCGCTGCGGCGTCAGAAATGAACTGCTGGGCCGCGCCGCGGCGCGAACTGTCAGCGTCGACTGACAGCTTCGGCAACCATGAAAGAAAAAGCCAAATTGGCCAAAAAGCTCGAATCTAATAGACTAGTTACACTCTATTTTATATATAAACTTCATATAAACATATAGTAAAGACTTCTAACATGTTTTTTACTCATAAATTAACACAAACATCAAATATCCAACACCCAATTTCAATATTTTTGTCAAAAACTCCATTTTTAATATCTTCCATGAAAATCAATACTGTGATTTTGTTATTCAACCAAAACAGTAAATTCTAAGCATCATGATTATGATGTTACATACTCTAGCAATTCTTATAATCAATTTATCAATACAACCACTAATTACACCTTAATTTCTATTTTAACTAAAGCCATACTCATTCATAAAAACTCTCTGTAAAATAATTTCTTCATAAAATACATACATACATGAACTAATATATCTTATAATCATATATAACTCATAAAACAACCATATAATCAATAATCATGCCAAATTATAAACATAACAACAATTTATCTTTTATAAAAATCACAGAGAACTTTTTAGAAGAAGAAAACTAAATTTTTTTTTAAAGAAAAAGATGGAGCTCCTACCTTGGATTAGGAAGATGATGATATTATCTTCTTTACTTGTCAAGCTTTTCTCCAAAACCTGTTAAAATATCTCTCAATTCTCTCTAGTTTTCTCTCTGTATTTCTTTCTTCTTCTTCTTCTTTTCTCTCTGTAAAGTTCAACTGAGTCCCTAACTCTAACATACGTACTATAAAATATAACGTATATAGTAATAATATATATTAATTATATAATATAAGTACTGATATAAATATATCAGTTATATAAGTTTTGAAATTTAAAAGCCATAAGGCTTGTTTGGCTAGTCTAAATAAAATAACACATTAATCCTTACTCCTTGTTTGGTAAATTGAATTAAAACAAATGGATTAATCCTTATACCTTGTTTGCTAAAACACTATTAGATTAAAGACTTATTATACAATAAGTCATGTTTGATAAAACTAAATTAAACTATTTTTAATTTATTTTAATAACTCCTTTATAGCAAGGTTATTAGTCACACCTTTATTAAATTAATAAATCAATTAAACATTAATCTATTAAATTACTTTAACACATAAACAATTATAATTTTTTTTTACAATTATAATTTTATTTAATCAACTAATATTTCAAACTACAATTTCTCATTTAAATATTATTATTTATTTAAAATCATTATAAGCTCTCTAGCTTATTAAATTAAGCTCCATTATTATAAAATCTAATAATAATTAATTTATTTAGCTCCTTAATTATTTACTCAACAAATAATTAATTAAATCACATCAATTCCATTTGCCATAATTAGATAAATATTTAATATTGCCAATAAATATTTAATATCTACTATTTAATTATCTATTCAACACATAATTAAATAAACTACATCACTCAAATTAAACAATTAATTATTCAATCAATAAACCTATCCATTAAATATTTATATAAATCAGTAAATATTTATTATAATAATTTAAAATTATAGAATGTCACATCATTCCCTCCTTACAAGGATTCTGTCCTCAGAACACCCCCAAATCCTGGTACTCCATTTCCTCAAGATTTGGTGTTCACGTAATCAAAACATTCATTTATAACTACCCAATTATAATAAAATTGAATAAATAAAACCTGCCCATACAGGACTAAATTTAAATAAATCTCTCAGGTTATCTAACCTTTACAAATATTCATTCATTCATGCAGAATAATTAAAATAACATTCATTACAATCTTTAAACAAGTCTGAAAATAAACTATTCAATCTATTACAGGTCTTCAGCATTGTTTCATCTTTCCTTTCCCTTTACTGGTGCTAGGTACATCACCAGTTTCAACCTTAGCTATAAGAAATTTTACAGGCAAGAGTGAGCAAACAAAGCCCACTTGAAATAATAATAGATAAATCGTTTAACTTTACATCATTTGCCAATATTAGGTTTAATAGAACTGAACAATAAATTCTATTACTTTCTGAAAACTTTAACATTTACTGAGGGTCTAATGACCACGAATCATGTCCACAGTTATAAGTAATCTTTCAACTTAAACTTTAACAGTCATAAGACTATAAGGACTTCACGTACTTAGGGGGATCAACCCTTCGTACAATGTATTGTGCACAACCATTTCAACGCTAAGCGTAAACCTCTATTAAAAGAGTTGTTCATCTCAGTATTTAGAATACAAGTTCGTACCAAAGTGAGTTTGGTTTGGATATATCATGGGGTAATTTAGAATTCAACGGTAATCAACTAAGGTTTAGTTGATTACAAACGACATAACTGTATACTATGGAATAATCATAGTTTAATTGATGTTTATAAATTGACATCATGCTTTAGGAATAATCTAATAGCATACAATTTGAATAATTATAACCTACCTTGCTTGAAAAATAATAAGACAAGGTTAACTGAATAATAAACATTCACAACATGTATATAATTGTACATGCTAAACCACAAGTTAAGTATAAGAATAACTTGCTCCAAATAAATTTACACCATTATATGATAATCGAAATTGAAACAATAATTAGTTCAATAACACCAATGATTAGAAAACTTATACAATAAAGAACTTGCTAAATATCAAAAGTTAAGGCTTAGAAACTTGCTCAATGTAAAAGGTAGGTTTAGGAAACTTGCCTTTAGCACAAGCTACACTTTTACCACTTGAATTGATACCCTAAGCATATGTCATAATGACATAATTAGTCCTAACCAACATTGTACATTTATATAAATAATTACATTCATCATATGGGTTGAATTACCTATTTACATAATCAATTATTTTTCAAGTAGATAATACTTAATAACATGATAGTTCATAGTCTAATAATACTGAAATTATCATTTAACATTATTATGATAAACACATAACATTTATTTTCAAGTTTTATACATTTAAACAAAACTGTCAGAAAGTTCTGCCAAGCTGCGCCGCGACGCCACAGTTTGTACTGTGGCTCGCGCTGCGGCGCTGAGTCGGCGCTGCGGCGCAGCGATTATACTATGAGCCGGCGCTGCGGCGCAGTGATTGTGCAACAGGTCGTGCTTACGTCATGGTGATGGCGCTGCGGCGCCAGAAATGAACTGCTGGGCCGCGCCGCAGCGCGAACTGTCAGCGTCGACTGACAGCTTCGGCAACCATGAAAGAAAAAGCCAAATTGGCCAAAAAGCTCGAATCTAATAGACTAGTTACACTCTATTTTATATATAAACTTCATATAAACATATAGTAAAGACTTCTAACATGTTTTTTACTCATAAATTAACACAAACATCAAATATCCAACACCCAATTTCAATATTTTTGTCAAAAACTCCATTTTTAATATCTTCCATGAAAATCAATACTGTGATTTTGTTATTCAACCAAAACAGTAAATTCTAAGCATCATGATTATGATGTTACATACTCTAGCAATTCTTATAATCAATTTATCAATACAACCACTAATTACACCTTAATTTCCATTTTAACTAAAGCCATACTCATTCATAAAAACTCTCTGTAAAATAATTTCTTCATAAAATACATACATACATGAACTAATATATCTTATAATCATATATAACTCATAAAACAACCATATAATCAATAATCATGCCAAATTATAAACATAACAACAATTTATCTTTTATAAAAATCACAGAGAACTTTTTAGAAGAAGAAAACTAAATTTTTTTTTAAAGAAAAAGATGGAGCTCCTACCTTGGATTAGGAAGATGATGATATTATCTTCTTTAATTGTCAAGCTTTTCTCCAAAACCTGTTAAAATATCTCTCAATTCTCTCTAGTTTTGTCTCTGTATTTCTTTCTTCTTCTTCATCTTTTCTCTCTGTAAAGTTCAACTGAGTCCCTAACTCTAACATACGTACTATAAAATATAACGTATATAGTAATAATATATATTAATTATATAATATAAGTACTGATATAAATATATCAGTTATATAAGTTTTGAAATTTAAAAGCCATAAGGCTTGTTTGGCTAGTCTAAATAAAATAACACATTAATCCTTACTCCTTGTTTGGTAAATTGAATTAAAACAAATGGATTAATCCTTATACATTGTTTGCTAAAACACTATTAGATTAAAGACTTATTATACAATAAGTCATGTCTGATAAAACTAAATTAAACTATTTCTAATTTATTTTAATAACTCCTTTATAGCAAGGTTATTAGTCACACCTTTATTAAATTAATAAATCAATTAAACATTAATCTATTAAATTACTTTAACACATAAACAATTATAATTTTTTTTTTACAATTATAATTTTATTTAATCAACTAATATTTCAAACTACAATTTCTCATTTAAATATTATTATTTATTTAAAATCATTATAAGCTCTCTAGCTTATTAAATTAAGCTCCATTATTATAAAATCTAATAATAATTATTTTATTTAGCTCCTTAATTATTTACTCAACAAATAATTAATTAAATCACATCAATTCCATTTGCCATAATTAGATAAATATTTAATATTGCCAATAAATATTTAATATCTACTATTTAATTATTTATTCAACAAATAATTAAATAAACTACATCACTCAAATTAAACAATTAATTATTCAATCAATAAACCTATCCATTAAATATTTATATAAATCAATAAATATTTATTATAACAATTTAAAATTATAGAATGTCACATCATTCCCTCCTTACAAGGATTCTGTCCTCAGAACACTCCCAAATCCTGGTACTCCATTTCCTCAAGATTTGGTGTTCACGTAATCAAAACATTCATTTTTAACTACCCAATTGTAATAAAATTGAATAAATAAAACCTGCCCATACATGACTAAATTTAAATAAATCTCCCAGGTTATCTAACCTTTACAAACATTCATTCATTCATGCGGAAAAATTAAAATAACATTCATTACAATCTTTAAACAAGTCTGAAAATAAACTATTCAATCTATTACAGGTCTTCAGCATTGTTTCATCTTTCCTTTCCCTTTACTGGTGCTAGGTACATCACCAGTTTCAACCTTAGCTGTAAAAAATTTTACAGGCAAGAGTGAGCAAACAAAGCCCACTTGAAATAATAATAGATAAATCGTTTAACTTTACATCATTTGCCAATATTAGGTTTAATAGAACTGAACAATAAATTCTATTACTTTCTGAAAACTGTAACATTTACTGAGGGTCTAATGACCACGAATCATGTCCACAGTTATAAGTAATCTTTCAACTTAAACTTTAACAGTCATAAGACTATAAGGACTTCACGTACTTAGGGGGATCAACCCTTCGTACAATGTATTGTGCACAACCATTTCAACGCTAAGCGTAAACCTCTATTAAAAGAGTTGTTCAACTCAGTATTTAGAATACAAGTCCGTACCAAAGTGAGTTTGGTTTGGATATATCATGGGGTAATTTAGAATTCAACGGTAATCAACTAAGGTTTAGTTGATTACAAACGACATAACTGTATACTATGGAATAATCATAGTTTAATTGATGTTTATAAATTGACATCATGCTTTAGGAATAATCTAATAGCATACAATTTGAATAATTATAACCTACCTTGCTTGAAAAATAATAAGACAAGGTTAACTAAATAATAAACATTCACAACATGTATATAATTGTACATGCTAAACCACAAGTTAAGTACAAGAATAACTTGCTCCAAATAAATTTACACCATTATATGATAATCGAAATTGAAACAATAATTAGTTCAATAACACCAATGATTAGAAAACTTATACAATAAAGAACTTGCTAAATATCAAAAGTTAAGGCTTAGAAACTTGCTCAATGTAAAAGGTAGGTTTAGGAAACTTGCCTTTAGCACAAGCTACACTTTTACCACTTGAATTGATACCCTAAACATATGTCATATTGACATAATTAGTCCTAACCAACATTGTACATTTATATAAACAATTACATTCATCATATGGGTTGAATTACCTATTTACATAATCAATTATTTTTCAAGTAGATAATACTTAATAACATGATAGTTCATAGTCTAATAATACTGAAATTATCATTTAACATTATTATGATAAACACATAACATTTATTTTTAAGTTTTGTACATTTAAACAAAACTGTCAGAAAGTTCTGCCAAGCCGCGCCGCGGCGCCACAGTTTGTACTGTGGCTCGCGCTGCGGCGCTGAGTCGGCGCTGCGGCGCAGCGATTATACTATGAGCCGGCGCTGCGGCGCAGTGATTATGCAACAGGTCGTGCTTACGTCATGGTGATGGCGCTGCGGCGTCAGAAATGAACTGCTGGGCCGCGCCGCGGCGCGAACTGTCAGCGTCGACTGACAGCTTCGGCAACCATGAAAGAAAAAGCCAAATTGGCCAAAAAGCTCGAATCTAATAGACTAGTTACACTCTATTTTATATATAAACTTCATATAAACATATAGTAAAGACTTCTAACATGTTTTTTACTCATAAATTAACACAAACATCAAATATCCAACACCCAATTTCAATATTTTTGTCAAAAACTCCATTTTTAATATCTTCCATGAAAATCAATACTGTGATTTTGTTATTCAACCAAAACAGTAAATTCTAAGCATCATGATTATGATGTTACATACTCTAGCAATTCTTATAATCAATTTATCAATACAACCACTAATTACACCTTAATTTCCATTTTAACTAAAGCCATACTCATTCATAAAAACTCTCTGTAAAATAATTTCTTCATAAAATACATACATACATGAACTAATATATCTTATAATCATATATAACTCATAAAACAACCATATAATCAATAATCATGCCAAATTATAAACATAACAACAATTTATCTTTTATAAAAATCACAGAGAACTTTTTAGAAGAAGAAAACTAAATTTTTTTTTAAAGAAAAAGATGGAGCTCCTACCTTGGATTAGGAAGATGATGATATTATCTTCTTTAATTGTCAAGCTTTTCTCCAAAATCTGTTAAAATATCTCTCAATTCTCTCTAGTTTTGTCTCTGTATTTCTTTCTTCTTCTTCTTCTTTTCTCTCTGTAAAGTTCAACTGAGTCCCTAACTCTAACATACGTACTATAAAATATAACGTATATAGTAATAATATATATTAATTATATAATATAAGTACTGATATAAATATATCAGTTATATAAGTTTTGAAATTTAAAAGCCATAAGGCTTGTTTGGCTAGTCTAAATAAAATAACACATTAATCCTTACTCCTTGTTTGGTAAATTGAATTAAAACAAATGGATTAATCCTTATACCTTGTTTGCTAAAACACTATTAGATCAAAGACTTATTATACAATAAGTCATGTTTGACAAAACTAAATTAAACCATTTTTAATTTATTTTAATAACTCCTTTATAGCAAGGTTATTAGTCACACCTTTATTAAATTAATAAATCAATTAAACATTAATCTATTAAATTACTTTAACACATAAACAATTATAATTTTTTTTACAATTATAATTTCATTTAATCAACTAATATTTCAAACTACAATTTTTCATTTAAATATTATTATTTATTTAAAATCATTATAAGCTCTCTAGCTTATTAAATTAAGCTCCATTATTATAAAATCTCATAATAATTAATTTATTTAGCTCCTTAATTATTTACTCAACAAATAATTAATTAAATCACATCAATTCCAATTGCCATAATTAGATAAATATTTAATATTGCCAATAAATATTTAATATCTACTATTTAATTATTTATTCAACAAATAATTAAATAAACTACATCACTCAAATTAAACAATTAGTTATTCAATAAATAAACATATCCATTAAATATTTATATAAATCAATAAATATTTATTATAACAATTTAAAATTATAGAATGTCACAGTCAACTCCAGACTTTGTGTTCCTAACGATTCTAATTTAAAATATAAAATCATGATGCATGCACACAACATACCGTTTGTAATCTATCCTAGGAGTACCAAAATGTATCGTGATCTTCGACATACATTTTGGTGGAGCAATATGAAGAGAGTGATAGCGGAGTTTATCTTAAGGTGTTTAACTTGTCAACGTGTCAAAGCGGAGCATCAAGTGCCAAAAGGACCATTGCAACCACTTGAAATTCTAGAATAGAAGTGGGATCACATTACCATAGATTTCGTTACGGGTCTTCCTAAGGTTTCTCAAGGGCGTAGATGCAATTTAGGTCATTATTGATAGATTAACCAAGTCTGTTCATTTCGTACCTATACGAAAAACTTATTCACTTGAACGTCTTGCTTGTATATACATAAATGAGATTGTAAGACTGCATGGTATCCCAGTATCTATAGTTTTTGATCGAGACCCAAGATTCACTTCAAGATTTTGGGTTAGTTTGTAAAAAGCTATGGGCACAGATTTATGATTCAGTTCAGCATATCATCCTTAAACGGACGGGCAGTCAGAGATGACTATTCAAACTCTTGAAGATCTATTAAGACTATGTGTCCTTGACTTCAAAGGAAGTTAGGACAAGTTCTTGCCATTGGAGGAATTTTCCTATAACAACAGTTATCAAGAAAGTATTGGCGTGGCTCCATTCGAGGCATTGTATGGACGCAAGTGTCGTTCTCCAGTATGTTGGGATGAGGTGGGTGAAGCAACGTTGTTGGGACCGAAATTGGTACGCATGACAACGAAAAAGATTCAAATGATCCGACAACGTATAAATGTAAAGCCCCCAAATCCAGGTACTTGAAACTCAAACTTGGTGCTTCACGATACCATTTCTATGAGCGGAATAATACTAATAATAATAACAATAATATAAATATCAAACTTAATTTACATAATTATCAGAGTCTAGTCCCAAGTACGCAACCTTTAAACATTCATTACCTGAAGATAATATATATATATATAGCACCAACTTATTCTGCAACCTTCCCTTTTCCTTTGTTCTTGGCAGAGCCTTCTGGTTGTTCACACTTAGCTAAAAATATTTAAATTAAGCAAAGATGAGCATTTGGGTGCCCAGCAAGTAATAACAATTATAAATATTAGCTGAAAGGATTAAATATTTTCTTTATACTACCCTTCTACAATAAATCAATAGTTGTTGTGAGACCCCAGATTTTATGAATAAAGATTTAAATTTCTTGAAATATTTTTTTGAATATTATGGTGTGGATTTGATATAATGTTATAGTTGTGGGTAATATTTATAAATTTTGCAAAGTATGCAAGTTGTTGTATTATATTCGATTGATCGGGGAATATTATTTTTGTCGAGAAATATTCGTACGACGGCACAATTATTGGTAAACCCCACAACGGAATTATTGTCGGATTGAGAAAACGACAAAAATATTTTATAAAAATAACGGCGGAAGTTTTACCGTTAATATTGTTGAACTACTCGGTAGTAAAAGTACAGTAATACGTGTGGTTACATAGTAGCATACGGTATTGATTATTAAGGCTTACGTGATAAGTCACTCAATTTTGTTTTATTGGTATTATTAATGTAATAAAATAAAAAAACTTTTTATATAAAATAGAATACTTTTATAAAGTTATTAGTTTTATTAGGCTAATAGTAAAATCTTTTTATATAAAACATAATACTTTTATAAAGTTATCTGTTTTATTAAAAAATAATTAGAATATATTATATTTTATTATGCATAGTATTTGCATAGTGTCTGCATAGTATTTGTATAGTAAAATTTTTTATAAAGTTATTCGTTTTATTAGATTATAAATAGAATATATTATATTTTATTTAAAAGATTTTGCTTTAAATATGGACCGTCAGATTAAAGTAAATCAATCTAGACCGTTCATTAGTTAGTTGCTATGCAGTCTATTTTTCTACAAATAGAAGCTCATTCCTTCATTATTTCTTGCGAATTCACTGAAAATTTAGAGAGAGAAATTATAGAGAGAGAGAAGAAAAGTGTTCTGCTACTTCACTACTCCTATATCCAGTACTCTTCCTTTCATGGTAAGGGATATTATTTGTTGTACCCGTAAGGGATATTATTTCTTTCTTATTCATGAAGAAAACTTCTGTTATTCCATTCTTTATTATTCTGTTGGAATAACCTGTATACGCGGGCTACAATATACTTGGTAAAATTCTTTTGTTATTACATTTTTATTATTCTGTTGGAACATCATGTCTGTGCTTTACGCCGGACTTGGTTCCATTATTTATTATTCTGTCAGAATATCATGTCTGTGCTTTACGCCGGACCTGGTTCCATTATTTATTATTCTATCGAAATATCATGTCTGTTCATTTATGCCGGACCTGGTTCCATTATTTATAATTCTGTCGTAATATCCTGTCGGTGCGTTTACGCATGACCTGGTTCCATTATTTATTTTCCTGTTGAAATAATCTGTCTGTGCGGTTAATCGCATGCATGGTGATTTCTTTTGTTATTCCATTCTTTATTACACTCAGTTGGTTAAAATTTTAACTTCTATACTCCATGAAATTAGTGAAATATCCTCGATATTTACGCTTCATCCAGTATCTTTTCATGGAAATATTCTTCTGAGCATTCTTGAATTTTACTCTACAAAGCAGTATCATGTTGACAATTTGGACGTTATCAGTTCCTAGATAAATTAATTCTTGAACTTGTTTTATTGAATTCTTATATCATTGTCATCATCATCATGCTTATATTATGTTGAAAGTTATCTGTGGCCTGTAGTGCATAGATGGACTTGGTATGATTGTGACCAGGGATTATTCGGCATAATCATAATCATAATGTTACAAATGATGTGGAAAAAGTCCTCATTGGCCCGTAGTGCATTGAAGGACAGTTTTTGGTATGATTATGGCTATGGATTCTCTTTGGCCGTAGTGCAAAGATGAATTATTTTATGGCATGATCAGGACCGTTGATGAAAATATGATTATCTTTAGCCGTAGTGCATGGATAATTCGTGGTCGTGATACTAAAGAATATCCTTGGCCGTAGTGCAGGGGTGATTCGATGATGTGGATTATTTATTAAGCTGAGTCTCAGCGATAAAAGTCATGAAAAACCTTTTAAATCATAAAAGATAGTAGATTTTATTCTCTACTTGACTCTTTTAATGGATTGCTTGATCCGCTGCAGTTAAACTTGATGTCTTTTGTATTTTATCAGTTTAACATTGTTGAAGACTAATGATAATTTATTTTTCATTATCTTAGTCATAATATTTCTTACTGGGCTAGTTGAGCCCTTTCCTTCACTGTTCTCTTCAGAAATGAGAATATAGTTGGGACGAGTCGGGAAACGGAGTGATGGACCAGATGATAGCATTATTAGTCCTCACTATTCTATGTAATAGTGTGATAATAATTGTAATGAGGACTCCTTTTGAGTTTGTATACTCTCTAGTAGACAATATTTGTATTCAAACTCACAATTTATATTTTGTCGTATTGTACACGACAGTTGTATTATTAAGTTGTATTTGAATTCTGTACCATGTATCTGGCGACTCGAGATGGGTGATGTATACCTAATTTTGGGGGCGTCACAGTTGGTATCAAAGCTTAGGGATATGATCCCTGGCTAGGATGTGAGAATAGAACTAGGAGGGGAGAGACGGGTAATTCCTTCGCTAGTATGACCTACCTAAGTTTATTTGGTATTTAATTGATCGGTCAGAGTATAGGGATAATATGTGATAGGTTAATTAACCCTTGTTTTGTGGCAGTATTTAAAAATGACATCCAAGAATGTTGAGAATAGTAATGGAGCACATGAGACCGTGGAGACACCTCTAATCTCTAACCAAGATAATGTGATTAGAGATATCCATGTGGTGATTGAGGAATTAAAAGTTGCACTCAAGCTAGTCGCAAACGTAGTAACTGAGAGTGAGGAAGAAGAGGAACCTGAGGAGGATTTATTAGAAGAACTTATTGATCAAAATGTAGAATTGTAAAATCGTATTCATGAGTTAGAAGAGCAGGCTGAAGAACGGAAGGCGGTCGTGGAGCAAAGGAATGTAACAATTCAAAATTGTATTACCCGATGTGCGATAGCTGAACAGGAGCGCTCTTTGGTAGAGTATAAGATATTAAAGATGGAATCTGAGAATTCAAATGTCAAGGAGCAGCTGAAAGAAGAAACAACTAAACGAGTGAGATTGAAAGATGCATTGGCAAAAGCCACACGACGCGTTGATATTTTGGAAAGAGAAGTCCGATCCAAGAAAGCTAAAATAGATGATATGTATTTCTCTTTTTCGACAGCAATTGGGAGAACCCAACATCGAGTTTTGAATTACCCTATATATTGCGGTCAACCCCAATTCGATATGGATCGAAGGCTAATGATTCAGATCATGGTGCAGGAGTACGACGAAGCAGTTGAGGGTGGAATATGCCCTATAGTGAAAGTCAATTCCAGTGGTAATGACGACACCAAAGACTGTCCCGAACAAGTCAAATTCGGTAGTTTAAGGGAGAGCATTTTTCGTGACGAGGAATCGAACGAAGTTATCACGGGTTAGTTAATTATAAATTCTTGCAAAGTCTATGCCTTATTCGATACTGATTCTACCTATTCTTTTATCTCTCTTGCTTGCGCTCAACGTTTAAATTTAACTCCAGAGAAGTTAGACTTTGACTTATTGGTTAAAACTTCGTTACCTCCACTATTTATAAATCTTGTTCAAATCAACACTTTCACGTTACCTGTCGATCTCATCTCTTTGAAAATACTTGCCTTTGATGTGGTTTTTGGAAACGATTGGTTAATTACTCATCATAATTTTCATAAGGTTGTTAGCTTTCATACTCCTAACCAACTTGTTATGTGAATTCAAAGTAACCAAACCACTAAAGTCAATCATTGCCATATCAAGCCATAAGTAAAGAGCCTCGATTCTTTCGTTGTTGACTTCCTTGTGTGGGATACACCGAAGCCAGACTTTCCGTAGGAGACGTTATGAATGACGATGGCAAGTTGATAGGTATCAATGTGACGTGTTATTCAAGTCTTGGATGAGAGTCACAGTTTTGAATGATATTTCTATTGTTAATAAATTTCCTAACGTATTCTTGAAGACTTCTTGGCCTACCCTAGAGTGTGAAATCGAATTTTGTATTGACCCCAGTACAAAACCCATTTCTTAAACCCTTAAATATTTCTTCAACTAAAATGAGCGTAACATGCGCCAAAGACGTTGACTCGAGTTGTTAAAGATTACGATCGTACCATTCAATACCATCGTGGAAAAGCAAACGTGGTAGCTGACTCGTTGAGTAGAAGATCGTATGCGGTTACAAGTGCGAATATACGAACCCACGTGAAGATAACGAATATACGATTAGAATCGACTGTAATCAATAAAGTTAAAACCGCTCAAGCTACATACTCAGAGCTGATGAATATAAAGAAGAAGGTTCAAGAGGGCGTTATTCGAGAAGCAAGAATCGACGAAGAGAGAAAATCTCAACCCTCGATTTAATTGGCCCATTTGAAATCCTCGATCAAGTAGGAACTGTGGCTTATATACTCGTTTTATCGCCAAGTATATTGCGTGTTCAGAACGTTTTTTTTATATCGATGTTACGTAAATATGTGGACGACCCAAACCACATTATTAATTTTAAATCGGACGAGATAGCAGAAGATTTAACGTATGAGGAGATACGTGTTAACATCTTGGATAAGAAGGATCATATTCGACGCTCAAAGGTTATACCTCAAGAGTTAGAATTTGAAGTGAAGCCAAGGTATCCTCACCTCTTTGGCATATCAAGTGCGTACGTAATTTTGAGGGTGAAATTTCATAAGGAGGGGAGATTGTGAGACCCCAGATTTTATGAACAAAGATTTAAATTTCTCGAAATATTTTTTTGAATATTATGGTGTGGATTTGATATAATGTTATAGTTGTGGGTAATATTTATAAATTTTACAAAGTATGTAAGTTGTTGTATTATATTCGATTGGTCGGAGAATATTATTTTTGTCGGGAAATATTCGTACGACGACACAATTATTGGTAGACCCCACAACGAAATTATTGTCGGGTTGAGAAAACGACAAAAATATTTTATAAAAATAACGGCGGAAGTTTTACCGTTAATATTGTTGAACTACTCGGTAGTAAAAGTATAGTAATACGTGTGGTTGCATAGTAGCATACGGTATTGATTATTAAGGCTTACGTGATAAGTCACTCAGTTTTGTTTTATTGGTATTATTAATGTAATAAAACAGAAAATCTTTTTATATAAAACAGAATACTTTTATAAAGTTATTCGTTTTATTAGGCTAATAGTAAAATCTTTTTATATAAAACAGAATACTTTTATAAAGTTATCTATTTTATTAGACAATAATTAAAATATATTATATTTTATTATGCATTGTATTTGCATAGTGTCTGCATAGTATTTGTATAGTAAAATTTTTTATAAAGTTATTCGTTTTATTAGATTATAAATAGAATATATTATATTTTATTTAAAAGATTTTGCTTTAAATATGGACCGTCAGATTAAAGTAAATCAATCTAGACCGTTCATTAGTTGGTTGCTATGCAGTCTATTTTTCTACAAATAGAAGCTCATTCCTTCATTATTTCTTACGAATTCACTGAAACTCTAGAGAGAGAAATTATAGAGAGAGAGAGAAGAAAAGTGTCCTGCTACTTCACTACTCCTATATCCAGTACTATTCCTTTCAAGGTAAGGGATATTATTTGTTGTACCCGTAAGGGATATTATTTCTTTCTTATTCATGAAGAAAACTTCTGTTATTCCATTCTTTATTATTTTGTTGGAATAACCTGTATACGCGGGCTACCCTATACTTAGTGAAATTCTTCTGTTATTACATTTTTATTATTCTGTTGGAACATCATGCCTGTGCTTTACGCCAGACTTGGTTCCATTATTTATTATTCTGTCGAAATATCCTGTCTGTGCTTTACGCCGGACCTGGTTCCATTATTTATTATTCTATCGAAATATCATGTCTGTTCATTTACGCCGGACCTGGTTCCATTATTTATTATTCTGTCGGAATATCCTGTCGGTGCGTTTACGCATGACCTGGTTCCATTATTTATTTTCCTGTTGGAATAACCTGTCTGTGCGGTCTATCGCATGCATGGTGATTTCTTTTGTTATTCCATTCTTTATTACACTCAGTTGGTTAAAATTTTGACTTCTATACTCCATGAAATTAGTGAAATATCCTCGATATTTACGCTTCATCCAGTATCTTTTCATGGAAATATTCTTCTGAGCATTCTTGAATTTTACTCTACAAAGCAGTATCATGTTGACAATTTGGACGTTATCAGTTCCTAGATAAATTAATTCTTGAACTTATTTTATTGAATTCTTATATCATTGTCATCATCCTCATGCTTATATTATGTTGAAAGTTATCTGTTGTATAGATGGACTTGGTATGATTAGGACCAGGGATTATTCGGTATAATTATAACCGTAATGTTATAAATGATGTAAAAAAAGTCCTCATTGGCTCGTAGTGCATTGATGGACAATTTTTGGTATGATTATGGCTATGGATTCTCTTTGGCCGTATTACAAAGATGAATTGTTTTATGGCATGATCAGGACCGTTGATGAAAACATGATTATCTTTAGCCGTAGTGCATGGATAATTTGTGGTCGTGATACTAAAGAATATCCTTGGCCGTAGTGCAGGGGTGATTCGATGATGTGGATTATTTATTAAGCCGAGTCTCAGTGATAAAAGTCATGAAAAACCTTTTAAATCATAAAAGATAGTAGATTTTATTCTCTACTTGACTCTTTTAATGGATTGCTTGATCCGCTGCAGTTAAACTTGATGTCTTTTGTATTTTATCAGTTTAACATTGTTGAAGACTAATGATAATTTATTTTACATTATCTTAGTCATAATATTTCTTACTGGGCTAGTTGAGCCCTTTCCTTCACTGTTCTCTTCAGGAAATGAGAATATAGTTAGGACGAGTCGGGAAACGGAGTGATGGACCAGATGATAACATTAGTAGTCCTCACTATTCTATGTAATAGTGTGATAATAATTGTAATGAGGACTCCTTTTGAGTTTGTATACTCTCTAGTAGACAATATTTGTATTCAAACTCACAGTTTATATTTTGTCGTATTGTACACGATAGTTGTATTATTAAGTTGTATTTGAATTCTGTACCATGTATCTGGCGACTCAAGATGGGTGATGTATACCTAATTTTGGGGGCGTCACAGTTGGGAAGTAATCGAAATCGATAATAATAACATAACAACTCTCTATCAAATTTTTAAAACTACGTACTGACTATAAATAGGGTTAAAGTGACATACTATGAACATTGTTTTTAATTTTCGAATAGGTTTAGCAGAACTTCATCTGCAAACCGTCATAACTTACGGGCATGGGGGTGGTCAGCCCATTATGCCCTATATTGATCAATACTACATGCACGAACGATATTATCGTTCACTCTGTCCGCCTTGGGCGCATAAAAGTTTTCTCATGTTCGGGATGTTCATACTTAGTCGAGAATCCGAACCAAAATAATTTGATTGGATACAAAAAGGTTTTATCATATTCGACGATATTTCTAAATCTGTGTCTAGCTGATCAAATAGCTTAGACGACTTTTACTTAATGTATACATACTGACAATCAATATATATATATATATATATATATATATATATATATATATATATATATATATCAACATGTGATTAAATACAATGATTATCTAAGTGTGGACACTTGTATAACCATAATTAGAAATTAACGAACAGAATAAATATATGAATAATAATGTCATACCATGTTGATAATCAATGATCAGATATATTATATATTACAATAGGGTTAATAATCTGATACAATAATAATATAATTCTGAACCTTTCTTTCTCATGTCCATTGCATAAAGAAAATGCAAAGGTAGGATACTTTCCTAGTCTGCTGCTTACAATACGCAACTTAGTTTTATCTCTTATATCACAACCTATCATTAATAAGATCATTTATTTGATTAGAATAATTTATTATATCACATAGTACTGCTTATTACAGTCAGCACATAACCTAATCACATTGTCACACACGTTTAACAGTTATTGAATCACAAACGAACACGTATCTAATCAAATTATCTAAGTTCAGATCAATTTCTAAAACATGTCGATGTACCGACGGCTCTGTCGGGTAATTATCAAGTCCAAGACTCTATCTCAATAACTGTAATTATCAGTCATATTATTTTTAAATGACTTATAATAATTTTTAAACATTTATTATAACTTTTCATAAATTTTTAAATTCTAAAATCATTATTAAATGATTTAAATATTAAACCATTCTATTATCATTAATATTTAATTAATATTAAACTATTAATGAAACTATTGTCAAAATATTAAAGTTATTTATAATAACTCAAAATATTTTTAAAACATTTATATTGCCTTTAAATGATTTTTTTAAAATTAATAAAACTATGTTTAAACCATTTATTTAATATAATTATTAAATAAATTTAATATCATTAATATTAAATTAATATCATTAATATTAAATTATTAATGAAATTATTCTTTAAATATTAAAAGTTATATTTTATAACTTAAAATATCTTTAAACACTTTATTTTCATTTAAAATAATTTTTATAATATTAAAATTATTTTTAAACTAATTTATTAATATAATTATTAAATAAATCTAATATCATTAATATTAAATAATTAATGAAATTTGCTTGAAAATATAACAAGTTATATATTATAACTTAAAATATATTTAAATACCTTATTATCATTTAAAATAATTTTTAATATAATAACATTATTTTTAATTAATTTATTTAATGCATTTATTAAATAAATTGAATATAAATAACATTTAAATAAATACTAATATTTATGAAAAATATGTCAAATTATTAAAAGTTAATTTTTATAACTTAAAATAATTTTTAAAATAATTTTTGTAATTTTCAGAAATTAATTACTATTTTTAAATAATTTTTGGAAATTAAATTAATTAAAATTACACAGTCTGTCACAAAAGGTACCTATAGTGATAAAACTGTCACTATAGGTTTTCTTCAGCAAACCCAGACATTCATAGTCAGTTTTCGAGTGATCCACTTTGACTAAGATTTCTGGTCAAATCATGATGTTTCTAGGAATGATAATGGTTGGGTGTTGTAGTACTAATGCAACACTACATGATACATCAACAATAATGATCATACATTACATAACAAAAGAGATCTGGGCTCACAAAGTAGCTGTCAGAGTTGTTCTTCATTTTTGGGTTTGCCCAGAAATGAAGAACAGTTCGAGTAGCCATATTTGGGCTTCCACAACTTGCAATCCATGAGTTATTTTTGTGATATTAAGATTTCAGTGTGTAGCCAGCATGTAACTTAAGAGATCTATTACAAAACATCAACATAATCAATATTTATGATCTGGTCAAACCATGTCAGTCGACATGTCCATATGTTTTCTGGGTTACCTAGAAAACAGAGAACATGCTCGACTTGGCTAGTTTGACCGGCCATAAAATCCAACCCATTTACCCAATAAGTGATCTTAAGGTATGGTAATGTAGTCTAAGTAACATACTACAACTTAGATGCAACAACAAACACAAATCAACAGCAACTTGCAAGATTCGTGCCCCTTAACTTCCTGTCAGACCGATCTGGGCATGTTCTGGGCTCCCCAGATTTTGTTCAGTCATGGTCGGTCAACGACCTTTGACCAACAATATCTCACAATCTGTTCATGCTATGACCTTGGTTCAAGTTCCAGAGTAAAGATCTCATAGCATACTACAAGATCAAGGCTTTAAACAACAAAAACACATAACATACAAAGATTTACACGGTCTGACATTACGTTGTCCGACACACAAAAAATTTTCCCAGATTTTCTTAAAACTTGATTTCGAGCATATTAATGTTATGGATCTAGGAAGTAACAACCCATATCACTTAGTTAGACTACAAATAACATGTTTTAACATAAAATCATAACATATAACACATTGATCAAGATCAGATTTCTAGTTTAGGGTTTATACCTCACTTTGAAAATTTTGGATCCTAGGCTTCTGATCTGTTAAAGGAAATCGTGGGGCTTGATTATGTGACTGATATACTTATAATTATTGTGGGTTTTAGAGAGAGAAGCTCTAGAATATGTGTTTGTGCAAAATGAGCTAACAAATGAATTTTTTCTCTCTCATAATATATATATATATATATATATATATATATATATATATATATATATATATTGAGCTAGATGCATGAATTGGCTGGGATATGGACTAATTTCTGGAGATATAGAGAACATGGGGTTGTTAGGGTGGTTCAACCACTACATATCTTGCTAGATTTACAAGTTATCATAAAATAATGCAATAAGGGCAAAATGGTCTTTTGATTTTTCAATTTAATAGAACTTTGGTCACTTGGAAAACCCTTAGGGTTTAACCCTAAGGTTTTCAAAAATTAGTTTTCCAGAATTTCATTTAGGGTTTAAAAATAAAATAAAATAAAAATTAACTTTCTAATTTTTGAAAATTAGGACTTCTTAATTATGTTTAATTTTTTAATTACATTATACATGAACATTAGGGTTTTAATGTCCACTAATTAGCATTTAGCTTAAAATTAACTATTAGGGTTACGAATTTAGCAAATTAGGGTTTTAAAGGGGAAATTAAGGTTTCTAAATTACAATTAGGGTTTCCCATAATTATAAGGCTTTACCTGAAATACAAATTGTATAACACATAACACACTGTCTTAACAGATTTTTTTTTCAAGTCTCATTTGACTTCGAAATTAGGGTTTAACAGTAATACTAGGGTTTATAAAAATATTGCTAGGGTTTGGTCATAATACACCATAATTGACCACCCATTATCAATACGTGCATACAGTTTATATTATAGCACTGAAAAATCAAATATAATTAATATTATATTATTATTCTCATACTTTGATCAAAATCTAAAATTAGGATTTGGATTCCATATCTGATATATCTTACATAAATGACATTATTAATTAAGTTAGAAAAATAATTAACTTAACTAATCTGAAATAATTCCATGTAATAAGATAAAATAATTATTATAATTATTCTATAATCATTACATATATTATTTAAATAATATATAATTATATTTTTATGGAAAATATTTAATAAAAATATTTCTACTAGAAAATTAATTATTATAAGAATATACTTTATAATAATCAATAATTCTGAAGTAAAATTATTTTTAATTATTCGTGTAATAAATATATTTTTATTTATCTCATAAATACATACGCTTTATCTTGTACAAATCCTCATCTTTAAAATAAAAAAAAAATTATACGCAAAATTTTTGATTTAATTATATTGAAAATATCGGGTTGTTACAATAAAAACCTCACAAGATCGAGAAAAGAGTTATGTTGATCTTCATCGAAAGGACATGAAATTCAGTGTTGGAGATCATGTGTCGTTACGTGTTGCTCCATGGAAAGAAGTTACAAGATTTAGAAATAGTGGAAAGCTCAATCCTCGATTCATTGGCCCATTTAAAATCCTCGATCGAGTAGGAACTATGGCCTATAGACTCGCCTTACCGCCAAGTATGACTCGTGTTTATAATATTTTTTACATATATATATTACGTAAATATGTGGAAGACCCGAGCCATATTATTAAATTAGAACCAGACGAAATAGCGGAAGATTTAACGTATGAAGAGGTATCTTTTAAAATCTTGGATAAGAAGGAACATATTCTACGCTCTAAGGTTATACCTCAAGTCAAAGTTTTGTGGAGAAACTACGATGTTGAGGAAATGACCTGGGAGTTAGAATCTGAAATGAAATCAAGGTATCCTCACCTCTTCGATATACCAGGTACGCACCCCAATTTCGAGGACGAAATTTCATAAGAAGGGGAGGTTGGAAGACCCCAACTTTTATGAATAAAGATTTAATTTCTCGAAATATATTTTTGAATATTATGGTGTGAATTTGATATAATGTTATAGTTGTCGGTAATATTTATAAATTTTGCAAAGTAAGCAAGTTGTTATAAAATATTCGATTGGTCAGAGAATATTCGTTTTAACAGGAAATATTCGTATGACAACACAATCATTGGTGGACCCCACAACGAAATTATTATGAAAGTTAGAAAATGACAGAAATATATTTTTATAAAAATAACGACGAAAGTTTTACCGTTAGACTGTTAAAATACCTGGTGGTAAAAATACAGTAATACGCGTGGTTGCATAGTAGCATACGGTATTGTACAGTATCTTTGATTATGGATGCTTACGTGAGATGTCACTCAGTTTTATTCAATTATTGCCACAATTATTGTTGCCTAGTATCTCTCATATTATTAATTCTATTGTTGTCACAGTATCATCTGCATAATATTTTTTATTATTAAATCAATAATTGAGACAACAAAGTTAATCATATTATTATTTGCATTATTAACAATGTCTAGAAAGTTCTGTCGAGGAAAGAGGTTTGGTCACCTAATTGCGCGCCAATAGGGAGAAATCCTTATCGGAAAGCCCCCTCTTTCCTAGGAATGATCTGGTTGTTAATATTGTGAGTTATAATATTAATGATGAATAAGTTCGTGTTGATTAAATATAAGAATAATATTGATGAGTGAAAGATGTTGTTCATTTAGTTTTCTTTAATTCTTTCGTGGCCCAATTACCCTCAAAGGAGATAATTCTGTGATTGGCTGGTTTTGTTATAATTGACCAAACGGACAATTAATAGGATAAATGAGCTATTAATTGTTATTGGTTCACATGCAAATTACCGTTAATTCACATGTATGTACTATTAGGGGAGGTGGTGCAAGATTGATAATACTTGCAGGACTAAATTAAAAATAGAGGTAAAGATGAAGGTAATACACTGTAATAATTCGAGCCCCTAAACGTGCAATTATCGAAACTATATTTTTCTATAAATAGACGCTCATTTCTTCTTTCATTTTCACCAATTCACTAAGACTCACAAGAGCAACTATAGAGAGAAACTATAGAGAGGAAAAAGAAGAGTATGTTGCTACTTCACTATTCCAGTATCTAGTCTTCTACTAAGGTAAGGGATATTATTTTTGTTCAATATTCGTATGAAATAATATTTTCTTCCATACTCTATAGTATGTAAAATATATTATTTCATTTCGTATTCCTAATTCTACACTCATTTTGTTAAAGTATTGCTTCTACACTCCGTGAAATTAATAGAATATACTTGAAATTTGCGCTTCATCTTGTATCATTTCACAAGGATATTTTTTTGAGCATTCTTGTTAAATTTTAAGCTTTTCATGCCGGAATATTATTCACGGGGTACTATTCACAAAGTACTATTCACGGGATACTATTCATAAAGTACTATTCATTGGGCACTATTCATGAAATACTATTCATAGGATACTATTCACAAAGTACTATTCCCGAAGTACTATTCACGAAGTAATATTCATGGGATACTATTCACTCAGGTACTATTCACCTGGGGTACAATTTATGACAAAAATTAATTTCTTTTCTGTCCAAATCATTTTTGATACAATATTATTCTTGAATTTTACTCCACAAAGCAGTATCATGTTGATAATTTGGACATTATTGAATTCTGGATAAATTAATTTATAAATATTTAAAATTTATCCTTTACTTTCATTTAATTGAATTCTTATATCATTGTCATCATCCTCATGCTTATATTGTGATAAAAGTCATCTTTGGCCCGTAGTTCATAGATGGACTGTTAATTTGTATGGTTATGACCAGGGATTATTCTGTATAATCATGACTTGTAATGTTACAAATAATATGGTAAAAGTCCTCATTGGCCCGTAGTGCATTGATGGACAGTTGTTGGCATGATCATGATCATTGGTGATTACACGAATATCCTTGGCCCGTAGTGCATGGATAATTCGTGGCAAGGATATTCGTGGACGTGATACTAATGAATATCCTTAGCCCGTAGTGCATTTATAATTCAGTGATGTGAATTATTTATTGAGTTGAGTCTTAACGATAAATTTGATGATAAATGCGACGCCCCCAAAATAAGTATACATCACCCATTTTGAGTCGCCAAATATATGGTACAGAAAATAACTACAACTTCATTATTACAATTGTCGTGCAAAATATAACAACACATATACTGTGAGTTTAAATACAAATATTGTCTAATAGACAGTATGTAATAACCCGATATTTTCTATATAAATAAATAAGAAATTTTGTATATAAATTTTTATTTTATTTTAAAGGTGGGAATACGTGTCAGGTAAAATATATGTAAATATGTGATAAATAAAAATTTATTTATTACATGAATAATTACAAATAATTTTATTTTAGAATTATTGACCATTATAAAGTATATTCTTACAATAATTAATTTTATAATAAAAATAATTTTTATTATTTATTTTTTATGAAAATATGATTATTATATTATTTAAATAATATATAAAATGATTACAGAATTATTATAATAATTATTTTATTATATGAATTTATTTTAGATTAATTAAGTTAATTATTTTAATTTAATTAATAATGGTATATATGAAAGATATATCATATATGGAATCCAAACCCTAATTCTGGATTTTGAGCAATGAATAAGAATAATAATATTATATTATATTAATTATTTTTTTAGTGCTATAAATATATACTGTATGTGTGTATTGATAATGGTTGGTCAATTATGACGTATAATGTCAAAACCCTAATATTAATTTGTTTAACCCTATTTTGAAACTCAAATGGGAGATTCAAGAATGCGTAGTAATTGTGTTATATTAATTATGTTGCGTATTATAGAATTTTGGTTAATTAGGAAAACCATAATTGTTAGAAACCCTAAGTAAATTAGAAACCCTAATTTGCTAATTAGGAACCCTAATTGCTAAAATTAGAAACCCTAACCCTAATTTTCTATTAAAACCCCTAATTTTAATTAGTGTGTTCTGATTAAAATTTTATTAAACTTAATTTTTCAAACCCTAGAAATTATTTGGGACACCTTAAAGTTTAAAATCTATTGATTAAACCCTAGATTCAAGTATCATGGACAAGAATACCATTAAAATAACAAAGAAAATGGCCTAATTGCCCTTTTTGTCCCATTCTTGGATTTGTTGCTTGTAAATCTTGCCATATCTTGGCAAGTCACCAACTCTATATATTATCACATGCTCAAATCTTCAGCAAATCGGCCATTTCCCAGCCAAATACATTGCACCTACATCATATATATAGATCAAGAGAGAGAAAAAGTCTTATTCAAGCCTCATTTGTACAATTGCTCTAAACCAAACCTCTCTCTCTCTCCTCACCTACGAAAATTATAAGAAATTCAGTCCCAAATCAAGCCTCTATTACACCTAGATCAGATCAGGAGACTAGAATCAAAATTTGTTCAAAAAAAGGTATAAAACCTAATTTATAATCTGATCTTGCTATCTATGTTAAAATTTATGTTTGAGTGTTAAAATATGTTGTGTATAATGTATATTGATGATCTGGGTTGCTAGATGTTAGATGCATAACATCTATAGGCTCATATTTGATGTTTTTAAAATTTTGGAAAATTTTTATGTGTCGTCTAACAACCAAATGTCAGATCTCTTAAATCTTAGCTTGTTGATGTTTTTGGTTGTTTAAAGGTTTGATCTTGTAGTATACTTTGAGATCTCTGTTATAGAACTTGAATCAAGGTCGGAGCACGAACAGATTGCAAGTTATGGGTGGTCAAACCCCGTTGACCGACCATGACTGGACAAAATATGGGTAACCCAGATCTTGCCCAGAACTGTCTGACAATGATTTTGTAGCCTCTGATCTTGTAGATGTTGTGCGTTATGATTTAATTGTTGTAACCGTGTTGTATTATGTTAGTTTAGCTTTAGATCCATGCTTTCAGAACCTCTAGATATCATATATACTGGATTTGGTGGCTGGTCAAAGGAGGTCAGATGTTCATGAACACAGTTTTCTAGGTAACCCAGAAAACTGATGAACATGAACACTGACAGACTTTGACTGGCATAGATCTAATTGTTGTGATGTTGTCATGGTGATGTTTTTGTGATAGATCTAGACCTTGACATGTTGGCTACACACTGCAACATTTATATCACAAAATCATCACATGGATTTCAAGTTGTGGAAGCCCAAATATGCATAGTCGATCTGTTCTTCATTTCTGAGTAACCCAGAAAATGAAGAACAGCTCTGACAGCTAGTTCAATGGCTTAGATCTTTTTCCTTGTTGATTTCTAGGCGTTCTAAGTGCTCGAATCATGTTCTATGTTAGTTTCTCTACACAGCCCAACGTCTACAACACCTTTACCATGATCAGATTGTTAGATTTAAAGCCATGAATAGCGTTGACCGGCCATGACTTAAGTTTTTGGGAAGCCCAAAAACATGATGAACACATCTGACAGAAAGTTTAAGCCTCTAGATCTTGCAACTATGTTATGTTATGAACCAGAAACTTTTTTGAACTTGTAGTATTACATTACTACTATAATATTTGATCAATAGATAGCCCAGAAACATCATACACAGTAAATTATTCATGGTCAAACTAGCTAGCTCGAAACTGAATTTGAATGTTCTAGGTTTCTCAAGAACATCTAAGGCGACGCTTTCTGTCGCTAAAGGCTATAGCGAAATATTTAATATTTTTATTTAATTTATTTTCCAAAAATCATTTAAAAATAAAAATTAATTATTAAATATTCCAAAAATTATTTTAAGTTATAAAAATTACCTTTTAATAATTTGACGTATTTTTCATAAATATTAGTATTTATTTAAATAATATTGATATTTAATTTATTTAGTAAATGCATTAAATAAATTAATTAAAAATGATTTTATTATATTAAAAAAACTTAATGATAAAAAGGTATTTAATAATATTTTAAGTTATAAAATATAACTTTTAATATTTTAAGACAAAGTTCATTAATTAATTAATATTAATGATATTAGATTTATTTAACAATTATATTAAATAAATTAATTAAAAATAATTTTAATATTAAAAAAATCATTTTAAATAAAAATAAAGAGTTTAAAAATATTTTATGTTATAAAATATAACTTTCAATATTTAAAGGTAAATTTTATTAATAATTTAATATTAATTTATTTAATAATTATATTAAATAAATAGTTAAAAAATGGTTTTATTGAATTAAAAATCATTTAAAAAGGATATAAATGTTTTAAAAATATTTTAAGTTTCAATTAAGGACTTTTAATATTTTGGTAAATAATACATTAATATTTAAATATTAATGATAATTATTTAAAAATAATTTTAATTATTTTAAAAATCATTTAAGGGTAATATTAATACTTTAAAATTATTTAGAGTTATTATAAATAACTTTCATATTTTGGCAATGGTTTCATTAATAATTTAATATTAATTAAATATTAATAATAATAGAATTATTTAATATTTAAATCATTTAAAAATGATTCCAGTGTTTAAAAAATCATGATAAATTATAAAAATTATTATATGTCATTTAAAAATAATATGACTAATATTTAAATTATTTAAACGAATATTGAATTAAAGAATAGAGTTTTAGACTCGATAATTACCCGATAAAGCTGTTGGTACACTGAAATGTTTCAGAAATTGATCTGGACTAAGATAATTTGACTAGATACGTATTTGATTATGATCAAATGACTGTTAAACTTATGTGACAATGTGATTAGGTTATGTGTTGACTACAAATAGTAGTACTATGTGATATATTATACTATTCTAATCGAACGAATGATTTTATTAATGATAGGTTTCGATATAAAAGATAAAACTAAGTTGTGTTATTGTAATCAGCAGCTCAGGCAAGTATCTTAACTTCGTATTTCCTATATGCAATGGGCATGAGTAAGAAAATTTCAGAATTATATTATCATTGTGCCAGATTATTAACTCTATTGTTATCTATTTTGTATCCAATCATTGGTATTCATACAAGTTCTTAAATTATTCGATCATTATTTATCAATATAGTATTATTGTACAATCCTGATATTTATTATGGTCATTGTTTATCTATGTTGATTTATGAAATAAGTTTGATATATTAAACTTATATAATAAGGTTTAGAATGTAAGTTAAATTTATGATTCTATTTAATCAAATAATGCCGCCAAGACGTCGAACTCGAAATCAAATAGCAGAAGAATCTGTCAACAACGTTGGAGGACAACAACAAGACCCGATGCAAAACTTTGCAAACATGGTAGCTTAGGCTATGCAGCAGGGAATGCCAGCCGCAGGGAACCAACCAGACAATCGCTTAGCGAATTTTAAAGACTTTAAAGCAGTCGGACCACCAGAATTCAGGGGAACAGTTGACCCAATAGAAGCCCAAACTTGGGTAAAGGAGATATTGTGACAACCCGAGAAATTGAATTTTTTTTTTAATTTTTATTAATTGATTTAAGGTTCAAAATTAGAACCTAGACATAAAATAAGTGTATGCGTTTGATATTTTTGAGAAAGAATTTTGAGGATTTCAAAATTCTATTAAGGATTTAAATGAATATGTTCTGTGAATATGGTATTATATGAGTACAGTATGTGGTTAAGGGTCAAGGGTTGATTAAATAACCTATGTCGATGTCAAACCCTAAGTAAATATTTAGAACGTCCACGTTCAGTTATAAAATTCTTACGATCTATAAGAAACCCTAGAAATCGGTTCTGAAAACCCTAAATTCAGTTTCGAGAATTTAAAACCCTAATCCGGATATTAAAATCCTAATTTGGAAATTTAAATGCTATGTATAAGGTTTATGTATTTTAATTATAAATCTAATTAGGAATAATCCTAATTATTAATTAGATTTTTAATAATTTAGAAACCGTAATTTTGGGTTATAAACCCTAATATATGATTTTGACCCTAATTACTTAATTAGCGAGTTTAATTAGAAAATACTAATCCTAATTAGCAATATTTAAATTTTGATTAAGGAATTTTAATATAATTAGAAAATTCTAATTATAATTTAGAAATATTAATTTTCTATTTTTGAAAACCTAATTTGGAAATTTTAGAATTTATTTTCAAAATCTAAGGGTTTTAACCTAAACCCTAAAGGGTTCAAACCCTACACCCTAACCCAAACCCTAAACCCTAAAGGTTTGGACCATTTACATAAATGCCATTAAATTTAATAGTTTAATGACCATTTTACCCTTTTTATATTTTACCTTACAAAATCTTGTCATATCCTTAGGTGGGTGACTAAACCTAGCTTAGCCTAGCATGTGCCTTAAAAAAAATCCAAAGATCAGCCCCATTGCCAACCATTTTCATTTACATCCAATTTTTCAATAATTAAAGAGAGAGAAAAAAATTCATATATTTGGATTATGTGTGTTCTACCACTCAACCATGCCATCATCTCTCTAGACCCACGAAATTCTTTAGTAATTTAGTTCTTAGATTAATCTATAGCAAGTCAAGAACAGGATCAAGATCAGAAGTTCAAGGATCAAAGCTTCAACGTGGTAAAAAATCCTAAATCTTAAAATTTTATGATCTCATGTTAGATGTTAAGTTTTTGTGTTAAAACATGTAGTATGTAGTGTTAATAAGTGATCTATGTTGTTGGATCATGGATACATAACATCTAGATGCACGATTTTGAAGATTTTAAAAATCTGGAAAACTTGGAAAATATGGCCTGACAGCCATATGTCAAAGGCCCTAGATCGTTACCTGTTAACGTGTTGGTGTATTTTATGTTATGTATCTATTCTTTGTTGTTAGGGCTTTGATCTGAGACTTTAATCAAGCTCAGATCGTGAGTATGTTGTAAGATATGACCGGTCAAAAGGCGTTGACCAAGCACGAAGCAACTTTCTGGGCAACCCAGAAATTTTCCAGGTGGTCTGACAAGTTTTTGAAGCCCCTGATCTTGCTTCTGTTAAGTTGTTTTAGTCATTTTGTTGTTTGAACGTTGTAGCTGGACATTATGACTACATTATTAAGTCTTTATTTCACTCATAGAATTAACAGAATCGTAAATAAGTAGGGTCAAACAAGCGTTGAACGACTGTTCTTGACAAAATCTGGAAAATCCAGAAATCGTCAAGAACAGTTCCTGACATCCGTTTGACCGACCTAGATCGTACTCGTTTGATGTACCATTACATACCTACTATACATTGGAACCTTAACATCACAGGAAACATGACAGGAAAATGTATAAAATTGAGCCACAAGGAGGTCACTTGTAACTGCCTCGGTTTCTGGGTTACCCAGAAAACCCAGCAGGCCTCTGACAATGACTTTAGGGGCTTGTATCTTGCAGTCATGTGATTGTATGATATAGTTGATAACTGATTTGTGTAGTGTTACATAAACACTACACGATCAATATTTAACATGTCCCATAATCATGACAGACAAAGAATTATAGCTGGTCAAAGTAGGTATCATGTAGTCTGACATGAAGCTCAAGAACAGCCTCAAGAACACCTATAGCGACGGGTCTGTCGCTATAGGGCCCTTTAGCGACGATTTCTATTTAATTTATTTTCTGATTTTCTGAAAATTAATTAAAAATAGAAAAAAATAGATTTAAATTATTAAAAATAAAAAATAAATTCTAAAAATTTATTTTAAATTCTGGAAAATAGTTTTTAATTATTAGAGTATATTTCATAAATATTTAAAATTTTTGGAATACAAATGGTATTTAATTTATTTAATTATAATATTAAATAAATGATTTAAAAATAGTTTTAATTCATGAAAAATCATGAAAAATAATATTATGGTATACAAAATATTTTAAGTGACTTTTAATATTTTGTGATGAATTTCATCAATTAATAAATATTAATGATAATTAGTTTATTTAATAAATATATTAAATAAATTATGGAAAAATAGAATTAATGATTTAAAAATCATATAAAAATAATTTAAGTGATATAAAAATATTTTAAGTTATAACTTATAACTTTTGATATTTTGTCATGAAAATATTAATATTTTAATATTAATAGTAATTACTGGATAATGAATTTAACGGTTTAAAAATCATATAAATATGATTTTAAGGTATTAAAAATACTTTGTGATACTATAATTATATTATAATATTATGACATGTATTTTATTAATATTTGATAATAAATAAATATTAATGATAAAGGAATTATGTGATATTTAATTCATTTAAATATGTGGTTAATGATTTAAAAGTCACGATAAATAATAATAATTATGTGAAAATTATTATGAGACTTGGAAAAATATTTTAACTGATATTGAAATTATTTAATTTAATGGCTAAGTGTTTCACCAGAGTTTAATTGAACTTAAACTCAAAATTTTGTCTGACTAGACCATCGGGATGTCAGAATTATACCGAACTCGACTCATACTGTAATAGTTTGACTTGAGGTTAAGTTTTCTATGTTTTATAGATTGGTAGGATTATGTGATACTGTGTTTAGGTTATTTTAATTGCTGTGATTATATTATTCTAATTTATATTTCGATATTATTTATATATTAGGTTCAGACAATGCTTACTAAATTGCATAACGGTAATCAACGGTTCAGGCAAGTTTTACTTAACTCTACTAAGAGTTGTTTCATTCAGATATGCTTATGGTTAATCATTGCTGATTGCCATTGTAGAATTGTATTCTGTACATATTGCATGTATAAGTCGGGTATGAAAGGCTGATCACCTTCATTACTAGTTGGTCTAGATATATTTGTTCATGTTTAATACTTGTTCAGTCAAAATTTTGTTCGTGCTAATTCACAACTATATTGATGAATTGTAGCCAGCTTATTATTTAAACTCTTTCAATCATGATATATCTTAATAAATTTAAACTTGATAGGCAACTTTTATGCTCACCCTTGCTATATCATGATAAATATTGCAGATAAGGCGAATGCGTTCGGATTCAGGAAAAGGTTAAAGCCAAGTTCAGCTTGGGATAAAATGTGCAGCTAATTTGTAATAGAATAGTTTGATAAATATGTTATATGTCTGATAGTTTATGAATTGTGTATAAGTTAAGGTTACTCGATTTTGGGGAAATAATGTGTTGATTTATTGTATAAACAATTTATGTTTATATATTCTGTAAATAGTGATAGAATGATTATACCGGATCTGTGGTGATTTGGGACCTAGATTCGGGCCTCTCACAGTTGGTATCAAAGCTGTTGGTTATAAACCTTAGGTAGGGTTACCTGAGACTAATAACCGCAGTGATTAGGATAAGTACTAACTCAAATAGAGTTAGTGTGTCGGTAAGATTCAAAGACGGATCTCGGCGAGTTATAAGATATAGAGTTCCCTAACTCTGTTAATAAAGTTGAACAGTAGTGGTGAATAGATAGAGTCTAAAAGACTAATAGTACAGTGATAGGAGATCGAAAAGCAAAACGATCATAGAATAAAAATGAATCGTAGTATATATGATGAGATCACCCCGTGTTCTGATATGGATTAAGCGAAGGATAGATAAGTCTGCGGCAAGAATATTGTGTGTCAGTGGTACTATGAATTGGTACAGATTCAGGAAAGGATTATGAATACAGATTAAATGAAATTTGTATTGAGAAGGGAGTAGGTTTAGGTGGGGATTCAATTGAGGACTCATGTCAGTAGCTGAGTTGTATGATTCCTTGTTATGGGCGGGGAATTGTACTTGGTGTAAAAACCACTTAGTTTCTGGCACTGATAATCATTGAAATGTTTGTGTCGCGCTATTTGTTATATACATGTTAAGAGGGTGATTCCTTTCTCATGTGTATAACAGGTAGGTAGGTTATAGGTAGAGAATATAAGGTTAAGTACGAGTTCTTAAAACTCATACTTATAGTATGTTCGTGACTCATAATTATATGAAATGTTTATGAACTCCTCAGCGAATGGACGCCAAAGGTCTGTCTAGGACAAGTTCTTAAACTCATATGATTGTGGCAAGTTCCTGAACTCATAAGTGTGGTAAGTTTGACGAACTGGGTATAGTTTAGTGTGAATGGAGTATTAAGGATAAAAGGAATAAATAAACTGTTTAAGCAAATGATTATTAGTGGAGACATAGGTTTTCCAAAATTCCTAACCATGCTAGACTTCGAATTTTTGGACATCAAACTAAATACGCACTATGTGCTTTTAAAAAAATGTAGACTCGTAATCATTTTTGTAACGGTTTAAAGTATAGTTTATGCTACTTGTTTCAGCTAGACGAAGATGATTTGAAATATCAAAATTTATTTTATTTATCACTCATGTACCATGTAACCTGGTGCAGAGATGATAAAAAGGTGATAGAGTTATAAATACAGGAATACTTAGTGTGAATTCGATCTAAAAATCATTGTTCCACTATTGAATGATATGTTATGACAAAGTCATATAATAACGTCATCCTCAAACGGACAGTTAATACAGTACGACATCATGACGTCATTCTCAAAAATATTTTCAAAAATTTTAATTTGCCAATGGGGTTTGGCTACACCTAAATAATTCGATTGAATTGAATTATTGATATGAGTCTACGCTATTCGATTCAACTAGACTAATGTTATAAAAAACTCTAAGTGTTCATTGAAAGAAATTTCCCGAACCAAATTTTTTTAGTGCGGATTCCGATAAAGACTGAGGTACAATTTTGCGCCCCAAGGCGTATATGAGAAACAGATCAGACCAGCAGTACTTTATAAGTACAGGGCATATCAGGCTAATTACCCACTATGTTCGTAAGTTATGACGGTTTGCGGATGAAATTCTATATAACCTTTGCGAAAATAACAGACAATAGTCTGTAAAACACCTCAGCACAATTTCAAAATTTTAATTCTTGTGAAGAATGTATTGGATAGCATGCGATGTTGTGTAAGAATGGTGTTAGGTGTTTGGTGTGAGGTAAATTTCGGGGACGAAATTTTTAGAAAAAAGGGTGAATGTGGCAACCCGAGAATTTGAATTTTTTTTTTAATTTTTATTAATTAATTTAAGGTTCAAAATTAGAACCTAGACATAAAATAAGTGTATGCGTTTGATATTTTTGAGAAAGAATTTTGAGAATTTCAAAATTCTGTTAAGGATTTAACTGAATATGTTCTGTGAATATGGTATTATATGAGTACAATATGTGGTTAAGGGTCAAGGGTTGATTAGATAACCTATGTCGATGTCAAACCCTAAGTATATATTTAGAACGTCCACGTTCAGTTAGAAAATTCTTACGATCTATAAGAAACTATAGAAATCGGTTCTGGAAACCCTAAATTCAGTTTCGGGAATTTAAAACCCTAATCCGGATATTAAAATCCTAATTTGGGAATTTAAATGCTATGTATAAGGTTTATGTATTTTAATTATAAATCTAATTAGGAATAATCCTAATTATTAATTCAATTTTTAATAATTTAGAAACCCTAATTTTGGGTTATAAACCCTAATATATGATTTTGACCCTAATTGCATAATTAGCGAGTTTAATTAGGAAATACTAATCCTAATTAGTAATATTTAAATTTTGATTAAGGAATTTTAATATAATTAGAAAATTCTAATTATAATTTAGAAATATTAATTTTCTATTTTTGAAAATCTAATTTGGAAATTTTAGAATTTATTTTCAAAACCTAAGGGTTTTAACCCTAAACCCTAAAGAAACCCTAAACCTTAACCTAAACACTAAACCCTAAAGGTTTGGACCATTTACATAAATGCCATTAAATTTAATAGTTTAATGACCATTTTACCCTTTTTTGTATTTTAGCTTACAAAATCTTGCCATATCCTTAGGTGGGTGACTAAACCTAGCTTAGCCTAGCATGTGCCTTATAAAAAATCCAAAGATCAGCTCTCATTGCCAACCATTTTCATTTACATCCAATTTTTCAATAATTGAAGAGAGAGAAAAAATTCATATATTTGGATTATGTGTGTTCTACCACTCAATCATGCCATCCTCTCTCTAGACCCACAAAATTCTTTAGTAATTCAGTTCTTAGATTGATCTACAGCAAGTCAAGAACAGAATCAAGATCAGGAGTTCAAGGATCAAAGCTTCAAAGTAGTAAAAAACCCTAAATCTTAAAATTCTATGATCTCATGTTAGATGTTAAGTTTTTGTGTTAAAACATGTAGTATGTAGTGTTAATAAGTGATCTGGGTTGTTGGATCATGGATCCATAACATCTAGATGCACGATTTTGAAGATTTTAAAAATCTGGAAAACTTGGAAAATATGGCCTGACAGCCATATGTCAGAGGCCCTAGATCGTTACCTGTTAACGTGTTGGTGTATTTTATGTTATGTATCTGTTCTTTGTTGTTAGGGCTTTGATCTGAGACTTTAATCAAGCTCGGGTCGTGAGTATGTTGTAAGATATGACCAGTCAAAAGGCGTTGAACAAGCACGAAGCAACTTTCTGGGCAACCCAGAAATTTTCCAAGTGGTCTGACAAGTTTTTGAAGCCCCTGATCTTGCTTTTGTTAAGTTGTTTTAGTCATTTTGTTATTTGAACGTTGTAGCTGGACATTATGACTACATTATTAAGTCTTTATTTCAAACAAGCGTTGACCGACTATTCTTGACAAAATCTGGAAAATCCAAAAATCGTCAAGAACAGTTCCTGACATCCGTTTGACCGACCTAGATCGTACTCGTTTGATGTTGATAAGTTGATCTGGTGATTGTTTGATGTACCTTGACATACCTACTATACATTGGAACCTTAACATCACATGAAACATGACAGGAAAATGTATAAAATTGAGCCACAAGGAGGTCACTTTTAACTGCCTGGGTTTCTGGGTTTCTAGGTTACCCAGAAAACCCAGCAGGCCTCTGACAACGACTTTAGGGGCTTGTATCTTGCAGTCATGTGATTGTGTGATATAGTTGATGACGGATTTGTGTAGTGTTACATAAACACTACACGATCAATATTTAACATGTCCCATAATCATGACAGACAGAGAATTATAGCTGGTCAAAGTAGGTATCATGTAGTCTGACATGAAGCTCAAGAACAGCCTTAAGAACACCTATAGCGATGGGTCTGTCGCTATAGGGCCCTTTAGCGACGATTTCTATTAAATTTATTTTCTGTTTTTCTAAAAATTAATTAAAAATAGAAAAAAATAGATTTAAATTATTAAAAATAAAAAATAAATTCTAAAAATTTATTTTAAATTCTGGAAAATAGTTTTTAATTATTAGAGTATATTTCATAAATATTTAAAATTTTTGGAATACAAATGGTATTTAATTTATTTAATTATAATATTAAATAAATGATTTAAAAATAGTTTTAATTCATGAAAAATCATGAAAAATAATATTATGGTATACAAAATATTTTAAGTGACTTTTAATATTTTGTGATGAATTTCATCAATTAATAAATATTAATGATAATTAGTTTATTTAATAAATATATTAAATAAATTATGGAAAAATAGAATTAATGATTTAAAAATCATATAAAAATAATTTAAGTGATATAAAAATATTTTAAGTTATAACTTATAACTTTTGATATTTTGTCATGAAAATATTAATATTTTAATATTAATAGTAATTACCGAATAATGAATTTAACGGTTTAAAAATCATATAAATATGATTTTAAGGTATTAAAAATACTTTGTGATACTATAATTATATTATAATATTATGACATGTATTTTATTAATATTTGATAATAAATAAATATTAATGATAAAGGAATTATGTGATATTTAATTCATTTAAATATGTGGTTAATGATTTAAAAGTCACGATAAATAATAATAATTATGTGAAAATTATTATGAAACTTGGAAAAATATTTTAACTGATATTGAAATTATTTAATTTAATGGCTAAGTGTTTCACCAGAGTTTAATTGAACTTAAACTCAAAATTTTGTCTGACTAGACCATCGGGATGTCGGAATTATACCGAACTCGACTCATACTATAATAGTTTGACTTGAGGTTAAGTTTTCTATGTTTTATAGATTGGTAGGATTATGTGATACTGTGTTTAGGTTATTTTAATTACTGTAATGATATTATTCTAATTTATATTTCGATATTATTTATATATTAGGTTCAGACAAAGCTTATTAAATTACATAACGGTAATCAACGGTTCAGGCAAGTTTTACTTAACTCTACTAAGAGTTGTTTCATTCAGATATGCTTATGGTTAATCATTGCTGATTGCCATTGTAGAATTGTATTATGTACATAGTGCATGTATAAGTCGGGTATGAAAGGTTGATCTCCTTCAGTACTAGTTGGTCCAGATATATTTGTTCATGTTTAATATTTGTTCAGTCAAAATTTTGTTCGTGCTAATTCACAACTATATTGATGAATTATAGTCAGCTTATTATTCAGACTCTTTCAATCATGATATATCTTAATAAATTTAAACTTGCTGGGAACTTTCATGCTCACCCTTGCTATATCATGATAAATATTACAGATAAGGCGAATGCATTCGGATTCAGGAAAAGGTTAAAGCCAAGTTCAGCTTGGGATAAAATGTGTAGCTAATTTGTAATAGAATAGTTTGATAAATATGTTATATGTCTGATAGTTTATGAATTGTGTATAAGTTAAGGTTACTCGATTTTGGAAAAATAATGTGTAGGTTTATTGTATAAATAATTTATGTTTATATCTTCCGCAAATAGTGATAGAATGATTGTACCGGATCTGCGGTGATTTGGGACCTGGATTCAGGGCTCTAACGGATATAGAAGGCACTCATAATTGTTAGGGTAGATGAGGGGCAAAAGTCCGCTTTTGCCACCTATATGATGAAAGGGGAGGCTAACTTTTGGTGGGAGGTAAATCAAGCTAGGGTAGGGGAAGGTGTAGTTACATGGGCTAGGTTTAAGACATTATTTTTTGAAAACTATCTATCAGCTAGTATACAGGCTAGGATGGAGGTGAAGTTTCTAGAGTTAAAGCAGGAAAACATGACAGTTGTGGAGTATGCCGCAAAGTTTAATGAGTTGGCTAGGTTCGCTCCGCATCAAGTTGATACGGAGGCTAGAAAGGCGAGAAGGTTTGAGCTGGGATTAAAACCATGGCTCTATAACAAGGTGGCAGTGTTGCAGATAAACACTTTTGCAGCACTTACAAAAAAAGCTTTTATAGCTGAGGAGGGAAGTGAGGCCATGAGCCTCTATAACAAGGAGAAGAAGAACAAGGGAAAGGTCGTAGGAGATGTGAAGGTGGAAACTAATAGTAGAAGTGGGAGTGAAAAGAGAAAAGGGAGCAATTTTGGGAACGTTCAGGTGCAGCAAGAAGGTGTTAAGAAGCAAGTTGTGCAGTGTAAGAATTGTGGGAAGAATCACTTCGGTGAGTGTTTGAAAGGTAAGTTTGTATGTTATAAGTGCGGGCATGAGGGTCATATCTCTTCCAACTGCCCCAATCCAAAAATGAACAATAGGTATTTTTTGTCTGGGTCAACAGAGCATAAGGTGAAGGATTGTCCGAAAAGGAGAACGGAGGCAGGAAGTGTGACTACTGGGAAAGGTTGCGGGACTCTGGCAATCACAGGACCGACTTCAACCAACAAACCAACAAAATCAACCGCAAGAGTCTTCGACATGACGGTCCAAGATACCGTGACAGCTGGGAATAGAACTCCAGGTATTATTCGAATAACTTTTATTTTCGTATATATATGATTTTCCTATATATAGTAAATTATTTTATAAAGAAATTTTGAAGGAGGAATTTAAGTTCTTTTAGAAATCAAACTTCCATTTAATCAGATAGACAAGCTTTAAGCTGAATAGTTAAAGATTAGTTCGATCAATTATGATCGAGATCTACTTACAATGAGTGTGTATGCTATGTACCCTTGTATGTATAAGTTTTAAAATGGTGATTCCGGGGACGGAATTTTTATAAGGGAGGGTGAATGTAATAATCCGATATTTTCTAAATAAATAAATAAGAAATTTTGCATATAAATTTTTTATTATTATTTTAAAGGTGGGAATACGTGTCAAGTAAAGTATATGTAAATATGTGACAAATAAAAATTTATTTACTACATGAATAATTACAAATATTTTTATTTTAGAATTATGACCATTATAAATATATTCTTATAATAATTAATTTTATAGTAGAAATAATTTTTATTATTTATTTTTCATGAAAATATGATTATTATATTATTTAAATAATATATGAAATGATTATAGAATTATTATAATAATTATTTTATTATATGAATTTATTTTAGATTAATTAAGTTAATTATTTTAATTTAATTAATAATGGTATATATGAAAGATATATCAGATATGGAATCCAAACACAAATTTTGAATTTTGAGCAATGAATGGAAAAAATAATATTATATTAATTATTTTTTTTAGTACTATAAATATATACGGTATGTGTGTATTGATAATGGTTGGTCAATTATGGTGTATAATGTCAAAATCCTAATATTAATTTGTTTAACCTTATTTTGAAACTCAAATGGGAGATTCAAGAATGTGTAATAATTGTGTTATATGAATTATTTAGCGTATTATAGAATTTTTGTTAATTTGGAAAACCCTAATTAATATTTGGAAACCCTAATTGTTAGAAATTCTAAGTAAATTAGAAACCCTAATTTACTAATTAGGAACCCTAATTGTTATAATTTGAAACCCTAACCCTAATTATTTAAAACCCTAATTTTCTATTAAAAACCCTAATTTTAATTAGTGTGTTCTAATTAAAATTTGATTAAACTTTAAACTTAATTTTTTAAACCCTAGAAATTATTTGGGACACCTTAAAGTTTAAAATCTATTGATTAAACCCTATATTCAAGTACCATGGACAGAATACCATTAAAATTACAAGGAAAATGACCTAATTGCCCTTTTTGTCCCATTCTTGGATTTGTTGCTTGTAAATCTTGACATATCTTGGCAAGTCACCAACTCTAGATATTATCACATGCTCAAATCTTCAGCAAATCAGTCATTTCCCAGCCAAATACATTGCATCTACATCATATATATAGATCAAGAGAGAGAGAAAGTCTTATTCAAGCCTCATTTGTACAATTGCTCTCAACCAAACCTCTCTCTCTCCTCACCCACGAAAATTATAAGAAATTCAGTCTCAAATCAAGCCTCTATTACACCTAGATCAGATCAGGACTAGAATCAAAATTTGTTCAAGAAAAGGTATAAAACCTAATTTATAATCTGATCTTGCTAGCTATGTTAAAAGTTATGTTTTAGTGTTAAAATATGTTGTATATAATGTATATTGATGATCTGGGTTGCTAGATGTTAGATCCATAACATCTATAGGCTCGGATTTGAAGTTTTTAAAAATCTAGAAAAATTTTATGTGCTGTCTGACAGCCAAATGTTAGATCTTTTAAATCTCAGCTTGTTGATGTTTTTGGTTGTTTAAAGGTTTGATCTTGTAGTATGCTATGAGATCTCTGTTATAGAACTTGAATCAAGGTCAGAGCATGAACAAATTGCAAGTTATGGGTGGTCAAACCCCGTTGACCTACCATGACTAGACAAAATATAGGTAACCCAGAAAACTGATGAACATGAACACTGACAAACTATGACCGGCATAGATCTAATTGTTGTGATGTTGTTATGGTGATGTTTTTGTGATAGATCTAGACCTTGACATGTTGGCTACACACTGCAACATTTATATCACAAAATCATCACATGAATTTCAAGTTGTGGAAGCCCAAATATGCATAGTCGAACTGTTCTTCATTTCTGCGTAGCCCAAAAAATGAAGAACAGCTCTGACATCTAGTTTGATTTCTAGGCGTTCTAAGTGCTCGAATCATGTTCTATATTAGTTTCTCTACACAGCCTGACGTCTAGAACACCTTTACCATGATCAGATTATTAGATTGAAGGCCATGAATAGCGTTGACCGGTCATAACTTAAGTTTCTGGGCAACCCAGAAACATGATGAACACGTCTGACAGAAAGTTTAAGCCTCTAGATCTTACAACTATGTTATGTTATGAACCAGAAATTTTTATGAACTTAAATTCCTATATTACTACTACAATATTTTATCAATAGATAGCCCAGAAACATCATACACAATAAATTATTCATGGTTAAACTAGCTAGCTCTAAACTAACTTTGAATGTTCTGGGGTTCGTCATCTCTAGGTATTTGAGGTATCACTTCCCTAGCTGGACTAGATCCTCCATCGTTAGACATCCTGACAACAAAATATTTTTAAGTTTATTTATTATATAACATTCTTCGATACTCGCGAGCACATAAGTTATTAACACATAGCACATAATGTCTTTTATTGTTTAGCTTCAATGGATACCTTAATCCATTCCTTAAAACTCGATAGGAGTTTGACACCACTATGTTTCTGTCTCCTTAAAGGTTACTTCCTAAGGTTTTTCAACCTAAGGTTCATAACCTAAAGCTTTGATACCAACCTGCGACACCCCCAAATCTGGGTACTCTATTCCCACAAGATTTGGTGCTCACTATCCCAAAACCATTATATCTAACTACCCATAACAACGGATAAAGACATAATTTAAATAACTTAAACAATAATCTTCCCATTAAAGGGTTACATCATCTTAAAATAATCACAGGTAATCTAACCTTAAATTAGTACATTAGTTTGCGGAATACATCATAAACTAAAACAAGTCTTAAAACATAATTCACTTAAATAAATTCTCATAAATCTTCAACACTTGGACATCTTGCCCTTTTCTTTGCTAGTAGATGGCTCATCGACTTTCTCAACTTTAGCTGCAGTGTTAAATGCAAGAGTGAGCAAACAATTGCTCACTGATATAAAAAGTAGTAATGATAACAACATGAGAATGAACAACGAGTGCTGAACAATAATGAACTTGTTCTACGAATCAAAATATATAAAAAAAGTTCGAATTTAATATCTGAGGGTCTTAAGACCACGAACTATGTCCCCAGTGATTAGGGTTACTACCCCAACCTTAACAGTCATTTAGACTATACAGACCCTACTTAACGTGTAAAACCCCAGATTTTATGAATAAAGATTTAATTTTTTCGAAATATTTTTTAAATATTATGGTGTGAATTTGAGATAATGTTATAGTTGTGGGTAGTATTTATAAATTTTGCAAAGTATGCAAGTTGTTGTATTATATTCGATTGGTCGGGAAATATTATTTTTGTCGGGGAATATTCATACGAGTCGGATTGAGAAAGCGACAAAAATATTTTATTAAAAATAACGGCGGAAGTTTTACCGTTGATACTGTTGAACTACTCGGTAGTAAAAGTACAGTAATACGTGTGGTTGCATAGTAGCACACGGTATTGATTATTAATGCTTATGTGAGAAGTCACTTAGTTTGATTCAATTATTGTCAATTAATAATATGAATTATTTTACGATACTGAAGTTTTGTTTTATTCGTATTATTAACGTAATAAAACAGAAACATATTTTTATATAAAACAGAATACTTTATTAAAGTTATTCTATAAATTGAATATATTATATTTTATTTAAAAGATTTTTTCTTTAAATATGGACCGTTAGATTAAAGTAAATCAATCTGGACCATTCATGGATTAGTTACTATGCATTCCATTTTCCTATAAATAGAAGCTCATTCCTTCATTATTTTCTTACGAATTCACTGAACTCTAGAGAGAGAAACTATAAAGAGAAACTATAGAGAGAAAGAAGAAAAGTATTCTGCTACTTAACTACTTCTTTATTTCAGTTCTTCTTTATAACGGTAAGGGATATTATTTGTTGTACCTGTAAATGGTATTATTTCTTTTGTATTCATGAAGAGAACTTCTGTTATTCCATTATTTATTATTCTGTTGGTGACATTCTTGGTGACATTCTTCTATTATTCTGTTGGAACATCCTGTCTGTGTGTTTTACACCGGACCTGGTTCCGTCTTTATTATTATTTTGTTGGAATATCATGTCTGTGAGTTTTACACCGGACCTAGTTCCGTCTTTATTATTTTTCTGTTGGAACATCCTGTCTGTGCGTTTTACACCGGACCGTGATTTCTTTTGTTATTTCATTCTTTATTATACTCAGTTGGTTAAAACTTTGACTTCTATACTCCATGAAGTTAGTGAAATATCTTTGATATTTGCGCTTCATCTAGTATCTTTTCATGAAAATATTCTTCTAAGAATTCTTGGATTTTACTCCACAAAGCAGTATCATATTGACAATTTGGACGTTGTTAATTCTTGGATAAATTAATTCTTGAACTTGTTTTATTGAATTCTTATATCATTGTCATCATCCTCATGTTTATAAAATGTTGAAAGTCATCTGTGGCCTGTAATGCATATATGGACTTGGTATGATTATGACCAGGTGTTATTCGGTATACTTATGACCGTAATGTTACAAATGATATGATAAAAGTCCTCATTGGCCCATAGTGCATTGATGGACAGTTGTTGGCATGATCATGACCATTAATGAATACACAAATATTCTTGGCCCGTAGTGCATGGATAATTATGGTCGTGATACTAAAGAATATCCTTGGTCGTAGTGTAGGGGTGATTCGATGATGTGGATTATTTTGTTAAGCTGAGTCCCAGTGATAACATTGTTGAAAAACCTTTTAAATCATAGAAGACAGTAGATTTTATTCTCTACTCAACTCTTTTAATGGATTGCTTGTTCCGCTGCAGTTAAACTTGATGTTCGTTATATTTTATCAGTTTAACACTGTTGAAGGCTAATGATAATTTATTCTGCATTATCTTAGTCAAAATATTTCTTACTGGACTAGTTGAGCTCATCCTTTCTTTCACTGTTCTCTTCAGGAAATGAGAATATAGCTGGGACGAGTCGGGGAACGGAGTGATGGACCAGATGATAGTATTAGTAGTCATCAATATTCTGTTAAATAGTGTGATAATAATTGTAATGAGGACTCATTTTGAGTTTGTATAGTCTCTAGTAGACAATAATTCTATTCAAACTCACAGTTATGTTTTGTCGTATTGTACACGACAGTTGTATTAGTAAGTTGTATTTGTATTCTGTACCATGTATCTGACGACCCAAGATGGGTGATGTATACCTAATTTTGGGGGCGTCACAGTTGGTATCAGAGCTTAGGGATATGATCCCTGGCTGAGATGTGAGACAAGAACTAGGAGGGGAGAGACGGGGAATTCCTTCGCTACTATGACTTACCTAAGTTTATTTGGTATTTAATTGGTCGGTAAGAGTATAGGGATAATATGTGATACGTTAATTAACCCTTGTTTTGTTGCAGTATTTGATAATGGCATCTGAAAATGTTGAGATAAGCAATAGAGCACAAGAGACCGTTGAGTCTCCACAGATCAATAATCAGGACAATGTGCAACAGGATGGCGATAATCCTCCTTTAAATAACAACATTGATCAATTGACGAACGACGGTACGTTTAGGAATTTTTTAGAATTCATGCAACATCAGGCGAAGGCGGCTCCTATACATAATGCATGTAAAAATAATGGCGACCCATGGTTGGTCACCGCTAAGCAGTTCAAGGAGCTGGGACCACCGGAGTTTTTGGGAAAGCCAGAACAACTTAAGGCGGAGACGTGGTTAAAGCAGATCACCAAGATATTTGATGTTTTGGGATGCTCAGAGGAGCAAAAGGTTCCCTTTGCCACCTTTATGTTGTGTGAAGAGGCAGATTACTGGTGGGAATCTATAAAACGTACCCAGCCTGACGTACTCAAGATGTCTTAGGAGAAATTCCAGGAGCTGTTCAATGACAAGTACTTTCCCGAAAGCATTCGTCACATGAAGGAGGTGGAATTTATCAAGTTGGAGCAAAACAACATGACCGTGTCGCAGTACAAAGCCAAGTTTGTCGAGTTGTCCCGATTTGCGTCCCACTTGGTTGATAATGAAGAAAGAATGACGCGGATGTTTTTAAAAGGTTTGAAGCCGGAGATACGTCAATATCTGATTTCTCATAAACTGTGTTTGTATTCAGATGTTGTAAATAGGGCTCAGTTAGTAGAGCGTGATAACGAGTCAACGCAACCAAAAGAGAGCAATCGACAAAATGATAATACTGGTGATAAGAGTCATCAAAGCGGTGACAATAAGCATGGAGGGAATCAACATGCAAGAAATGGTAACCACTTCGGTGGTAATCATGGCCAAAACAATAAGAATGGACATTTCAAGAAGAGAAGGTTCAACAATGACGTGAAGACGTCGGTACCAGCACCCGTTTCAAAGGAAGAAGAACGACCACCGGTCGTATGTTTCAAATTGGATAGGAGGGACACATCAGTCCAAACTGTACGCAGCAATCCAAACCGTGTTTTAATTGCGGAAGAAAAGGTCATTTAGCTCGAATTTATCATGTAGTGCGGTCAAGTCCAGCTTGGATAATGATGCCAAAGGATGTCCCAGATAAGCCAAAGCCGATAGTTTAAGTGAGAGCGTTTATTGAGGAACCCAAACGAGGTTATTACGGGTAAGTTAATCATAAACTCTTGCGAAGGCTGTACTTTATACGATACCGGTCCTACCCTTTTTTTTTCTCTCTTGCTTGCGTTCAACGTTTAAATTTGACTCCAGAGAAGATAGATTTTGACTTATTAGTTGAAACTTCGTTAGTAGAAACTTTTTTTACCTCCACTATTTTAAATCTTGTTCAAATCAACACTTTTCCGTTACCTGTCGATCTTATCTCTTTGAAAATACTTACATTGATGTAATTTTTGGAAACGATTGGTTAACTGCTCATCATGCTTTTCGTAAGGTTGTTAACTTTCATATTCCTAACCAACCTGTTATGCAAATTCAAGCAACCAAACCACTAAAGTCAATCATTGTCATATCAAGTCATAAGTAAAGATCCCCGTTCCTTTCGTTGTTGACTTCATGGTGTGGAATGCACCAAAGCCAGACTTTCCGTAGGAGACGTTGTAAATGGCGATGGCAAGTTGATAGGTATCAATATGACGCGTTATCCAAGTCTGGGATGAGAGTCACAGTTTTGAATGATATTTCTATTGTTAATAAATTTCTTAACGTATTCTTGAAGTCTTCCTAGCCTACCCCTAGAGCGTGAAATTGAATTTTGTATTGACCCCAGTACAAAACCCATTTCTTAAACCCTCGAATATTTCTTTACTTAAAACAAACGTATCATGCGCCAAAGAAGTTGGCTCGAGCTGTTAAAGATTACGATCGTACCATTTAATATCATCGTAGAAAATTGAACGTGGTAGCTGACGCGTTGAGTAGAAGATCGTATGCGTTTATAAGTGCGAATATACGAACCCACGTGAAGATAATGAATATACGAGTAGAGTCGACTTTAATCGATAAAGTTAAAGCCGCTTAAGCTATATACTCAGAGCTGATGAATGTGAAGAAGATGGTTCAAGAGGATGTTATTCTAGAAGCAAGAATTGACGAAGAGAGAAAATCTCAACCCTCAATTTAATTGGCTCATTTGAAATCCTTGTTCGAGTAGGAACTGTTGCCTATAGACTCGTTTTATCACCAAGTATATCGCGTGTTCATAACGTTTTTCACGTATCGATGTTATGTAAATATGTTGACGACCTGAACCACATTATTGAATTAAAACTAAATGAGATTGCAAAAGATTTAACATATGAGAAGATACATGTTAACATCTTGGATAAGAAGGATCATATTCGACGCTCAAAGGTTATACATCAAGAGTTAGAATTTGAAGTGAAGTCAAGGTATCCTCATCTGTTCGGCATTCCAGGTACGTACGTAAATTTTGAGGGCAAAATTTCATAAGGAGGGGAGATTGTAAAACCCCAGATTTTCTGAATAAAGATTTAATTTTTTCGAAATATTTTTTAAATATTATGGTGTGAATTTGAGATAATGTTATAGTTGTGGGTAGTATTTATAAATTTTACAAAGTATGCAAGTTGTTGTATTATATTTGATTAGTCGGGAAATATTAGTTTTGTCGAGAAATATTCGTACGACGGCACAATTATTGGTGGACCCCACAACGAAATTATTGTCGGATTGAGAAAGCGACAAAAATATTTTATTAAAAATAACGACGGAAGTTTTACCGTTGATACTGTTGAACTACTCGGTAGTAAAAGTACAGTAATACGTGTGGTTGCATAGTAGCACACGGTATTGATTATTAATGCTTATGTGAGAAGTCACTCAGTTTGATTCAATTATTGTCAACTAATAATATGAATTATTTAGCGATAATGAAGTTTTGTTTTATTCGTATTATTAACGTAATAAAATAGAAATATCTTTTTATATAAAACATAATAATTTATTAAAGTTATTCTATAAATAGAATATATTATATTTTATTTAAAAGATTTTCCTTTAAATATGGACCGTCAGATTAAAGTAAATCAATCTGGACCGTTCATGGATTAGTTACTATGCATTCCATTTTCCTATAAATAGAAGCTCATTCCTTCATTATTTTCTTACGAATTCACTGAACTCTAGAGAGAGAAACTATAGAGAGAAACAATAGAGAGAAAGAAGAAAAGTATTCTACTACTTAACTACTTCTTTATTTAAGTTCTTCTTTAAAACGGTAAGGGATATTATTTGTTGTACCTGTAAGGAGTATTATTTCTTTTGTATTCTTGAAGAGAACTTCTATTATTCCATTATTTATCATTCTGTTGGAATAACCTGTATACGCGGTCTACCCTATACTTGGTGACATTCTTCTATTATTCTGTTGGAACATCCTGTCTGTGTTTTACACCGGACCTGGTTCCGTCTTTATTATTATTCTATTGGAACATCCTGTCTGTGTGTTTTACACCGGACCTGGTTCCGTCTTTATTATTATTCTGTTGGAACATCATGTCTGTGTGTTTTACACCGGACCTGGTTCCGTCTTTATTATTATTCTGTTGAAATATCATGTCTGTGCGTTTTACGCCGGACCTGTTTCCATTATTTATTATTCTGTTGGAATAACCTGTCTATGCGGTCTATCGCATGCATGGTGATTTCTTTTGTTATTTCATTCTTTAGTATACTCAGTTGGTTAAAACTTTGACTTCTATACTCCATGAAATTAGTGGAATATCTTTGATATTTGCGCTTCATCTAGTATCTTTTCATGAAAATATTCTTCTAAGATTTCTTGAATTTTACTCCACAAAGCAGTATCATATTGACAATTTGGACGTTGTTAATTCTTGGATAAATTAATTCTTGAACTTGTTTTATTGAATTCTTATATCATTGTCATCATCCTCATGTTTATAAAATGTTGAAAGTCATCTGTGGCCTGTAGTGCATAGATGGACTTGGTATGATTATGACCAGGGATTATTCGGTATAATCATGACTGTAATGTTACAAATGATATGGTAAAAGTCCCCATTGGCCCGTAGTGCATTGATGGACAGTTGTTGGCATGATCATGACCATTAATGAATACACAAATATTCTTGGCCCGTAGTGCATGGATAATTGTGGTCGTGATACTAAAGAATATCCTTGGCCGTAGTGTAGAGGTGATTCGATGATGTAGATTATTTTGTTAAGGTGAGTACCAGCGATAACAGTGTTGAAAAACCTTTTAAATCATAGAAGATAGTAGATTTTATTCTCTACTTGACTCTTTTAATGGATTGCTTGTTCCGCTGCAGTTAAACTTGATGTTCGTTATATTTTATCAGTTTAACACTGTTGAAGGCTAATGATAATTTATTCTACATTATCTTAGTCATAATATTTCTTACTAGGCTAGTTGAGCTCATCCTTTCTTTCACTGTTCTCTTCAGGAAATGAGAATATAGCTGGGACGAGTCGGGGAACGGAGTGATGGACCAGATGATAGTATTAGTAGTCCTCACTTTTCTGTTAAATAGTGTGACAATAATTGTAATGAGGACTCCTTTTGAGTTTGTATAGCCTCTAGTAGACAATAATTCTATTCAAACTCATAGTTATGTTTTGTCGTATTGTACACGACAGTTGAATTAGTAAGTTGTATTTGTATTCTGTACCATGCATCTGACGACCCAAAATGGGTGATGTATACCTAATTTTGGGGGCGTCACATAACGTACTTAGGGGGATCAGCCCTTTGTATCATGTATTGTTCATAAATATCTAAATGTTACACGTACCAAAATCCCCTATGTTAGGGTTGTTCGTCTCAGCTTGAATTTAGAATTTCTGCACTAAATAAAATTTAGCTCGAAACTAACTTATTAGTGGTTCTAGAATTTTAGAACATTATTCCATTATAGACTAGTTCAATCAATAAGAGTTTGCTTACTACTTGAAGGTTTAATACAACAATATAGAATTGAACAAGGTTATCTAAGTCAAAGATCGAATAATAGAAATGTACAATTGAGTAGGCCTGGTATACATGCAAAGTACTATATTCAAAAGAGTTAGAATAATCTCATTTGAATCAATGTATTAGAACAACATATACTTTCAATAATAATAACAAGACTTATGAAAATGAAACTCGATCGATGTAACGAATTAGATTACAAGAGCTTATACAATCATATACGAGATAAAATCAATGGGCTTGCTCAACTTTACTATAATATTTAGGAATAGAAAGCTTGCTTAACATAAAAGATAACGTAGCTATGAAACTTGCATTCATTATAAAAGATAATGAAGTTAGGAAACTTGCTCAATAAAAGTTTAGGATAAGAAACTTGCCTTGTATGTAAGCTACACAAGTATAATAATGTTCACCAATTACCTTACACATATCATTGAAATAGCAATAACAATTAGTAGTATTAATATTAGCTTTATGGGTTTAAACCCCTATTTAAGCCATACCCTTAACTAAACATCTAATCATGTTGGTTAACATCCTTAACGAATCTGAAATCTCACTATAAACTAACATAAACTTTATCATTTATCTTTAACTTTTGAAAACATCACATTTGGTTCATTACATAACTTATTCAAGTGGCAACTAAAATCTCCATATTTTGGTATTACATTATACTACAAATATGTTATTGTATGCCATGTTATGATTTTACATCCTTATCATGCATGTCAAACTAGATTAGGTTCACATACTACGGTCTACAAATAATCAGACTTCACTGCCTAGGCTCAGGGCAAGGCGCAGCTACGTTGTCCCAAGCCTTGGCACCGGCGCAGCTACGCTACTGCAGATTCGCAGAAGGCCAACGGCGTAACTGCACCGTTTCTGCCTGTGGTACCGGTGTAGGTGCGCTGTACACAGACATAAATTGCAGCAGCAGCTCTGTTCATAGCAGTCACCAAAAATTAATCCAATTCCACAGAAATTCATGAAACTTAACATCCAAAACTTTGTAATAACACAGTTAAGCATGCTACTCTTCATTCTAATTATATAAACATTACATATACACAAATTTGAAGAATTAAAACCATAATTTTCTAAATTTCTTCAATTCTTACACTTCTAGCAAATTCGATCGCCACGACTTCGTTTCTTAACCAATTGACACGATTCAAACTACGCCGCTTTCGTTTCCTAACATACTAACATAATTTAACATCAAATCGCAGATTATAACACATATTGACCATAAAATTTTGTACTTTCTTAAGCCATATTTCATACATAAACACTGTTATTTCAACTTCTTCCTACAAACCCCAATTTCACATGTTTGATAATCAAGTATTACTCATATATTATGATTAACAGTTTATAAACCATATATACAAGTATATATATATATCAATCTAACCTAACTATAAATTTACAGGAAATAACTATTAAGAAATCAAAACATATAAATTAGAAGCAATTTATACCTTAAATCCTTGATTGTTGGGAAGAAGAATGATAAGGACCTTGATACTCCAACTCCTTAGCAAAATTTACAAAGAATTTCTCTCTTCCTCACAAACTCACTTTCTCTGCTCTTAGGCCTTCGAAGAACATGTGAAATAAGAAATAATCCAATTAATAATCGTGGTTATCAGTTAAAAAAACAAATAGGCGTCAGTTAAAATATGCCAAAGGCCACAAGGCCTTGTTTGGCTAACACAACTCCCCCCTTATAGATTATTTTCATAATATTTTAATTATATAGTTTTTATTTGTCACATATGTTCATTTAAATAGCTTACAATTATAATTATAATTTTTCATTATAGTTATACTTATGATTAATAAATAATTATATATATCTAATTTTATTAATAAATTAGACTTAAACATAACTTTATTTAATTTACTTATTTTCTTTAATATAAAACAATTCATGTAATTTAATTATTTTTATTAAATTAAATCTTTTAAATAAAAATTACCATTATTCAATTTCATTACTAAATTAATGCACCACAATTCATCAATTATTTATTTTCTTCAATAAATAAACTATTTAAAATATTTATTTTAATTCAATAAATATTTAAATTAAATTACAAAAATTTTCGATCGTTACATCCTTCCCTCCTTAAAAGGATTCTGTCCCCAGAATCACAACTCGATAAATTTATTTGTCACATTCTTCCTTCCTTAAAAGGATTTTGTCCCCAAAATCATTATACAAGATTAAGCAAATAACTGTGTGACGCCCCCAAAATAGGTATACAACACCCATTCTAAGTCGCCAAAATACATGGTACAGAAACAACTACATCTTTATTATTACAACACAAGAACTGTGAGTTTAAATACAAATATTGTCATCTAGACAATATCCACACTCAAATAAGTCTTCATTACAATTATTGATACATTATTTCACAAAAATGGTGAGGACTACTAAAATAACTTCTAGAACCATCATTCCATACCCCGACTAGTACTCGCTACATTCTCGCCTCCTGAGAAAAATGGAACAAAAAGGAAAAGGGTGAGCTCAACTAGCCCAGTAAAGAATATTATGACTAAGATAATACAGAACAAATTATCGTTAGTCTTCAACAGGGAAAAATCCAATAGAATACAATAGACAACAAGTTTTAAATCAATATTCGCAGCGAAAAATAATAATTCATAGAAGAGTTACGTAGAGAATGAAATCTACTATTATCTATGAATTTAAAAGTCCATCATCAATATTTTAACCCTGTAACATCAATCAATAATCATCTTTGCACTACAAGCCAAAGATATTCATCAGTTGGTCATGTTCATCTTTGCACTACGGGCCAAAGATATTCATCAGAAATCGTTCATCTTTGCACTACAGGCCAAAGATATTCATTAATATCATCATTTAGGACTGAGGATGATGAAAAATATTTTAAAGAAAACGAATCCAGTGAAGCAAAAGAATAAATATTAGGGATTCATATTACAGTTTATCCATGTCCAAAAATACCTCATAAACAATCATAATGGAGTAAAATTTAAGAATGATCAAAACATGGATACAATCAAAGCTAGTATCCATAATAGATATTTTGGACAAAAAATATTGTTATTTTTCGGTGAATAGTAACTCGTGAATAGTAATCTCGACATGAAAAGTTCCAAATTTGATAAAAATTTCCAACCAATATAATGATATTGAAGAAATAATATCATTTTTGAATAAAATAACATCCCTTACCTCGTAAAGACAGTACTTCTAGTTGAAAAACCGGATATAGGCTATGACTTGAACTTGCACCGTATAGCAACACTCAAAGTATTAAAATACTCACAAGAATACACTCAATATATCGAGAGAGAAAGAGAGAGAAGTTTTCAGTTTCTGGTGTAATTTTCAATTCTAACCTAAGCACCCTATTTATAGGAAAATGCTTAGAACACCAAAGTAGAAAATTGAATATAATAATATTTATATTTACAAAATTGTCAAGCCCACCTCTTGAAATCTGATTTCAGCTCATTGCACATGTTTAATGCAGCCCACCAAGAAAAAAAAACTATTTTGTAAATAAGAATAATTAAAACTTTCAAAAACCAATTATTTTGGAACTTCAGAACTTCAATAATTCATAATAAATAGCCCTTTCATCAGAAAATTCGAATCTCGCGATTTTTTATAGGAAATTCAATTCTCTACAACTTTGCAGAAGAAAGTTTTTCCAAATTCCAAACAGAAATTGACCGAAATCCATAAACGGACGATTTTACAAGCTATAATCAAATTTCAGTCAATTATTAGGGTCCACCGACACACAAAACATGTGTTAATCATTTAATGTCACAAAATATTCTTCCTCCTCATATACTCATATATCCCACATTCATTGTAAAAATATCACCATTAATATATTATTAAAATAATATATTTAAATGAATTATTTTATCAGAAAAAGATAAAATATTAATTTTCAACAATTGTCACATTAAAAATTTTCTGCATCTATATCCACATAAAATCAATATTTTTCTCATCATATAAATTAATAATTAATTATTCACAAATAATATTACAGAATCACAATACTGACAACCAGGCAGTTTCCAAGAAAGAGGGGGCTTTTCAATAAGGATCTCTCCTTACTGACGCGTAATTAGATGACCAAACCTCTCCTTAGACAGAATTTTTCTTGACATTGCCAATAATGTTATCTAATAATATTATTCAGATAATATGAATTATTGCTCCGATAATAGAAAATATTGTGCAGTGACAATTATTAAAATAACAGTAATATAAAATAGCAACGCAGCAATTATTGAATCAATAAAATAAAATACTGAATAGTAATTACTGTAACAATTATTGAGTAATGCTTTCTTACGTAAAAATCAATAATTGGTGCAATACCGTGTGCTACTGTGTAATAACGCATATTACTGTGTTTTAACCACTGGGTATTCCAACAGTATTAACGGTAACAACTACGCCGTTATTTATAAACAACTTATTTTTGTCATTTTCTTCATCCAATCACTTTCCGTTATGGGGCCCACACAAGGCTGCGCCGTCGTACGAATATTCCCCGACAACAAGAATATTCCACGACCAAACGAATATTCCCCGACAACAATGAATATTTTATGACCACTTGCTTATTTGAAATATTTGCGCATTTTACCCATAACTAACCTCGTTAATCAATTTAACCCTTACTATTTCAAAATAATAGAGGAAATTTAAATTTCATTTATTAATAATTTGGGGTCTTACAAACTGGGGATAATTCTTCATCATAACATCTTTAATTTCCTACGTAGCTTCTTCAGCATTGTGGTTCCTCCAGATTACCTTAACAGAAGGTATCACTTTATTCCTTAGTACTTGTTCTTTCCTGTCGATAATTTGAACAGGGACTTCTTCATATGTTAAGTCTTTCTCAAACTGTAATGGTTCATATTCTATTACAGGTTTATAATCAGGCTTATATGGTCTCAATACCGATACATGGAAAATATTATGAATATGTTCCAACCCTAGAGGTAAAGCTACCTCATACGCCACTTCACCAACTCGTCGAAGCACATCAAAAGGTCCTATAAACCTAGGGCTTAATTTCCCCTTTTTGCCAAATCGAATTTTTCCCTTCCAGGGAGATACTTTCAAGAAAACATAACTACTAACATCAAATTCCCGATTTTGTCAGTGTTGATCGGCATATTTCTTCTGTCTACCATGTGCAGCTATCAATCTTGTCTGAATCACCTTGATGATCTTGACAGTTTATTGTACCAATTATGGACCCAATAGCTGACGTTCACCTACCTCATCCCAGCATAACGGAGTTCTGCATTTCCTCCCGTATAACGCTTCGTAAGGCGGCATGACAATACTCGTGTGATAACTATTATTATAGGAAAATTCAACCAACGGTAAATGATCGTCCTAATTTCCCTTGAAATCTATGATACAGGCTCTGAGCATATCTTCTAGTGTTTGGATGGTTCTCTCACTTTGTCCGTCAGTTTGAGGATGGTACGCTGTGCTCATTCTCAACTGTGTTCCCAAGCATTCTTATAGTCGTTTCCAGAAATTAGATGTGAAACGCGGATCTCTGTCTAATACAATGGACACTGGAACACCGTGTCTTGAAACGATTTCCTTCACGTACAGTTTTGCCAACCGATCTAGGTTGAATCTAATCTTGATTAGCAAAAAGTGTGCCGACTTCGTCAATCGATCGATAATCACCCAAATAACGTCGTAACCTTGCTGAGTCGTTGGAAGACCTACCACAAAATCCATTGTGATATGCTCCCATTTCTATTCTTGTATCTCCAACGGTTGCAATAATTTGCTTGGTCTTTGATGTTCAGCTTTAACTTTCTGACACGTTAAGCATTTCTCCACGCACTCAGCCACATCCTTTTTCATATTTGGCCACCAAAAATGATATCTAAGATCCTGGTACATCTTTATACTCCTAGGGTGAATCGAATATCTTGAGTTGTGAGCTTCACTCAGAATTTCCTCTTTAACTTTCGGTACTGGCGGAACCCAAATTTTCCCTTCGAGTCGAAGTAACCCTTCCGAATCGATTTTGAATTTGTTTTCCTCGCCTTCAGATACTTTATGTCTTATCTTTTCACAGTCTTTATCTTGAAGTTGTGCATTCTTCACCTTATCTACCAACGTTGAACCGTTTTCCACCTGAAACAACTTTTTGTTTGATTCCTTCGGATATTTAATTTCCAACTCCATCTTAGCCATTTTCGACACTAGCTTCTCCTGAGCAGTCAACATCATTAACTTCTCCCGTCCCTTCCTACTTAAGGCATCAGCAACAACATTTGCCTTTCTAGGATGGTAGAAAAACTCGCAGTCATAGTCTTTAATTAACTCTAACCATCTTCTCTGCATCATATTCAAATCTTTTTGTGTAAAGATATACTTCAGACTTTTATGGTCGGTATATATCTCACACCTGTCTTCATAAAGATAATGTCGCCAAATCTTCAGGGCAAACACCACCGCAGCCAACTCTAAGTCATGAGTCGGATACCTTTTCTATAATCTTTCAATTAACGTGATGCATATGAAATAATTCTGCCATTCTGCATAAGCACACAGCCTAGTCCTTTAAGCGATGCATCACTATACACCACAAAATTCCATGTATCATCAGGCAATGAGAACATAGGTGCTGAACTCAACCTCTTCTTTAATTCTCAAAAACTTTCCTCACACTTTCCGTCCAAACAAACTTAACCGCCTTCCTAGTTAAATTCATCAATGGAGTTGTGATCTTGGAAAAGTCTTGAATAAAATGCATGTACTAACCTGCCAATCCTAAGAAACTCCTTACTTCTAACGGTGTCTTTGGCTGATCCTAGTTTATTACAGCTTCTACCTTTGATGGATCTACTGAAATTCTGTCCTTATCAATAACGTGTCCGAGAAACTGTACACATTCCAACCAAAATTCACATTTTGAGAATTTTACGTACAACTTTTCTTTTCTCAATGTCTCCAATGTTACTCTTAAATGTTCCACATGTTCCTCCTTGGTCTTGGAATATACCAATATATCATCAATAAACACTACCATAAATTTGTCTAAGAATGGTTTAAACACCCTGTTCATCAAATTCATGAATGCAGCAAGTGCATTGGTTAACCCAAAAGACATAACCAGAAACTCATAATGACCATACCGAGTTCTGAATATTGTTTTTGGTACATCCTCTGGCCTCACCTTCAACTGATGATAACCACTTCTCAAGTCTATCTTTGAAAAATATTTTGCACCCTTCAGTTGATTGAACATGTCGTCGATTCTAGGTAATGGATACTTATTTTTAATCGTGACCTTATTCAATTCTCTGTAATAAATGCAGAGCCGTATCGACCCATCTTTCTTCTTAACAAACAACATCGGTGCTCCCCATGGCGACACACTCAGCTGAATATACTTCTTGTCGAGCAACTCTTGCAATTGCACCATTAAATCTTTCATCTTTACTAAAGCCATTCTGTATGGGGCTTTAGATATCGGGGTCATTCCTGGTACTAAATCAATCACGAACTCGATTTGTCGATCCAGCGGAAGACCCAGCAAATCGTCTGGAAATACGTCTGCAAAATCTCCTATAATCGGTATCTCCTCTAACTTCGCACTCTTTTTCTATGTATCAACTATGTAGGCTAAGTATCCCACACATCCTTATTTTAACAACTTCTTGGCTTGCAACACTCTCAGACAACTTGCTTGCCGAGGTGACTTACTGCCATAGAAAACAACCTTTGATGGAGTCATAAGGCTAACACACTTCTTTTGGCAATCAATTGCTGCTCCGTAATTGAACAACCAATCCATTCCTAATATGACATCAAATTCACCAAGTCTAATTGGTATCAAATCTACCATCATCTCGTGACCCTTTATAACCACTCTACAATTCTTATATATGCATCTAACAAGAATCACTTCCCTATTCGCAATCTCTATGCTCAAAGGATAATCTAATTCTTCCTAAGCCAAATCTAAGTTCTGAGAAAATTCATCGGATATAAATGAACAAGTAGCACCCGAATCAAATAGCACATAAGTATTAATACCATTAATCGGAATGATACCTGACACCACATCCTTTGACTGTACAGCATCTTGCACGGTCATATTAAAAGTACTCGCAGTAGGTCGGTATGACTGTGTTGGACCATTGATAGTTAATGTACCACCACCGTTGTTTCCCTTTCCTCCGCTTGTACTCCCCGTTGGCTTTTTAGGGCAATCACGAGCCATGTGATCCTTCGAACCGCAGGTAAAACATGCTCCTTTCTTTGGGCTAAAACAGTTCAGTGCAATGTGTCCCTCCTGACCACAGTTGAAACACACTCGCTTTCCCTTCAAACATACCCCAGTATAGTTCTTCCCACAAGTCGCACAAGCTTCAAACTTTTTCTTCTGCTGACTTTCTTGTCCTCTCGAGTGGAATTCTCGCTCCACTTCCTCTTCTGATTGTTACTTCCAACGTTATTTCCACCAGCCTTATTTTCATTCTCATTCTTCCTCTTTTTCTGTTCTTGATTATACTTGGTCAAGGCATCGCTTCCACCTTCCGCGATAATTGCCTTTTCCAATACAGCCACAAATGTTTTTAACTAGAACATTGAAACCTTGCTATACAGCCAGGGCTTCAATCATTTATTTGAACCTTCTTGCCTTACGCTCGTCGATATTGACTTGATAAGTGGCAAACGTTGCCAACTCGTTAAACTTTGCAGCATATTTTGGCGCCGTCATAGTTCCTTGTTTCAACTCTAGAAATTGCACCTCCAGCTGATTTTGAGAACTCGCTGGAAAGTACATTTCAAAAAACATCTCCTTCAATCAATCATATGCTATCACTCCTTGTCCCCCACGAACCTTATTTGCCTACCACATGTAGCTAGCTTCATACTTCAGCATGAATGTTACAAACGCAGTCTTCTGATCCTCGTTGACTCTAACAACGTCAAACACCTTCTCCATTTCCATGATCCAGTTTGGGCTTCCACTGGATTCATAGAACTTTGAAACTCTGGCGGTCCAACCGCTTTGAATTCCTTAAAGGTCGTGACTTGAGCTTGCAGTTGATTCGTAAGTGCTCCCGTCAATAAAGTTACTAACTGCTGAACCGGGTTAGCGTTGGCCTCGTTATTATTGTTAGTAGACCCCTCAGGAGGTGGTTGTTGATGTGGTTGTCTTCTTCTAGGAGACATTTTCTATTAAGATATACGCTTATTAGTTCATTACTCAACTTCTTGAGTATTTGAAGTTTAACTTAAACATTCTAAGATTAAAGCTATAACACATAACATTTCAAATAAACTTTAATATTTTATTCATTTATAACATTTTTAAAACATAATAAAGATAGAATAACCGCTATTAACATCCACTTTCCTGAACTAGACAAGTTTCAGGATTACATTCTCATACTATCCTTTTATTCATCTCAAAATAAGGGATTTAAAATTTATTTATTCACAATATTGACCATATATTATTATCTCTCTTATTCTTTCTATCTGGGCATATTAAGACGTCGAGAGGCTTCCCTACGTTCTTCCTCCATAATACGATACGCTGTCCTACGATCCATCACGAACCACGGCGAATCTTCAAATTGAGGTGGGTAATAAAAGAATCGATCCTGGGCCCTATCAATTGCAGAATTGAAAGCGTGATCCATCTCATTCATCTTGGCCTTCTTCACTTGGACTTTAGCTTTAGCATGGTCTACACGATGAGTCGCCTTCATCCAAGCATCCTCTACTCTTGCACGCTTAGCTAATTCCTCTTTGAAGTCATCTTTTAATTTCTCCATGTCAGTCTTCATCTTCTCGTTCACGGCCAACAGATCCTCATGCTAACCTTTTGTATGAACTAGATCCCACTCCGTGTTTCCAAGGCGTGAGTCGAGTTCCTGAATCTCCGCATCCTTATGCTCTATCGTAGCATGATGCATCTCAACCAACTCCTTCAGCTCCTCAACCTTGTCCTGTAATTCTTTGTTTCGATCATACAGTGCATCATACATCTCAGCCGATATGGAGTTTGGTGGAAACTCCACAGGATCCTCTTCCTCATCATCCTCCTCCATCTCCTCAGAACTATCTTCATCGGGATCTGTCACAGGCTCATCCTCCTGGATCAATTGTTCCCATACAACATGGATATCCCGGGGTTCGTCATCTCTAGGTATTTAAGGTATCACTTCCCTAGCTGGACTGGATCCTCCATCGTTAGACATCCTGACAACAAAATATTTTTAAGTTTATTTATTATATAACATTCTTCGATACTCGCGAGCACATAAGTTATTAACACATAGCACATAATGTCTTTTATTGTTTAGCTTCAATGGATACCTTAATCCATTCCTTAAAACTCGATAGGAGTTTGACACTACTATGTTTCTGTCTCCTTAAAGGTTACTTCCTAAGGTTTTCCAACCTAAGGTTCATAACCTAAAGCTTTGATACCAACCTGTGACACCCCCAAATCTGGGTACTCTATTCCCACAAGATTTGGTGCTCACTATCCCAAAACCATTATATCTAACTACCCATAACAACGGATAAAGACATAATTTAAATAACTTAAACAATAATCTTCCCATTAAAGGGTTACATCATCTTAAAATAATCCCAGGTAATCTAACCTTAAATTATTACATTAGTTTGCGGAATACATCATAAACTAAAACAAGTCTTCAAACATAATTCACTTAAATAAATTCTCATAAATCTTCAACACTTGGACATCTTGCCCTTTCCTTTGCTAGTAGATGGCTCATCGACTTTCTCAACTTTAGCTGCAGTGTTAAATGCAAGAGTGAGCAAACAATTACTCACTGATATAAAGAGTAGTAATGATAACAACATGAGAATGAACAACAAGTGCTGAACAATAATGAACTTGTTCTACGAATCAAAATATAGAAAACAAGTTCGAATTTAATATCTGAGGATCTTAAGACCACGAACTATGTCCCCAGTAATTAGGTTACTACCCCAACCTTAATAGTCATTTAGACTATACAGACCCTACTTAACGTACTTAAGGGGATCAGCCCTCCGTACCATGTATTGTTCATAAACATCTAAATGTTACATGTACCAAAATCCCCTATGTTAGGGTTGTTCGTCTCAGATTGAATTTAGAATTTTCGCACTAAAGAAAGTTTAGCTTGAAACTAACTTATCAGTGGTTCTAGAATTTATCAGTGGTTCTAGAATTTTAGAACATTATTCCATTATAGACTAGTTCAATCAATAAGAGTTTGCTTACTACTTAAAGGTTTAATACAACAATATAGAATTGAACAAGGTTATCTAAGTCAAAGATCGAATAATAGAAATGTATAATTGAGTAGGCCTGGTATACATGCAAAGTACTATATTCAAAAGAGTTAGAATAATCTCATTTGAATCAATGTATTAGAACAACATATACTGTCAATAATAATAACAAGACTTAGGAAAATAAAACTCGCTTGATGTAACGAATTAGATTACAAGAGCTTATACAATCATATACGAGATAAAATCAATGGACTTGCTCAACTTTACTATAAAATTTAGGAATAGAAAGCTTGCTTAACATAAAAGATAACGTAGCTATGAAACTTGCATTCATTATAAAAGAGAATGAAGTTAGGAAACTTGCTCAATAAAAGTTTAGGATAAGAAACTTGCCTTGTATGTAAGCTACACAAGTATAATAATGTTCGCCAATAATAATATATGTAAATATAACAATATATATATATATATATATATATATATATATATATATATATATATATATATATATATATATATTGTATGGTTATATTATATGTAAGAGCCCAACTTTTATGAATAAAGATGAATTTTCTATAATTATTATTTTTGAATATTATGGAGTAAATTTGATATAATGTTATAGTTGTGGGTAATATTTATAAATTTTGCAAAGTACGCAAGTTGTTATATAATATTCTATTGATCGGGGAATATTCGTTTTAACAGGGAATATTCGTACGACGGCACAATTATTGGTGGACCCCACTACGGAATTATTGTCGGATTAAGAAAATGACAAAAATATCTTTTTATAAAATAACGGCGGAAGTTTTTCCGTTAACTGTTGGAATTCCTTGTGGTTAAAATACAGTAATACGCGTTGTTGCATAGTAGCACACGGTATTGCACAGTATTTTTGAATTTTTGATTCTTACGTAAGAAGGCATTACTCAATAATTGTTACAGTAATTACTGTTCAATATTTTATTTTATTGGTTCAATAATTGCTATGTTGATATTTTATATTATTGTTGTTTCAATAATTATCATTGCACAGTATTTCCCATTATCAGATCAATAATTCATATTATTTGAATAATATTATTAGATAGCATTATTGGCAATGCCTATAAAGTTCTGTCAAGGAGAGGTTTGGTCACCTAATTGCGCGTCAGTAAGGAGAAATTCTTATCGAAAAGCCCCCTTTTTCCTGGGAACGGTCTGGTTGTCATTATTGTGATTCTGTAATATTATTTGTGAATAATTAATTATTGATTTATATGATAAGAAAATATTTATTTTATGTGGACATAAATGATGGATAGAAATATATTTATTTTATGTGGTTATAAATGAATGAATTAATGTTGAGGTGTTTTATCAGTATTTTTATCGGAATGGAGGTATTAAAAATCAAATAAGTGTTCTTAAAGCTCTATTGCGTGAATTATAATTTTGATCCGACCGTTGGATCGTTGTGATTTTTGGATATGTTATAGATATATAAGTTGAGTATATGTCCACAAATTTTAAACCGTTAAAAATTAACGTATGATTTGTTATAAATTTTATGAGGTATTGAAAATCATCCGTTTGTGGATTTCGGATATTTTCTATCTGGAATTTAAAAAAACTTAAAGCTACAAAGTTGTAGAGAAATTGATTTCATGTGGAATGAACATAAAATTCATATTTTTATGATAAAAGGGGTATTTTATATGAATTGTTGAAGTTTTGAAAATTAAATATTTTTATTAAAATTGTGGGTGGGACCCACTTTTGTTTTGAAACATGTGGGCTGCAAAAATGTTCCAAGATGGCATGCTTGGCTTTTTCAACAAAGTAGGTTACGTAGAAAGAAAAAAATATATATTATTTTATTATTTAGTCTCCTATGGCGTTCTAGCATTTTTCTATAAATAAGCGCTTAAGTTAGAATTGAAAATCACACCAGAATCAGAGAATTCTTCTTCTATGATCTTGAGCGTATTTCTTTAGAGTTTTAGAAAGTTTTGAGCGTAGAAAATAGTAATGTTTTCTTCAAGAATATCCCCGCCATACCAGTTGGAATACTCTTCTTTTCAAGGTAAGGGATGTTATTTTTTTTTAATATTCGCTTGAAATAATATTTTCTTCCATACTCTGTAGTATGTAAGTAATATTATTTCATTTCAGATTTTGAATTCTATACTCGTTTGTTAATATTTTGGCTTCTATACTCCGTGAAATTAGTAGAATATCCTTGATATTTGCGCTTCATCCAGTATCTTTTCATGAAAATATTATTCTAAGCATTCTTGATAAGTTTTAACTTTTTTATGCCGAATTACTATTCACGGGGTTATTATTCCCGAAATACTATTCACAGGGTACTATTCATGATAAAAATTAATTCATTTTCGATCCAAATTATTTTTGGTACAATATTATTCTTGAATTTTACTCCACAAAGCAGTATCATGTTGACAATTTGGACGTTATTGATTTCTGGATAAATTAAATTATAAATCTTTAAAAATTTATCCTTAAACTTGTTTTATTGAATTCTTATATCATTGTCATCATCCTCATGTTTATATTATGTTGAAAGTCATCTGTGGCCTGTAGTGCATAGATGGACTTGGTATGATTATAACCAGGGATTTTTCGGTATAATCATGACTGTAATGTTACAAATGATGTGGTAAAAATCTTCATTGGCCCGTAGTGCATTGATGGACAGTTGTTGGCATGATCATAATCATTGATGAATACACGAATATCCTTGGCCCGTAGTAATGGATAATTTATGGTTGTAATACTAATGCATATACTTAGCCGTAGTGCAGGGATGATGTGGATTATTTATTAAGCTGAGTCTCAGCGATAAAAGTGATGAAAAACCTTTTAAATAATAGAAGATAGTAAATTTTATTCTCTACTTGACTCTTCTACTGGATTGCTTGTTCCGCTACAGTTAAACTTGATGTTTGTTATATTTTATCAATTTAACACTGTCAAAGGCTAACGATAAATTATTCTGCATTATCTTAGTCATAATATTTCTTACTGGGCTAGTTGAGTTCACCTTTTTGCTTTTATTGTTCTCTTTAGGAAATAAGAACGTAGCTGAGACTAGTCGGGGAACGGAGTGACGGTCCAGATGATAGCATTAGTAGTCCTCACTATTCTATGAAATAGTGTGATAATAAATGTATTGAGGACTTATTTTGAGTTTTAATACTGTCTAGAAGACAATATTTGTATTAAAACTCACAGCTCATGTTGTATATTTAAGATTGTATTTGAATTTTGTACCATGTATTTGGCGACTTAAGATGGGTGATGTATACCTATTTTGGGGGCGTCACAGTTGGTATCAAAGCTTAGGGATATGATCCATGGCTAAGATGTGAGACTAGAACTAGGAGGAGAGAGACGGGGAATTCTTTCGTTAGTATGACCTACCTAAGTTTATTTGGTATTTAATTGGTCGGTCAGAGTATAGGAATAATATGTTGCATGCCAATTAACCCTTATTTTGTGGCAGTATTTGAAAATGACATCCGAGAATATTGAGAATAGCAATGAAGCACAGGAGACCGTTGAGTCACCTCAGATCAATACCCAGGATAATGTGCAACAGGAAGACAATAATCCTCAGTTAAACAACAACGATCAAATAATGAATGATGGAATGTTCAGAGGCTTTATGCAATTCATGCAACATCAGGCGAGAGCGGCTCCTGTCCAAAATATAGGTGGAAACACTGGAAACTCTCAAACGGTCACCGCTAAACAGTTCAAGGAGCTGGGACCACCGGAGTTTTTTGGAGAGCCAAAACCACTTAAGGCAGAGACGTGGATAAAACAAATCAACAAGATATTTCATGTCTTGGGATGCTCCGAGGAGCAAAAGGTTCCATTTGCCACCTTCATGTTACGGGCAGAAGCAGATTACGGGTGAGAATCTGTAAAGCGTACTCTACCTGCCGCACTGAAGATGTCTTGGGAGAAGTTCCAAGAACTATTCAACGACAAGTACTTTTCCGAAAGTATTCGTCACATGAAAGAGGTAGAGTTCATTAAATTGGAGCAAAACAACATGACCGTGTCACAGTACGAAGCCAAATTTGTTGAGTTGTCCCGGTTTGCGTCCCACTTAGTTGATAACAAGGAGAGAATGACACGGATGTTTCTAAGAGGTTTGAAACCTGAGATACGCCAATACTTAATTTCTCACAAACTATGTTTGTATTCATATGTTGTAAATAGGGCTCAGTTATTGGAGCGTGATAACGAGTCAACCCAACTAAGAGAGAACAGCCGCAAAATGATAATACCAGTGGTAGCAGTCATCGAAGTGGTAACAACAAACGTGGAGGCGAGGCTGTAACAAAGTTCAATCAAGAGAAGGCAATTCTTGCTGAAGGTGGAGGCGAGGCTGTAACAAAGTTCAATCAAGAAAAGAAAAAGAAGAAAAATGAAGTGGAGATTAAGAATGGAGGTGGTAGTAGTGGAAACGACAACAACTGTTAGGTTTGTAATATTCATGAACGCAATCAAATTGCACAAAGTAAGCGAAAACATGATAAAATAGAGTTTTAATATTTTACAAACCATATACCCGTATCATCCTTTATGCACAATTATTAATTAAACGAAAAGAAGAAGAACAAGAATCATACCCTTGAAGATCCGAGCTTCCTCAGGTACAAGTTCACCTCCAATCCTTTTCACGTTCAACTTGAATCTACCGGGTTTGGTTCCTTCCTTTGATCAACATTAGCCACCCAAGTGTTTGGCCTCTAGAGGTGATCCACCAAGGAAGAAGAAATATTCAAGAAGAAGGGTAGTTGGCTAAACCCTAGTTTTCTATCTCTATAGAAAAAGAATGTACTCTCCAACAATTGGAATCACGTCTGTTGTGAAAAAGTCAACAACTCTACACCCATAATAAGACTCCTCTTATTTATAGATGTAGGCAACCCTCCTTAACAATTAAGGAATTAGGTTTTATTTTAATTAATTAAATTGTTATAATTAATTAGGCTTCCAATCTTATTAGGAATAATTAATTAAAATCTTTTAATTAATTTAACCTCCAAATCTTATTATGAATATATGAGAGTACTTTTATTAATTAATTTCCAAACTCCTTTAGGAATTAAATAATAATAATAGTAATAATAATAATAAGACTCCTCTTATTAATTTATACTTAATATTTTCAAAATATTAAATAATAAATATTAAGCTATTTAATTTATTCTATCACCATAGATTAAATTAAATATACTTAACTTATTATTACGATTATGTCATTAACTTCTTAAATAATTATTCTTCCTTTTATGGTGTGACTCTATAGGTTCTCCATATTAAACCGGTTGTGAATAAATCAATTAGAACAATTCTAATCTTATTTAAATAAATAAATAAAACAATTAATTTATTAAATAAATAATATTTATTCTACAATAAGGATAAACCTCCCTAGCGATCAACGACTTTCCAGATAATATAGATTTTAACAGTAATCATAAAAGAACCTTTGAGTAAATAGTTACCGTACAATTCAATCCTTCCACCATACAATGTCCCAATTAAATATAAGACATGAAATTACTGTCAAGTCTTATTTTATTTAATTATATGTATTTCGACTCTTAAATGCACAATCCCAAATAATGCAAATTAGAAACTCCTTTCTAATTTCATTCTGCCTTGGCCAAGGACTACTGGGTTGTCATTTATCGAATCACATAGGACATTTCTCTTCTTTTACTAGAAGCGGTAGATTCTTTATTAATCATACATTATCTCCATGTACAACTTATTATACCCAAGCATACCCTTTGATATACCCTAAGGGTCTTAAGGAATAAGTCAAAGTATAACTCATAATACACAAGATACTATGATGATCTCAAGTCCAAGGATCACTTGTACTACTATCACTACAGGAAAGACAAGTAAAACTCCATTAGGTATTCCTTAGCGAGTCACGTTCAGTGAACTTATTTTCTAATAAGCACCTACATACTTGCTTTAGTATCTCCACACAAATGATTATGAGATCAATCATCATCATCCAATGAGCAAGCAACGTATGTACCAATCTATCCGGATTTACTAATCCCCAATTTAGTAATCCAACGATTGGGAACTATTTTAGTTTTAAGCTTTCTAAGAATTTAGATCTCATTAGAATGATCATCATCATTATTCTAAAATCATTACTTAGAACTATGGGTTTATCACATATTATAAAACGGCATCATGTAGATAATTAAAAGTCTTTAATAGATTAATACTTTTTATTAATAAATGAAGAAGATTGTTACAAAGTATATGCTTTATCATCAAACATGATTGGCTTGTGTGCATACTACTTTCAACAACAATTTGAAGAGAAAATGGAATGGAAATAGGGGCGCTGGAAATCAGCAGGGTAACCATCAAAATAAGAAGTTCGAAGCATGTGCTACTTGCGGGAAGTTTCACAAGGGTGTATGTTTACTGGGAAACGAGTATGCTATAACTGTGGCCAGGAGGGTCACATCGCCCCAAATTGCAGTCAGCCCAAGAAGAACGTTTGCTTCACGTGCGGATCCAAGGATCACTTTGCTCGTGAGTGCCCGAAGAAGAAGGCTGGAGAGACAACAGGAAGCAAGGGAGGTAGCAGTGGAGGTACATGGGCCATTGTTGGACCAACGGCATCAAACAAACCCACAGCCAGAACCTTCAACATGACTGTGCAAGATACTGTGCAATCAAAAGATGTGGTGTCAGGTATTATCCCAATCAATGATATTGATGCTTATGTATTATTTGATTCGGGTGCTACTTGCTTGCTTATATCTGATAAATTTGCTAAGAGGTTATGATTGCCTAGTAAAGAATTGAATTTCCCTTTAAACATAGAAATTACGAATAAGAAAGTAATTCCTATTAGGTTCGTATACAAGAACTGTAGGGTGAACATTAAGGGGAATATCATGATGGTAGATTTAATCCCGATTAGACTTGGAGAGTTTGATGTTATTTTGGGAATGGATTGGCTGTTCAATTATGGAGCGATAATTGATTGCCGAAAGAAATGTGTAAACCTTATGACTCCATCAAAGGTAGTTTTCTATGGTAGCAAATTACCTAGACAAATGAAATGTTTGATGATTATGCAGGCCAAGAAGTTGTTGAGTCAAGGCTGTGTGGGTTATTTAGCTTACTTAGTCGATACTCAGATGAAGGGTGTGAAACTGGAAGAGATACCAGTGGTTAGGGAATTTGTAGATGTGTTTTCAGAAGATTTGTCAGGACTTCTGCCTGACAGAGAGATTGAGTTCGTGATAAATTTAGCGCCAGGAACAACACCGATATCAAAGGCCCCGTACAGAATGGCTCTGATAGAGATGAAGGAACTGATGGTACAACTGCAGGAGCTGCTAGATAAGAAGTATATTCAACCAAGCATATCATCGTGGGGAGCACCGATGTTATTCATGAAGAAGAAGGATGGGTCAATGCGTCTTTTCATTGATTATAGGGAGTTAAACAAAGTCACTATTAAGAATAAATATCTGTTGCCTAGAATAGATGACTTGTTTGATCAGTTGAAGGGTTCTAAATACTTCTCAAAAATAGATTTGAGAAGTGGGTATCACCAATTGAAGGTAAGGAAGGAGGATATACCTAGAACGGCATTCAGAACTCGGTATGGACATTACGAGTTTCTGGTGATATCTTTTGGTTTGACCAATGCCCCTGCTGCATTCATGAATTTGATGAACAGGGTGTTTAAACCATTCATAGACAAGTTCGTAGTGGTATTAATCGACGACATTCTGGTGTATTCCAAAACTCAAGAAGAACATGTGGAACATTTAACGTTTGACATTGGAGACACTAAGAAAGGAAAAATTGTATGCAAAATTCTCTTAAGTGTGAATTTTGGTTAAATCGTTTTCAATTTTTGGTATATGTGATTGACAAAGATGGGATTTCAGTGGATCCATCAAAAGTGGAAGTTGTAATCAATTTGAAACAACCAAGGACACCATCGGAGGTGAGGAGTTTCTTGGGACTGGCCGGTTATTATAGACGATTTATTCAATATTTTTCCAAGATTGCTACTCCGTTACAAATTTGACAAGTAAAGCTGTAAAATTTATTTGGACGGAGAATTGTGAAGAAAGTTTTTAAGATTTGAAGAAGAAATTAAGTGTGGCACCTGTGTTGTCATTACCAAATAGTATAGGAAACTTTGTGGTGTATAGTGATGCCTCACATAAAGGATTAGGATGTGTCCTTATGCAGAACGGCAAAGTTACTCATGATTGAATTGGCTGCAGTGGTATTTGCTCTAAAGTTATGGAGACACTATCTCTATGGAGAAAAATATGAGATTTACATAGGCCGTAAGAGTCTGAAGTATATTTTCACTCAGAAGACCTGAACATGCGTCAAAGAATATGGATGGAATTGATAAAAGATTACGATTGTGAGATCTTTTTTCATCCAGGCAAAGTGAATGTGGTTGTAGATGCTTTGAGCAGGAAAGGTCGGGAAAAGTTGATGCTGATAACCACTCAGGAGGAACTTATTTTAGTAATGACAAAGCTAGAGTTGGAAAAAAAATTTCCAAAAGAATTCGACGAACGACTATTCCAGATAGAAGCTGGTCCAACTTTAGTGGACAAGGTGAAGAATGCTCAACTACAGGATGCAGAATGCAGAAAAATAAAGGAAGGTGTGAACGAAGGAAAAGACATGAAATACAATATTGATACCAAAGGGTTACTGAGATTCGAGGGAAGAATCTGGGTTCCAGCAGTATCAGATATTAAAGAAGAAATCTTGACCGAAACTCATAATTCAAGATACTCGATTCATCTAGGAAGTACGAAGATGTATCACAATTTACAACGTCATTTTTGGTGGCCAAACATGAATAGAGATGTTGCAGAATGTGTCGCGAAATGTTTGACATGTCAAAGAGTCAAAGCTGAACATCAAAGACCAAGTGGATTACTTCAACCATTAGAAATACCGAAATGGAAGTGGAAACACATCACAATGGATTTTGTGGTGGGTCTTCCAACTACTCAAAAAGGATGCGATGCGATTTGGGTGATAGTGGATAGACTGACAAAATCAGCACACTTGTTGCCAATAAAGATTAGGTTAAATCTTGATCAGTTGGCAAGATTGTACGTTAAAGAGATCGTTTCAAGACATAGAGTGCCAGTGTCAAATAGAGATCCGCGATTCACGTCAAACTTTTGGAAGAGACTACAAGAATGTATAGGAACACAATTGCGAATGAATACGGCTTATCATCCGCAAATAGATGGCCAAAGCGAACGAACGATCCAGACATTGGAAGATATACTGAGGGCATGCATCATGGATTTCAAATGGAGCTGGGAAGAACATTTACCATTGATGGAATTCGCCTACAAAAATAGTTACCACGCGAGCATCGGCATGCCACCTTACAAAGCATTATATGGCAGAAAGTGCAGAACTCCACTGTGCTAGGATGAAGTCGGTGAACGCCAACTGTTAGGACCAGAACTGGTACAACAAACTGCTGAGGTTGTCAAACTCATTAGAACAAGATTGGTAGCTGCTTAAAACAGACAGAAGAAGTATGCTGATCAACACAGAAAAGATCGTGCATTCGACGTAGGAAATTACGTATTCCTAAAAGTTTCTCCTTAAAAGGGAAAAATTCGTTTCAGTAAAAAGGAAAAGCTAAGCCCGAGATTTATTGGACCCTTCGAAGTGCTGCGAAGAGTTAGAGAAATGGCTTACGAGGTAGCTCTACCTCCAGAGTTGGAAAATGTTCACAATATTTTTCACATTTCGGTATTACGACCGTATAGACCCGATTACAATCACGTGATCGAGTACGAACCGTTGCAGTTTTATAAAGACTTGTCGTATAAAGAGGTTCCTATCCAGATAGTCGACAAAAAAGAACAAGTGCTCAGGAATAAAGTTATACCTTCTGTGAAGGTGATTTGGAGGAACCACAATGCTGAAGAAGCAACGTGGGAATTCGAAGATAAAATGATGAAAGATTACCCTGAGTTATATGTTTAATTTGTGTCTTCGATTCTGGGGACAGAATCGTTGTAAGTAGGAAAGATTGTGACGAATGATTTGTTTGAATTGTGATTCTGGGGACAGAATCCTTGTAAGAAGGGAAGGATGTAACAATCCAGAATTTTAATTATAATTTTAAATATTTATTAAATTATATAAATATTTAATGGATGTGTTTATCGTTGAATAAATATTAATTGATTTGATTTGATTTGGTTAATTATTTGTTAAATAAATAATTAAGGAAGTTAGTATTATGAGATAGTATTCTAATTTAATTTAATAATTAAGTTAGAGAGTTTGTAATGATTAAATGAAATATTATAATAATATTTTAATTTGATGTGTTAGTTGATTAAATAAAATTATAATTATGAAGAAAATTATTATTATGTTGTATTGATTTATGGGGTGAATTAATCTAATAAATTGGTATTAGAATTAATTAAATTAAGTATAAAAACTTAATTAAATAAAGTGTTATAAATAACTATATTATAAAGGAGTTTAATTTAGTTTTGCCAAACAAGGCTTAAAGATATATTAAGTGTTTAATTTTAAAGGGTTTTGTCAAACGGAGCCTTATGGCTTTTGAATTTCTTTTGGATTTTGAATTTTAATAATATAAATTAAATAAACAAAATATAAATAACATATAATTATTTTTGGTATCTGATAACTTATTAGTATATTAAATATAGCGTCCGTTTTAGACGTTTTAGAATCGTACGATGGTTTTAATTTAGTTTACGTATAGTGTAATTGGCTTAAGCCTAAGAAAAGAAAAGAAGCAAAGTTACAGAGAATTTGAGAGTGTTTGAGAGAGAAAACGCTGGGATTCGAAAGTAGAGTTTTCAAGCGATTCTTTTCTTAAGCAACAAAAGGTATGTTCATATGACCTTAATATATGTACGTATATATGTTTTACGTCATGCATGCCTAAAGTCTCTGTGTTCTTCACTATAGTATAAAGTTTCTACAAAATTGTGCATACGTTCTTTATAATGGTGATATATATATATATATATATATATATATATATATATATATATATATATATATATATATATATATATATATTGTATGATGAGCATATATACGTATATGAGTGTATGAATTACGTCAAAAAAGAAAGAAACTAGTTTTACAGTAAAATTATATGCATGAACATGTTTTATAGGATAACAAAATTAGTATGTGATTGTATGCTAATTGTAAAATATAACTGTGATTATGTTAATTGGGTAAGAAATAGAGAGAACTTAATTCAAAGGAATCAAATTGGTTTATAATTGTGCCGTGTTCACTGTGTCAAGAAATATCAAACATGGAGTTTTGGTTTTAAAACAGTGCTTTCAAGGATTTAATTTTCTTAAATTGTTGTTTAAGTTGTGCTAAATTAGTATATGTATGATTGGTTATGGTTATGTGTAAATTAGATAAATTATACGTGTTAATTTAGCTGCTAGAAACTGTTAAACAGACAGAAATTAGTTTTCATGCTCGGTTCTGTAAGTTTTGGTGCCTCGATGCCAAAATCAGAGCCGCATCCCAGGACCTCGCGCCGCAGCGCCGAATTCAGCGCCACAGCACCAACTTCGTGCCGCAGTACCTCTGTCTTGCTTAGGAAGCACGCCGCAACGCCAGCATCGCGCCGTAGCGCCGCCGGTTTGCAGAAAGTCCAGAAATGACTTTTGTTTTGCACAAAAGTCTGTAATTATTGATGTAATGCAATATGATGATTGTTAGACATGTAATTTTGTTATTTTGGTATGATAGTACTAAGTATGAGCATGGAATTAACACTTAACGAGTGTTATTATTATTATTTTACTAATGTAAGTTGATTATGTGATTAAAAATCAAACCTTACATGATTTATATACTTATTTATATATAGAATGTTGGTAGTAACTAATTATGTCATTATGACATATATATATATATATATATATATATATATATATATATATATATATATATATATATATATATATAGGGTATTGTGATTCGTTTTGTTATAGTTTAGCCTACAAGCAAGGCAAGTTCCTTACCCTATCTCGATTATGATTACGCAAGTTCTCTAAATCTATTGTTGTGCAAGTTTATTGTATCTAGCTTATTTATGTTTATGCAAGTTCTCTAACTAAATCTCGAGTTATTATTTTTCAAGCACGTTAGTGGATAATTATTATTGATGATTCCACATCTAGTATTATTATTGAATATTCGCATTAGTGCAATTTTTTTTTCTAACTCTACACTTTCGTTGAGCTAGTTCTATTATTGCATCGCACAAGTTTTTCTAAACCTAAACTTGTTATTTTAGCATGCAATAATCTTCATTCTGATGAAAAAATTTTATCGTTCAAGTTACTACTTATTATGCATGCTTAATATTCAATTCTAAGATGTTAACCTTAGCTTAATGTTGTTCAAAGATAGGTATGTTATATTATTCAACACTTATGCTATTAGATTATTCTTAAAGCATAAACTTAGTATACAATGTTGATTCAATTATGGTTTATTCTGTAACATAGAGTTGTTACCTTTTTATTCAACTAATTCTTAGTTGATGACCGTTGAATTCCAAATTACCCTTGAAACATATTCAAACCAAACTTACGTTGGTGCGGACTTGTACTCTAAATACTGAGATGAACAACCCTTTTATTAGGGGATAATTTACGCTTAGCGTTGAAATGTTTGTGCACAATACATTGTACGAAGGGCTGATCCCCCTAAGTACGAGGAGTCCTTATAGTCTTATGGCTGTTAAAGTTTAAGTTGAAAGATTACTTATAACTGTGGACATAGTTCGTGGTCTTAGGACCCTCAGATATATGATTCAGAATTTTGATTATCTTTAATAGAACATATTGTTCAATTCTATTGAGCCTATTATTTGGCAATTGTTGTAAAGATTTATTCATTATCATTTCAAGTGAGCGTTGTTTGCTCACTCTTGCTTATATAACTATTACAGCTAAAGTTGAGAAGGTCGATGTACCTAGCACCCGTAAAGAAAAGGGAAAGATGAAAAAGTATTGAAGACTTATAATCATGTTAATATTTTATTATAAGACTTTATTTTAATGATTGTAATGGAGTTATTTAATTTTCCGCATTTGAATGATTGTATGTAAAGGTTAGATAACCTGGGAGATTTTATTAATGTAATCCTTTATGGAAAGGTTTATTATTCAATTTTATTATGATTGGGTAGTTAGATATGAATGCTTTTATAAAGTGAACACCAAATCCTGAGGGAATGAAGTACCCGAATTTGGGGGTGTCAGAGCTAGACTATAATTGATAAATATTTTAAGATTCTCCATGAAGCTATGCTTATTAGATTTCTTTTAATTTTAACTCTTGTGATAGACTGAGTTAAACAACCCTTTCAATAGGGGACATTTTATCGGAGACTATAGTTCCAAATTATGTTGTTTCATTAATATGTTTGTGCACAATACATAGGTACAAAGGGTTGATCCCCCTGCATAAGGAGATGGTCGTCCATAGTCTTTGACTAATAAAGATTAAGGTTGAGATACTTGAAACTTGGGATATAGTTCAATGGTCTTGTGACCCTCAGTTACTTGTTTAAATCATTTATCATAAATCTTTGAAATGAAAGTTCCTTGTTTCAAAAGACTTTACAGAACTCCTCAGTTGAAGCTTGATTTTATCCAAATGATACTCCTGTCAGTTATTAAGCTATTAATTGTGTCCTTATTAACTATTTTACTTAAATAGTATTACTTGCTGGGTAATTTTATTTCTCATTCTTGCTAAATGAATTTCAGTTAAAAACGAAAAGGTTGGAGGTCATCATCTGATAAGGAAAAAGGAAAACTGCAAGAGTAATTGTATAGTTAACTATAACTTTTGTAATATATCAAGTAACAATGTAAATAGATATGTAAATAGATATTTTTGGATGTGATGTAATATTTTTGGTATCATGTTATGTAATGCTAAAGGATAGACAACCTGGAATACGTTGATGTATATATTATATTTTTTAAAGACTGTTGTAATAATATATGTTATCGAATGTGATTGGGTAGATTAGCAAGTGATGTAGATGATCGTGAGCACTGAATCTGAGGGTAAAAGATACCCGAATTTGGGGGCGTTACACTCTACGAATTGAAGACTCTTCTGAACCAGTAAAAGATCTTGAAGAACTCAGACAATAAGGCACAATGACTGATGTTCCAACTGGAAGTAGATGGTAAAAAGTTCACACCCAAAACCTGATTATTGGAGATCCCAATGCTAGAATCAGGGCTAGGTATGCTACTCAAAATGAATGATTCTTCCTAAGCTTTCTCTCTTAGATGTAGTCAAAAAATATTAAAGAAGCTCTAGAACATTCAAGTTGGATCGAAGCCATGCAATAAGAGCTGAACTAGTTTGAAAGAAGTAGAGTATGGCGATTAGTTTCGAGACTTAGAGATCATCCAGTCGTCGGCACCAAATGGGTATTCAGGAATAAGATGGATGAAGATGGGGTGATAATAAAGAACAAGGCAAGATTGATGGCTAATGGATATTCTTCAAAAGAAAGAATTGAATATGATGAAGTTGCTATGATATGCTACCCATAGGAAGTTCAAAGTATTTTAGATGGGTGTCAAGAGTGCTTTTCTTAATGGAGAACTTCAAAAAGAGGTCTACGTTGAGCAACCTCTAGGTTTCATCAATCCAACTTGTTATTTTCGAAAGGCACTTGTAGATCTAAAAGGGGGGTTGAATAGGTCTTTTAAAATTTCTATTGATTAAAGGAGTATTACCAAATATTTAATAATTAAATTGATTAAGCACAACATAATGTCTTTTGGAAAACCCCTTGAATATCTAAAAATAAATATCAGTTCTAATAGATTGAAAGATAAATAAATTAGCAGGTAAGAAACAAAATCAACAATCAAAGACATATGCAATTTTAAGTGGTTCAGAGACTAAATAACTCCTGATCCACTCTTCTACTTCTCGAGTAGAAAATTCACTAAAGGTTTAGTCTCACAGACAAGGACACTTTGCCCTATTCAAGCCCCATAGAATTAGATATTTAGTTACAAAGATAAGGACTTTTAACCCTCTTCAAGCCCCGCAGACTTGGATATTTAGTCACAAAAACAAGGACTCTTAGCTCTCAGGTGCTCTAATGATTGATGATTGATGTTTGTTGTGAGATGCTGTGTAACGCTCCGAAATCCGGTCTATCTTTACACCCGGATTTCGTACGTCACGAGTACATCATTCATCCAACATACATCATTATATACTAAAATATAATAACAGACACTCTCAAATCCCAGGTTCTAGAAACCTTATAACCTCTTTCATTACAAATAATGATAATTACATTATTTATTTCATCTTACAAGAGTGACTTTTATCCACCACCAATGATACATAACAGTTCATTAGACTAGTCTATAATTTGATTTCATCTTTCTACATTACAAGTCTTCACTTTATTTTCTCTCTAAGTCACATTCTGAATGACACTTCATCTGGATACCGTCAGCTTGATCTTTACGAGATCCTTAAGTTCTTCTAACCTTGTTCGCTGAAAATGTTTTTCATTTAAAGCAAGTGTGAGCATTCAATTGCCCAGCAAGTCATAACAGTTGAACAAACAACTTCAAGAGTTTAAACATTTCTTTAGAACTTCGATAACTGAACAAAGGTTATGAAGCAGCTTGAATAATAGGAATAGTCTCGATTCCTATCATTTTAAAATAATATTCACTTTCACTTTGAAATACTTTCATTCTTCTACATTTTTTATACACATCATGTCTGGCTAGAATCATTAGCACAGACTTAACAATAATGGCTCATGTATAAACAGAACATACTTGTATTGAACAGCTTAATCACAGAACAGTTCATATCATAGAAACACCAAAGTGTTCAAATTGTGGCACAAGGCCTCATACATACTAACACCTTGTACATACATCGCACATATGCACATGGACAAGACTTCTCAAGTTTGACATCTGAGAAGTTTAAGAAACTAGCATTCATTTATAATATGAATGAAGTTAGGAAACTTGCCTTATGCACAGCTACAGCTTACGCTGAAATGCCCAATCCAATTCCTATATAACACATAAGGAGAAAACATAAACACCAATTAATCATATATTGAACTTACGCATTGGTTTACTTAACTTTACTTCTTAGGGTTCGCGTTCTTGCAATATAAGTTTACGCGACTAACTTCCTTTACCAGTTTACGGCTTTATGACATACGGAGATGTTTTACTCAAACGTTTATCATCTTGGATGATTTACATTCTTATCTTCTTCTTATAACTTCTATAGGACTCAGCACACATCGCTTCTCTGCTAGTAGTCCATATGGTACTCTGAGTGGTTTCCCACAAATAACCAACAAACAAGTTTCCGTCTCATCTACACTGCCATCATAGTGAGTTAGATCGGTTGCCAGTTTTGTATATATCTTAGCTCTCTGAAGGAATTGTTTAGCCCAGCTCCCATATGTCAACCATCAAATGTTACGATTATACAACAACCTAACTTATCTTAACTTATCCGAACCATTAAACTTAATGTTCGTTAAATCAATTTCTTATTCTTTACGGCTTTCTGGCAACTAAATGCCATACCTCAGGATTCACTCCTTATCTGACTCACATTCGGCTTTCATTAATCTTCTTACCGTTCACAACGGCTTTCTTGATAATTCATATCTTATTTAATACTTTCGTTATCCCTTACATGAACCCCATGTTCATTACTTGTTCTTAGTGTCGAAGCCATACTTATCATTGTATGCTAAGATCGGTTGTTCATCGCAACAACATTGTGTTTACGGCATCTATACGCTTTACACTTATCCCTCATTACCACAACATAACATCGAAATGTTATTCATTACCTTTGTCGCTCAACGTCTAAGGAATCACAACCATAGCAATCCCTCACGTTCGTTCATTGCGACTACGGTCCCCGGACATCGGTTACGTAACCCGCGCCTACAATCTTTGTCTTTTAATCTTGTTTAATCTTTCCGTTCAACCTTTACTACAGGTTTAATTCACTAAATTAAGTGTTACATTAGTTGAACATTATGTTCTTTATCTTCCCTTACGTTCCCCCAAGAGTTGAGCAATTAAAAGCTCATCTCTAGCTTTTCCTCTACACTGGCGTTGCGTCCCCACTCTCTCCTTTAACTCTCACACTGCGGCGTGAGTTAGCATTACTTGGCTCCTCGGTCTGGTGCTACAGCACCACATAACAAGGCATGGGTGGCGCCGCGGCGCCAAGCCTTAACCCTAGAAAATTTCTCTAAGTGTTAAATCCAATTTGAGACGCTTACTTCCCGATCTCATAACTTCTTCGTTATAACTCAGAACGAGGTCATTCCAAAGCCATTCTCTCCCTTATCTTACGTACTTCAATACCCCTTAGATAGAACTTTGTTCTGAATCCATTAACATGCTATTCAATTGGCTTAATCTTCACCCTTTATTCATTTTATATTTTTAACGCTCTTCGTTTGTTCGTCCGTAATTCGGTCATCCGAACTCGAAACTTGTTCGTTCTTGAGTCCACAACTCATATTTTCTATGTTCTCTTGCTTTCCTATGAAACCTTACACGTTCGGGTTCATTTACTAACTTTCTTATTCTCATTTGTCTTTTACAAAATTTTTGGCATAACTTCGTTATAGCTAAGTTTTAATCTGTTCTTCATGAACGTTTCTACCGTTCCTAACCAAGCAATAAGCAACTAACTTATACGTGATGGTTTTAAACTTATCCATCAATAACAATTATACTACGATAGTTTTAAATTTGTCTATCAACAACGTTCTTCGTGTTCTTCACATGTTCTTCGTGTTCTTCGTTCGTTCTTCATTTTAATCAATATTTTGGATTACAATTTAACTTTTTATTGGAATTTAATGTTATAAAACACCATCCCTTACTTATTTCACCTACTTATTCATATAATCCACCCGGATCATTCTAATTCATTACGAATCTTATACTTCCTTAAGAAATTTACAAACTAAACTTCAAATTCTTATTTCTTCTTTTCTGAATGATTTCAACCATATGAAATCATTCCTAACATTATTACTTCTTATTCTCATTAAGTTATGTTATTAACATATAGGACTTAAAGAGAAATTAAATTCGACTAGGTTTTAGGTTACCTCTCTTCTTTATTTTTCTTCCGCTAGACAAAGCCGGCGATTCGCAAGCTTTTTTATTTCACGATCACTTTCGATCCGATCATTCATGCTCATGCTCTTCCTTCTCCCTCTTCTTTCGAGCTCTCTCTCTCTCTCTCTAAGATGTAGGATTTTCAAAATCCCATCAAATGAACATAAGGCTCCCTATTTATAGAAAATCTAAAGCTAGGGCAATTTGGTCATTTCACCCCCTTAACTTCCTTACTATTCAAGGCTTAGCCACCAAGTTTACTTAGCCTCCACACTTACTTAACCATTAAGTCTTCTTAGCCCTTAAGTTTACTTAGCCCTTAAGTATTCTTAGCCTTTAAGTATTCTTAGCCTTTAAGTTTACTTACTCCTTAAGTTTACTTACCCCTTACTCCATCTCCTTACTATTCACGAAACTTAGCCTGTAAGTTTCATGGTTTCGTATTTCGGGTTTCGTTCGACAATTTCAAAAACTAAAATTCTCGAAATTCAAATATTTTTAGATATTTCGTCTTTCCTTTACCGATTAACTTTTACGTATTCTTCGAATTTCTGAAAAACACTTTTTGACGTTAAGCTTTTTCCTCCACATTTTCCCCTAACGTAGCTAAACGAGTGAAAAGTACATAGCAGTATTTTTCATCGTTTTTATTTAGTCCGATTTCTGCACGTTTTTTGAGAAAAACTTTTATCGGCTTACTTAACTTTTCACGACATATTATCGTCAAATCTTTCGACAAAATGTCATTTCAACATACCGAACTCTCAAAAAGGCTTAGGTTATTCAAACCCTAACCCTTAGGGTTTCGTCGAGTGAATAGTGCCTATTTCGTCTTTTTTTCCAAAAATATTTTTGTTCTCGGAAAATTTTTATTTTTGTCTTAAAAATTCTTACTCGTTCAGTCTAGCTCGTAGCCAGAATCCTCCCGACTTATAATCATCCTAGGTTCTAGAACGATTAATAAACACATAACACAGAATAGTATAAATAAAAATTTATTTTATTAATAACTAATTCTTTAAACTTAAATTCTGAACAATCTGGATTCTCCGAATTGTTACATGCTGCTAAGTTTGCATTAATCTTTTCTTCTCAGGTACTTAGAAGCTCGAACTATGTATTCTGGATCGTTGAGTTTGTTCTTCGACTTTGACAGAGTTTTTGGCTTTTTATCAATGTTCGTCACTATTTAAGTTGAATTCTTGTAGCCTTTTATACTTTGCTATGAAATCTTCTCATTGCAAAATGCTTGTTGGTGCATTTTTTCTGGATTCTCTAACAAGCCTTAAAACTTGCTCAAAAATCTCTCGTCGCTCAATTTTTTAACTTTACGTTCTTAACGTTTTAAATTTTCAATTCTTTGTAATTTACTCCTTGAGCCTATCGCTCTGTTTTACTTATGTCTATATTTCCCCCATAAAATATTCGTTATTCCCAATCATTAGTTACCATTAACAATTCATTCAGAAATCGTATTAAACTATAATTTAAACGTTTAGCGTCTTTTATTAATTTTTTGCCACAACTTCGTTATAGCTTTTTTTAAATTCATTCCACTTGGAATACTTCCTCGGACATTAAAACTAACTTACGAATGATAGTTTTCAACTTGTCCATCAACAACATACAAAAGATAGTTTTAAACTTTCCCATCAACAATATACAAAAGATGATATTAAATTGTCCATCAACAACAATTACTAACTTTTAAACTATGAATTATAATTCAATTAGCTCATTTATTCAATAATTACTATGTTCTTCTAAAACTTGAGATATATATTTGATTATTTCAGCATACTAAATTGTAAAATATTTAAACTGGTTTTTTAAAGGAAACTGAATTACGTATTTCAGCTTATTGAAATAAGCAAAAGTTTTGATGTAAAATAAAAATTGACCATAGTTGTTCGAACACATATTCAACCCCCCCTTCTAGGTGTGCCTATTTAAATTTCAAAGGTAGATGTCGTTGAAGAAGAAGAAGAAGAAGAAGACTCTCGAGGATCGGTTGCTCCTTAGGTTTGTAGAACTCCTGATCAACTGAAGGAGAAGAAACAGAAGTTGGCAAAGACAGCTATCCAAGAAAGTCAAGAGGATGTTCAAAAAGAAATACAAACCTCTGAGCAAATTAAAGATGCAAAAGTTGTAATTCTTCCTCTATCCAAGATGATCCCTGTAACGATCCAGAATTTTAAATTATAATATTAAATATTTATTAAAATATAAATATTTATTTGATGTGTTTATTGTTGAAATTGATGAGATAAATATTTTATTGATGTAATGGTTGCTAGTACGAATTCGTTATTGGTGTCATGCATATTCATCATGAACCATCCATACACCAACAATCACTTCGATTAACAAACTATAAAGCTTAAAATAAAGAAAAATTAGAGTTCTTCGTTCTTACCATTTGATTTTTAGTGTTCTTAGCCGACGATTGGTTTGATCCAGCATTTCCACGTCTTTCTATGTATAATACCCGAGCTCTCACTTCCTCTCATAAATTTTCTAGAGTTTTCTCTCTTAAAATGGTGAATTGGTGAAAAAAGGAAAAGAAATGAGCTTGGTATTTATAAGAAAACCAAAGTGAGGGCAATTTAGTCTTTTTCCTATTTTTAATGGCTAATTACGCTTATGCCCTTGGCATATTCTTAGAATATGTCGTCCTTAACTTTTAAGAATGGAATATGCTTTGGCATATGCTTTATTAATCTTATCACTTGGAATATTGTTCGTCGATTTCGCAACCGATAAACACGCGCGGTCAACAAGTAATATAATGATAAGAGAGTTGTCGAACCCATGAGGAATTTTCTCTAATGATTAACCAAGTACTAACTTTATATCGCCTCAGTCTTATTTAAACAGTTGATTAAAATGATAAATTATGATTACAATTAATCAAAATAACAGAAAAATAAAATATAGATAAATAGATAAAGAGCTAAGAACACTATATCCATACACAAGCATTTTGTCAAACACTTGGTGTGCATCACTTTGTTTACATCTCTTAACTCTCTTTATGATCATGGCGGCCACTATGAATTGACAATACATAAATTATGCATAACATAATCACATGCCCTTATATTTTTGGTCTAAATCCACAATTCATTTTCCAATTTCAAATAGATTACCAAACTAATTTCCAATTCCTTAACAATTAAGCATTAAGCACGAAATATAAAGAACCAATTCGTATGACACCAATCAAAAGGAAAACAAATTAGAAGTTTAATTCATAACAAATAAATCAAACTATTCCAAATATTAGGTAATCACTCATGGATAATACAAGTATCAAAGAAAAGTTAGAAACTTAATTCAATTCCTTGCCTCCATTGGTGTTACAAGTGTTTGTGCACTAGATCCCCAAGCATGAGTTCTAGCCTCTAGAGGAAGAAGAAAGAAAAGAAATGACTTCCCCTTGGTTTCTAGATGAAGCCCACCATTGAAGCACTTCCAATCTTGTTGAACAACCATGGCACAAGGCCATGGCCTTCCTTCTCCAAGCTCTTCTACCTCCTCTCTCTTTTCTCCCTCTAGGTTGCAAGTTAGAATGAAAGATTAGTTCATTGGGTCATTAGGTTGAGCATTTAACAGTTGAAATCTGTCAAAAATTCGTGTCTGGTCCTGTAGCACCAAATTTGCCTTGAAAAGGGGCACTGTAGCGCTGTAAAATGGGTTGAGCTACTTCTAAATGGCGTTGCAGCGCCGAATTTTGCCTTGGTAGGGGCGCTGCAGCGCCTGTTCATTTTCTACTTCAACATCTGTTGGTAAAATGGCCATAACTTCTTCATACAAACTCTGATTGAGGCAATTCAAGATGATCCAGAAAGAGGAGAGGGAGATCTACAACTTTCATTCATTGAGTTCTTTGAAATAATGGCTGGAACAATGCTTAAATTGGCCATTAAGTGACTGCTATGCAAATGGCAGTTGGTATTTTCCAGATTTGACACCCGTTGGGAAAATGGCCATAACGTCTTCATACAAACTCCGATTGAGGCGATTCAAGATGATCCGAAAACAGGAGACGTTGATCTAAAACTTGTATTCTTGGAGTTTGGACAGATAATGGCCGGATCATAGCAAAAATAGGGCTTCACGGGACTGTTATGTCAATGGCAAACCAAAAATGCGAATTTGGCGATTCCAACCATCGACCCAAATGACATTCCATCCAATTCCTACAAAATAAAGTAAAAACATAAAACTAATACAAAAATACATAAAATCAATATAAAATTACATTACACAATAATACAATGAAAACACATAAAAACGAAATAAACTAGCTTAGGATTTACAAATTATCAAACTCAAAAGTACTTAATTTGTGTATATATAACACACTCATCAAATACGTCCAAATTTAAATCTTTGTTTGTCCTCAAGCAAAACTCTAAGAACAAAAACTATAAAAATAAATTCTAACAATCAACTACTTGAGCGATAAATCAATAAGTTTGAACAATGGCCTTAAAGATGTTAAAACATGATAACTCTAGAAAACTTTCAAAATGTCACAACGTCTAGGATTTTAACTTGCCTGTAAGTCATACCTTGCTTTAGATCCTTTCTCTATGTGTGTGTATCCATTTGCATTAAACCAATTATAGCTTGGATTGACTTATGCAACTATATTACCTTATGAAAGAAATAAACTTCAAAACTACATGCTTAACACATCAATCACCGCAATTGTAGACAAATCAAACATTCCAAAATTTTGAGATCAAAGGACTCTTAGGTGAGTGCATTTAATGCTCCATCTTGTCCTAAGTCCGCTTTTATAGGTGAGTGCGTTTTATGCTCCATCTCACCCTAAGTCCGCTTTTATGGGCGAGTGCATTTTACACTCCATCTTAACCCACCGCAAAATTTTTGATAAATTTTTATTTCTTCCTTTTTTTATAGGTGAGTGTGTTTTACACTCTATCTCCCCTAAGTATGTGTTTATGGGCGAGTGCGTTTTACGCTCCATCTCAACCCACCACATGACCAATTAATCAAACTTAAGAATATTGCTTCGAGTGATGTTTAAATAAGTTCTAGAGCTTATTGATATCTCCCACAAGCATTCGATTATATAAGTCTTCTCTAAGTATACAACTAGTTCATTACAAATGGATGAGTGCTCAAAAGTAGGAGTCATAAGCAAAGCAATAACCAATAATAAGTCAATTACCCAAACTAAGCAATATTTGTCCATTTTTCATGAGTTATAACCTTAGCAATCATTTGTCTGATCATATATTATAGCTCAATTCAAATTAAATCAATGCTTAAGAGACACAAACTATACTAGAAATGCAATTAAACCCACACAAAAAAAATATAATTAAACAAAACATATCAAAACAAAACGTAGAAGACCCCCAAACTTGAAACTGACAATGTCCTTACTAAGCGCAATAAAAGAATTCAATGCAAAAGACTTCTGTGATCATTTATCAGTTGTCACCTTCCGCAACCGACATCTACTATTTGCTAAGATAAAACATAAAATGAAAATTTTTCAAATTTTTAACTAATATGCACAAGTAAACATAATAACATCAAAATAACTTACATAATAACATAATACTAACTCAAGTACCAAGAATATCACGAGTACCCCCAAACTTAAGACAAACATTATCCTCAATGTAAAGATAGATAAAATTTAAACTGAGAACTTCCCTGAGGCTGTACCAATCGTAATCGACAACATCCTCACCACCGTAAGTCATTTTGGAGTCATACTAATTCAAAAGCACCAAGAAAATTCAAGAAATAGCTTGCACCTTCTTTTTGGCCTTAACTTATGCCTTGACATGCCTTGCCCCTTGCTTTGCTTGGCGATTCGTTGGCGAATAATGCTCGTAGCTATTTGGTACCTGAGATTAACTAACACAAAAATTTATAACTTGGGTTGCCTCCCAATAAGCTCTTGTTTTATAGTCTTCAGTCTGACTTTATTTAAAATATAAATACAAGTTTAATAAAAATGTGTCATGCAAAATCGGACTGTAAGGATCCAACAGTTACGCTGAGTCTTGCACAAGAGCAATGCATTTACTTACAATCTTGTCAATCCAATCTCACAAACCAATAAACAGAACTGTAAGGCCCCAGCTTACGCCAAGTCTTGCATAAGAGCCGCATTTACATACAGTATTGTCAGCCTATTTATCGCAATCGATAAACACGCGCAAACAAAGATTAAATAAATAAAAGATAAATAAACATTCAAATTAAAACTAGAATAATTAAAATCAAAATTGGAGAATATTAGAATAATAATTCCCCGGCAACGACGCCAAAAACTTATTAGTCAATTTTGCAACCGATAAACATACGCAAGTATACGCGGTCAACAAGTAAAATAATGATAAGAGAGTTGTCGAACCCACGAGAAATTATCTCTAATGATTAACCAAGTAGTAATTTTATATCGCCTTGGTCTTATTTAAACAGTTGATTAAAATGATAAATTATGATTACAATTAATCAAAATAACAGAAAAACAAAACATAGATAGATAGATAGATCGATAGATAAAGAGCTAAGAACATTATATCCACACACAAGCATTTTGTCAAATACTTGGCGTGCATCACTTTGTTCACATCTCTTAACCCTCTTTATGATCATGGCGGCCACTATGAATTGACAATACATAAATTATGCATAACATAATCACATGCCCTTATATTTTTAGTCTAAATCCACAATTCATTTTCCAATTTCAAATAGATTACCAAACTAATTACCAATTCCTTAGCAATTAAACATTAAGCACGAAATATAAAGAACCAATTCATATGACACCAATCAAAAGGAAAACAAATTAGAAGTTTAATTCATAACAAATAAATCAAACTATTCCAAATATTAGGTAATCACTCATGGATAATACAAGTATCAAAGAAAAGTTAGAAACTTAATTCAATTCCTTGCCTCCATTGGTGTTACAAGTGTTTGTGCACTAGATCCCCAAGCATGAGTTCTAGCCTCTAGAGGAAGAAGAAAGAAAAGGAATGACTTCCCCTTGGTTTCTAGATGAAGCCCACCATTGAAGCACTTCCAATCTTGTTGAACAACTATGGCACAAGGCCATGGCCTTCCTTCTCCAAGCTCTTCTGCCTCCGCTCTCTTTTCTCCCTGTAGGTTGTAAGTTAGAATAAAAGATTAGTTCATTGGGTCATTAAGTTGAGCATTTAACAGCTGAAATGTGTCAAAATTCATGCCTGGCACTGCAGCACCAGATTTGCCTTGAAAAGGAGCACTGCAGCGCTGCAAAATGGGTTAAGCTACTGCTAAGTGGCGCTGCAGAGCCGGATTTTGCTTTGGTAGGGGCGTTGCAGCACCTGTTCATTTTCTACTTCGACGTCTGTTGGTAAAATGGCCATAACTTCTTCATACGAACTCCGATTGAGGCAATTCAAGATGATCCCGGAAGAGGAGAGGGAGATCTACAACTTTCATTCATTGAGTTCTTTGAAATAATGGTTGAAACAATACTTAAATTGGCCATGAAGTGACTGTTATGCAAATGGCAGTTGGTAGTTTCTAGATTTGACACCCGTTGGGAAAATGGTCATAACGTCTTCATACAAACTTAGATTGAGGCGATTCAAGATGATCCGAAAACAGGAGACGGTTATCTACAACTTTTATTCTTGGAGTTTGGACAGATAATGGCTGGATCATAGCAAAAATAGGACTTCACGGGACTGCTATGTCAATGGCAAACCGAAAATGCGAATTTGGCGATTCCAACCATCGACCCAAATGACATTCCATCCAATTCCTACAAAATAAACTAAAAATACATAAAACTAATACAAAAATACATAAAAGCGATATAAAACTACATTACACAATAATACAATGAAAACACATAAAAACGAAATAAACTAGCTTAGGATTTACAAATTATCAAACTCAAAAGTACCTAATTTGTGTATATAAAATACAATAATCAAATATGCCCCACCTTATTCCCGGCATATTCCTCTTAACACCTTTTACCCTTATACTGGTATTATTTTTCCAATTTAATTGACTTGTACTGATAAAAAGTCTCATATTACTAAAATTTTAATTCCTAGACTTCCATTAAATTATGGGAGAGGTTTTACCAAACTTCTCCAACAAGTTTCGTCTTTCTATCGCATAACTTTTGTATTCGACTCGTTTTATCCGTCATTAACCTCATAAAATCCGTTAAACAGGTGAAAATTGTGTTTTTTGTTTTCAAATTATATTTGAAATTTTGCCTTTTCTCATTATACTGACTTTGGCTTATTCTTCGAAAAATTGAAAAAAAAATGTTTTTACATTTTCGGATGAACAATGATTTTTCAGCTTTTTCTCGAAAAAAAATTTATTTTCTCATACGATCCTAAAACTCGTAAATTTCATCACAGAATATTCCAAAATACTTAATTTTTAACTCATCAAATAGAGCAATATTCATAAAATCTTATTTTATTCAATAATATTCCAAAATACTTAATTTTTAAACTAAGTAAAAAAAAATTTGGTCATCACATTCTTCCCTTTTTATAAGGATTCCGTCTCCGGAATCACCACTTAAAATTACATCAAAATGTAGATGTCTTTTCCTTACAACCTTTATCAAAAATATTATCCCACTTCTACATATATTTTGCGAGTTTTGATTAACAGGTTTAAATGCAATGTATCAAACATGCATGCATAGATGACTTAATAAAATTAAATGGGCCTAGTAAATGTTTGTGAACGTTCTGATGTGAAAAAAAAAATCATTTTTTGGAAGTCATTTTACACCAATTTTTGACTAGTTTAGCCATCCTTTTTAGGAGAGATGATCATAACAAAAGGTTTTTCAAATGCCTATGGTAATTTGGCTACCTTTGGGCTTTAGCTTAATATATATTAACATATGACATGTTCATGATTTGAGTTGGTGTGCTACTAAATAGCCACCTAGTCATGCCTATGTGCATGCGGATAGTCCCTTTTCATAAGTCTAGATATTTAATGTGCATGTATATCTAACTCTATTAGGGATGTATGTTAAAATAACATGAATTTACACATGTAGAACATGCATGATGTGATGATCTAAACATATCATTAGGAGTTTATTGTCCTAGACAGATGCATATGCTCTTTTAAATTTTAGGAGATAAGAATTTACCTCACCCTTTCTGAGGTTATTTGGAGATTTTGTTTAGGTTATAGATTCAGATCGACCCAGCAGCTCTAGCACTTGTAGGGTTTTGTTTGATGTGAGGATAGCAGCTTCTGATGTCCCTTTGCCTCGTTAGGCACGACAGCCTTGTTGGTTGACCGAGTCAATGATCCGCCCTATTAGAATTGATAGGACGGATGCTATAGATGAAGATAAGGATGTTCCAGTTGTGGATCCCATTTCTTCTATTTCTAGCTCACGCCGAGATCTTCCTGGCATTAATGTTACGATTCCCAATTTTTTAGATGATTTGAGACGCAATCCCTCGGCCTATCTACATGCAAATGAGGTAATGGGGATTTTCATCTTTGACTTTTTCTTTTTTCATTTTTGGTAATAGACGAACCTTGATTTGAATATGATGCAGGTCCCCGAGTTTATTCAGCTGAGAGGGAATTGGTTCAGCATCCATTCCTTGTACAGGAATCTTTATTAGGAGTTCTGGTTTACTCTGCTCTAACTGCAGTTCGATCCTTTTTAGGAGTTCCTTCTTTAGCTTTTAAGGGTCGGGTAGTCCGTTCTAGTCCCTTGAGCATGGATTCTTCAAATGGAGACTTGTCTGAGCCTTTGCATGCAGATCAGAGGGATAGAGATCGCATGCTTCGATGATTATTATTGACTATCATTAGGGGTTATTTCCTATCAGACAACTCCTTAATTGTATCTTTTACCTTAGTCCGTGCTACTCGTGTTATGGATCACATCAGAGATTTTGATTGGGGATCCTTCACCTCCGCCTATTTCCTGCGTGGGATGCGTCTACTCTCCGAAGGTGTGACAGAGGCTTGGCTAGGTTTTTATCCATTTTTATTGGTGAGTAATTTTCACTGTCTTTCAATTTCCCTCATTCGGGCTGTTAACTTTCATACATGATGATATTTAGCTTTTGAATTTCCATTTTTGGGCATATGAGAGGCTCCCTTGCCTACGCCCTGTCACCACTTTAGGTTTGGACACATACCCCCGGGGCTGACGATGGCATCATTCTACTTTGGCAGAGGTCACAGTAGCAGAGGGTTTTACTCATTGTGAGTGCCCCAAATCTGGGTCACTCATACCTCAGATTCAGTACTCATGATACAACTTACACATCACATCTAACTACCAATTCAATATGAATTACATCATTCATACCATTTCTTAATACAAATATAACATTATCCCAAGTTTATCTAACCTTAATTGAAATACATACCCTTAGATACACAAAAGGTTTACATAATAAGATAACATAGTTAAACAATACTTCAAAGACCCTACTTAGTCGCCTTCTCTTTTCCTTTGCTCTTCTTAGAACTTTGGGCTACCTCGGCTTTAGCTGAAATATTTTGTTTTAAGCAAGGGTGAGCAACTAGTTTACTCCACAAGTCAAAGCATTTAATAAAGGATATAAAAGAGTCTAACTTTCTTGAATGTCAACAATATTCAAAAGATTTCGAGGTAGCTGAATAATAAATCATTTTCAATATCAAGAATTTTCTTGTATTCCATGCTGAATAACAATCAAAAATGAAAGATGTTAAATTCTCTCAAGGATTCAATAATATCAATTTGATTATGAAGAATTTACAATGTTGTAATAATATTCATTAGGAAGGGATATTCCCAAATTTCATGCTGAGTGATCACAAATAGATCAAGAACTACTCGAGGAATTATCAATTCATTTACTGATTTAATACCTCAAGAGTATAAGTTAACCGTAATGATTAAATCATACCATTCTACAAGTACGTAAGGGGATCAGCAACCATCCATACATACACCTCATCAATCGAAGAACATTTAAATTAAGCAAGGACGAAGAACGAAGAACATTAGTGTATGGCCATTAGTGCTGGGAACATTAGTGGAAACATTAGTGCTGGGAAGTAATTGTTATTACTTGCTGGGCACTCAAATGCTCATCCTTGCTTAATTTAAATGTTTTCAGCAACCATTACGTACGGCAAAGAACACTAGAATAAAAACCTGCTAATGGTAAGAACATTAGTGTATGGCCATTACGTCCCCTGCTAAATGTTTTTAGTGACTGTTGTAATTCGTAGTGATTGTTGGTGTATGGATGGTTCATGATTGTTGTTGGTTGCTTCGTAGTGATTGTTGGTGACGTTCGACGTCCGTTGGTACAAATGTCATAACTCTTGCATCCGAACTCCGATTAAAGATTCTTAAGGAACTTGAGGTAATACTCTTTGTTCTTCATTCTCCATCTCTTTTGGATTTTCTTTTATTTTAGAGAATCATGAAGGGGTGGTATACGCCTTGTATGAGGGAGTAAAGATAACTTACCATAGATTCAATCTCTATAAGTCATAAGCTTTCAAAAATAATAAGGTTTAATATAGTTGTTGAACCATGAAAATATTGATTATGGAAGATCGATTGTTGATAAACGATTGAGCTCCATCAATACGATAGTTATGCATCTTGTTTGGTTAGGGGTTAGATATGAAATCCATGGAGTATTCCATGTGATTTGGATTAGAGAATGTTAGTAACGAAGTTATGGCGAATTTTACAGAATTAGACGTTAAACGTCGAAAACGTAGAAATTCTGAATTGGTAGTCGAAAGTTGCCATGAGACTTGAAAACGTTGGTTTTCAATGTCAACACGTGAGATAGGGTGATTAAGAGTCGTGGGTTCGAGAATCGTCGGATTCCGACTTAAAACGAAGAAAACGAGCATTGAACGCTCATTAACGTTTACGAATGTATAGTAAATGAACTCAATAGTGAATTTTGAGTTAACGGATTTGAAAGTGTTAAATTCTAATATGAACACGTAGAGTATGTCATTTATGACGTGTAGGCTTTTGAACGGACCAAATCGGGCGTATAACGAAGAATTTACGGCCCCGGGAATCTCACATAGATTTTCAAAACTGTCAACAGTCTGGTATTGAAGTCTGGCGCCGCGGCGCCAGACGTATTGTAAAATGGCCACGCTGCAGCGCCAGTTGTGGCCGAGAGAAAAATAAAGTGTCTGTAGTTTCGCGCTGCAGCGCGAGAGTTTGTACATGGGACTCACGCCGCAGCGCCAGACTCGGCCGAGTACATTGCAAACTCGCGCCGCAGTGCCAATGTTATGCAAGGGATGCCGCGCCGCAGCGCCGGTGGTAAGAAAAAGTTATCCAAGTTATGCTTTAGACTTCAATTGGTTATGGATCAATCGGAGTTGAGTTTATATACTCAATGAATGTATAAAGACTAATCCTATACTACCTATATTAAGGTATATGGTATGAAACTTAGGAGTGTAATGTAAGTAAACAAGATATGTAAAATGAACGAAGTAATACTTTATCAATGAAGTTGAGTTCGGTTAATAAAACGTCCATAGAGAGATAAACCGGGACGAAGGGTAATAAGTCATGTTGACTTTAATAAAGATATTATGTTAACAAAGACATAGAAGAGAAAGAAGCTTGTAGGAACAATGTGAATAGTTGTTTGATAGCTAATTACGGTGTGCTATGTGAATATATCATGTAGATTCTGTAAAGGCTGTGGTCAAGTCGAGTAAGTTATTTGAAGACGCTGAAAGGCAAGTTTTCTTAACGCTTGTCTAACTTCCAAGTTAGTCAAGTTTTATGTGATTTGTGACGCCCCCAAAATAGGTATACAACACCCATTCTGAATCGTCAAATACATGGTACAGAAAGCAAACTACAACTTCAATAATACAATTGTCATGCAAAATACGACAACACATACTGTGAGTTTAAATACAAATATTGTCTTCTGGACAATATGCACACTCAAATAAATCTTCATTACAATTATTCAAACACTATTTTATAGAAATAGTGAGGACTGTTAAAATATCTTTCTAGAACCATCACTCCATACCCCGACTAGATCCTGCTATGTTCTCACATCCTGAGAAGAAAAATGGAACAAAAAAGAAAATGGTGAGCTCAATACGACTAAGAAAATATACAACAAATTATCGTTAGTCTTTAACAGGGAAAAATCTGATAGAATATAATCGACAACAAGTTTTAGATCAACAACTGCAGCGGAAGCAACAAACCATTAGAAGAGTCAAGTAGAGAAAGAATTCTACTATCTTCTAAGATTTAAAAGTCCATCATCAATACTTTATCCCTGTAACATCAATTAATAATCATTTTTATCCAAATATTCATCTTTGCACTACAGGCCAGAGATATTCATTTGTATCACCTGTCAGTCATGTTCATCTCAACACCTGTTCATCTTTGCACTACAGGCCAAAGATATTCATCAAGTAATCATACATCTTTGCACTACAGGCCAAAGATATTCAGTAATATCATCATTTAGGACCGAGGATGATGAAAAATATCTTAAAGAGAACGAATCCAGTGAGACAGAAGGACAAATATTATGAATTCGTATAAAGTTTATCCAAGATCAATAATACTTCATAATAATCAATTGTGAAGCAGAATTCAAAAATAAAGATCAAAACATGGATACAATCAAAGATAATAACCATAATAGACATCTTGGACAAAAAGGGAAAATTTTTATTTTTCGGTGAATAGTGCCGTATTCGTGAATAGTACCGTATACGTGAATAGTGCCGTATACGTGAATAGTAACCCCGACACAAAAAGTTTCAAATTTGATAAAAACTCATATCAATATTTCAGCATAATGATATTGAAGAAAATAATATCATTAAGAAGAAAATAATATCCCTTACCTCAAAATATCAGTACTTCTGGTCGGAATACCGGTATAAGGCTGAAAAAAACTTGGTCTGATGAATAGAAACTCTAAAGTATCTAAATACTCACAAAATACACTCAATAATCTAGAGAGAGAAAGAGAGAAAACTTGTTTCTGGTGTGATTTTCAATTCTAACTTAGCCCTCTATTTATAGGAAAATGTTAGCACGCCGAAGCAGACTTAACCTGCAACCTGATGGCTTTACCTACTAATATTCCCACCCACCACATTTAAATAAAAATCTCAGCACATTTCTTCACCAACCAAGAGTAGGGCCCACCAATTCTAGAATTTTTCACCAAAATGATTAACTCCGAAAATTCAACAATTTCTAAATCAGTCATCTCGTAAAATTCATAATAAATCATACGTTCATTTTTAACGGTTCAAAATTTATGGACATATACTCAACTTATATATGTATAACATATTCAAAAATTACCACGATCCAACGGTCGGATTAAAATTTATAACCCCCACAAAATATCTCAAAAATCCTAATTTTTAATACCTCCATTTCGACAAAAATACTGATAAAAACCTCAACATTAACTCCTTCATTTTTAACCACAAAAATATATCCCTCATTTATATCCACATAAAATAAATATTTCCTTATCATATGAATCAATAATTAATTATTCACAAATAATATTACAGAATCACATTTATGACAACCAGGCCGTTCCCAGGAAAGAGAGGGCTTTCCAATAAGGATTTCTCCTTACTGGCGCGCAATTGGATGACCAAACCTATCCTTAGACAGAACTTTCTAGACATTGCCAATAATGTTATCTAATAATATTATTCAAATAATATGAATTATTGATCTGATAATGGAAAATACTGTGCAGTAACAATTATTAAAACAACAATAATATAAAATATCAACGCAATAATTATTGAATCAATAAAATAAAATATTGAACAATAACTACTGTAACAATTATTGAGTAGTGCCTTCATACGTAAGAATCAATAATTGGTGCAATACCGTGTGCTACTGTATTTTAACCACCGGATATTCCAACAGTATTAACGGTAACAACTACGCCGTTATTTATAAATAACTTATACTTGTCGTTTTCTTCATCCAATCACTTTCCGTTATGGGGCCCACACAAGGTTGCGCCGTCGTACGAATATTCCCCGACAGCAAGAATATTCCACGACCAAACGAATATTCCCCGACAAAATGAATATTTTATAACCACTTGCTTATTTTACAAAATTTGCACATTTCACCCATAACCAAAGTATTATATCAAATTAACCCCTTATTATTCACAATAATATTTAGAGAAAATTTGATTTTATTCATTAATAAGTTGGGGTCTTACAACCTCCCCTCCTTATGAAATTTCGTCCTCGAAATTGACGTACGTACCTGATGTTTCAAAAAGGTGAGGATACCTCGCTTTCATTTCTGATTCCAACTCCCAGGTCATTTCTTCAATAGCATGGTTTCTCCACAAAACCATAACTTGTGGTATAACCTTCGTGCGTAGGACATGCTCTTTCCTATCCAAGATCTTAACAGGTACCTCCTCGTACGTTAAATCTTCAGCTATCTCGTATGGTTCTAACTCAATAATATGGTTCGGGTCTTTAACATATTTACGAAGCATAGATATGTGAAAAATATTATGAACACGAGACATGCTTGGAGGTAATGCGAGTCTATATGCCACATTTCCTATTCGCTCAAGAATCTCAAATGGACCAACAAATCTTGGATTGAGCTTTCCTCTCTTCCCAAATCTTGTAACTCCCTTCCATGGTGCAACACGTAATAATACATGATCCCCAATATTAAATTCCACGTCCTTCCGATGAAGATCCGCATAACTCTTTTGTCGATCCTGTGCCGTTTGTATACGTTGTCGAATCGTTTGGATCTTCTCTGTAGTAATGCGTACCAACTCTGGTCCCAACAATGTTGCTTCACCCACCTCGTCCCAGCATACTGGAGAACGACATTTTCTTCCATACAACACCTCGAATGGAGCCACACCTATGCTCGCCTGATAACTGTTGTTGTAGGAGAATTCCACCAATGGTAGGTACTTATCCCAACTCCCTTTGAGATCTAGGACACAAAGTCTTAATAGATCTTAAAGAGTTTGAATAGTCCTCTCTGATTGTCCGTCCGTTTGAGGATGGTATGCCGAACTGAATCGTAAATCCGTGCCCATAGCTTTCTGCAAGCTAACCAAAAATCGTGAAGTGAATCTTGGGTCACGATCCGAAACTATGGATACTGTAATGCCATGCAATCTCACAATCTCGTTCACGTACATACTAGCAAGACGTTCAAGGAATAAGTCTCACGTATCGACAAGAAATGAGCGGACTTGGTTAATCTATCAACAATAACCCAAATCGCATCTATGCCTTGAGAAACCTTGGGAAGACCCGTAACAAAATCCATAGTAATGTGTTCCCACTTCCATTTCGGAATCTCAAGTGGTTGCAATGGACCCTTTGGTACTTGATGCTCCGCTTTTACACGTTGACAAGTTAAACATCTCGAGATAAACTCTGCGATCTCTCTTTTCATATTGCTCCACCAAAATGTATGTCGAAGATCGTGATACATTTTGGTACTCCCAGGATGGATTGCAAACGGTGTTTTGTGTGCCTCCATCATTATTCTATGCTTCAAGTCAAAATCGTTAGGAACACAAAGTCTGGAGCTGACTCGAAGTATTCCTTCTTCATCGATTCTTGCTTCTGTAATAGCACCCTCTTGCACTTTCTTCTTCATACGCATCAGCTCCATGTCCGTAGCTTGAGCAGCTTTAACTTTATCGAATAAAGCCGGTTCTACTCGTATATTTGATATCATCATGTGGGTACTTGGAGCCTTCATCTCTATCTCCATCCTTTGCAAGTCATACAAAATGGGCCTTTGTGTTAACAACATTGCACTCGTACCCGCATATGATCTTCTACTCAATGCGTCAGCTACTACGTTTGCTTTTTCAGGATGATATTGGATGGTATGATCGTAATCTTTTAACAGCTCGAGCCAACGTCGCTGCCGCATGTTGAGTTCCTTTTGGGTGAAGAAATATTTGAGGCTTTTATGATCTGTATAGATCTCCACTTTCTCCCCATATAGGTAGTGTTTCCAGATCTTCAACGCAAAAACGACTGCTGCCAACTCCAAATCATGAGTAGGATAATTCCTCTCATATTCTTTGAGTTGTCGTGAGGTATAGGCTATGACTTTCCCATGTTGCATGAGAACACATCCTAACCCTTTGCCTAAAGCATCGCTGTAGATAACAAATCCATCTGAACCAGATGGTATTGTCAGAACAGATGCCGAAATGAGTCTCCTCTTGAGTTCTTGGAAACTCTTATCGCATTCCTCACTCCATACGAATTTTGTATCTTTCCGAGTCAGCTGAATTAACAGAGTAGCGATTCGAGAAAATCCTTCCACAAATCTCCGATAATAACCAGCTAAGCCCAGAAAGCTACGTACTTCGGTTACCGACTTCGGTTGCTCCCAACTTTGTATGGCTTCAATCTTCGCCGGGTCGACAGATACTCCATATTTTGACACCACGTGCCCAAGGAATGCTACTTCCTCAAGCTAGAACTCACATTTTTTCAATTTGGCATATAGCTTGTTTTCACGAAGCCTTTGCAATATCAGCTTCCAATGGCGCTCATGATCTTCACGGCTTTTGGAATAGATGAGGATGTCATCAATAAAGACAACAACGAACTGATCCAAATATTCTTTGAATACACGGTTCATCATATCCATGAAGGCAGCAGTAGCATTAGTCAATCCAAAAGACATGACTAAGAATTCATAATGCCCGTACCGAGTTCTGAAGGCAGTCTTTGGAATATCCTCAGTTTTAATCTTCAGCTGATGATATCCAGAACGAAGGTCGATCTTTGAAAAGAATTGTGTTCCTTGTAACTGGTCGAACAGGTCATCAATGCGAGGTAGCAGATGCCTATTCTTGATGGTGACATGGTTCAATTCTCGATAGTCAATACAAAGTCGCATACTCCCGTCTTTCTTCTTTACGAATAAAACAGGAGCACCCCAAGGAGACGTACTAGGACATATAAAATCGATGTCCAACAACTCCTGTAGTTGGACTTTTAACTCCTGAAGTTCAATAGGAGCCATTCGATATGGAGTTTTAGAAATGGGCTTTGTACCGGGTTCAAGGTCAATAAAGAATTTAACTTCACGTTCTGGGGGTAGACCAGGAAGTTTTTCAGGAAATACATCGGGAATTCTCTAACAATAGAAATATTATTCAAATCTGACTTGTCTTTGTTCAAATCCATAACATGGGCTAAGAAAGCTTGACATCCGTTTTTCAATAAACGAATAGCTTTGTGGCTTGATATGACAGTGACTGATTTTAGTGGTTTAGTAGTTTGAATTCGTATGACAGGTTGGTTAGGAATATGAAAACTAACCACCTTACGAAAACAATCAATTTTAGCATGATGAGTGGTTAACCAATCAATTCCTAAAATTACATCAAAAGCAAGTATCTTTAAAGAGATAAGATCAACAGGTAATGTGATAGTGCCAACTTGGATCATGCAAGATTTATAAACTGTAGATGTAACGAAGGTTTCACCCAACGGAGTTTCAACAGATAAGTTAAAGTCCAATTTCTCCGGAGTCAAGTTTAAACGTTGAGCACAAACAGGAGAGATAAAAGAATGGGTAGAACTGGTATCTAGTAAAGTATAAACTTCGCAAGAATTCAAGATTAGCTTACCCGTGATCACCTCGTTCGGTTTCTCACGTTTTGGCCAGTCACGATAAACGCCCTTCCAGGAACCGCTGATTTCGACTTATCCGGGACAACTTTTGGAGTCACCATCCCCGCTGAACTTGGTTTTGCTACAGAACACTCTCGAGCTATATGACCCTCCTTTCCACAGTTATAACATACCTTAGATTGTTGTGGGCAGTTTGGGCTGATATGTCCCTCTTTCCCACATTTGTAACATACGACCGATAGTCGTTCTCCTCCCCTAGAAACAGTTGATGTTTGAATTTTTTTTCAAAATACACAAGTGGTTATAAAATATTCATTGTTGTCGGGAATATCCGTTTGGTCGTGGAATATTCTTTCTGTCGGGGAATATTCGTACGACGGCGTAACCATTTGTGGGCCCCATAACAGAATAACTGTCGGGTGAAGAAAACGACAAATTTGAGTTTTTACAAATAACAGCGTAGTTGTTACCGTTAACACTGTTGGAATACCCAGTGGTTAAAATACAGTAATACGCGTTATTGCACAGTAGCACACAGTATTGCATAGTATTTTTGAAATTATTGATTCTTACGTAAGAAGGCACTACTCAATAATTGTTACAGTAATTACTGTTCAATATTTTATTTTATTGATTCAATAATTGCTACGTTGAAATTTTATATTATTGTTGTTCAATAATTGTTAATGCACAATATTTCCCATTATCAGATCAATAATTCATATTATTTGAATAATATTATTAGATAGCATTATTGGCAATGTCTAGAAAGTTCTGTCTAAGGAGAGGTTTGGTCACCTAATTGCGCGCCAGTAAAGAAATTCTTATTGGAAAGCCCCCTCTTTCTTGGGAACGGCCTGGTTGTCATAAATGTGATTCTGTAATATTATTTGTGAATAATTAATTATTGATTCATATGATAAGGAAATATTTATTTTATGTGGATATAAATAAGGGATATATTTTTGTGGTTAAAAATGAAGGAGTTAATGTTGAGGTGTTTTATCTGTATATTTGTCGGAACGGAGGTATTGAAAATCAAATTAGGGTTTTTAAGATATTTTACGAGGGTTATAAATTTTAATCCGACCGTTGGATCGTGGTAATATTTGGATATGTTATACATATACATATAGTTGAGTATATGTCCACAAATTTTGAACCGTTAAAAATGAACGTATGATTTGTTATGAATTTTACGAGATGACTGGTTCAGAAATTGTTAAATTTTCGGAGTTAATCATTATGGTGGAAAATTTTAGAATTGGTGGGCCCCACTCTTGGTTGGTGAAGAAATGTGCTGATATTTTTATTCAAATGTGGTGGGTGGGAATAGTAGCAGGTAAAGCCATCAGGTTGCAGGTTAAGTCTGCTTCGGCGTGCTAACATTTTCCTATAAATAGAGGGCTAAGTTAGAATTGAAAATCACACCAGAAACATAAGCTTTCTCTCTTTCTCTCTCTATAATTATGAAGCATATTTTGTGATTAATTAGATACTTTGAGAGTTGCTATTCAGTGCAAGTTTCCTTCAGCTTTGCATTCCAGTCAGAAATACTGCACTTTTGAGGTAAGGGATAGTAAGGGATTTTAAGGGTTGTTATGTTTTTCAGTTTCGTAATTTTTCTGACCTTCAAAAATTCTGGAAAAATTTGAAATGATATTTTGATGAGTTCTATTGATTGTGTCCAAAAATTGTGATTTTTGGATGTATAGATTAAGAGTTATGAATTTTATGAGAAAAGACTATTTTAAAAGTAACCGCTTATAACTCCTTGTGGTTAACTCCAAAATTGATGAAATTTTTATTGAGAGTACATGAATATGATAGGAGTATACTCTATAAATTTCAGAATTTTTGGATAAAAGTACAATTTTTGATAAATATCTAAATATTCGGCTGTTTTGGCCATATGAAAAATAGTAAATGAGTTTTAAAAATTCTGAGAAAAATATATGTTCAATATGAGACTATATTCTGCTAAATTCCAGAAAATAAATATTTTTGGAACTGATTTGATATTTTTCATAAAAATGGACTAGTTATGAGTAAATGAATTAAATATGTTATGTGAAGTAAGAAAATTGAAAAATAGGATTTTATGGCTTGAGAATCCTATATGAGTTATATGCAGATTTTTGATGAGGGTTTTTGGTTATTGTGATGAAATCTTATGAGTTTGGCATTTTAGGATGATTAAATGTATTATTTAGTAAAGTATAAACAATTAAATTAAATTGTTTATAAGCTTAAGAAATATTATTCTTTCAATATCATTATACCGAAATATTGGTATGTATTTTTTTGTGTAATTTCTACCTTTTTGTGTCGAGTTTACTATTCATGAGTTACTATTCATGAGTTACTATTCACGAGTTACTATTTACGACAAAATTGGTTTCTTTTTCTGACCAAATTATAGTTGGTTTATGAATATTACTCTTGAGATTAAATCTATATGTTGATTATATTGATTTTATTATCATATATAATATTTTTATAATCCTAATGATGATATTTCTCTTTGACATGAGTGTAAAGATGGGTAGATTTTTGGTATGATCATGACTATGGGTTCCCTTTGGCTAGTAGTGCAAAGTTGAATTGTTGACTGATATGATCATGACCATTGAATTTATAATGAATATCTTTAGCTTAAGTGCAAAGGTGAATTGATCAACATGGTTATAATTATTGTTTATATAAGTTCTGAAATGATTATATATTTCTTTGAGATATTAATATATTTGGCATGTAGTGCAAATATGAACTGTTGATGAATATATTTGGCCGTTAGTGCAAATATGAACTGTTGAGGAATATCTTTGGCCTGCAGTGCAAAGATGAATTATTGATGAATATCTTTGGCCTGTAGTACAAAGATGAATTGTTGATGAATATCTTTGGCCCGTAGTGCAAACATGGCATGTTGTTGAATATCTTTGGCCAGTAGTGCAAAGATGAACAGATGTTGAGATGAACATGACCAACTGGTGATACAAATGAATATCTTTGGCCGTAGTGCAAAGATGAAGTTATTAGTATGATTATGAATAGGAAATGTGATTTGGTGTAACCATGATCTTTGATGTTTCAGGTAAAGATAGGTGATGAAAATTATCTTCGTCCTGGATGAGAAGAGGAATTTAGAACTACAGTTATGATTATGAGTTATTCATGTGATTGTGGACCAGAATGTTGATTGATGTTACAGGGATAAACATTGTTGGTGGATTTTTAACATGGAGAAGATAATAGACTTTATAGTCTATTTGACTCTTCTAATGGATTGCTCGTTCCGCTGCAACTATGGTTGAAATTTTTATCATTTACCATATGTTCTAAATCTCTGATTTATTATTGATGAAGGCTATTGATAATTTAATTATCTTTAGTCATGATATTTGTAAGACCCCAACTTTTATAAATAAAGATGAATTTTCTATAAATATCATTTTTGAATATTATGGAGTTAATTTGATATAATGTTATAGTTGTGGGTAATATTTATAAATTTTGCAAAGTAAGCAAGTTGTTATAAAATATTCGTTTGGTCGGAGAATATTCTTTTTGTCGGGGATATTCGTACGACGGCACAATCATTGGTGGACCCCACAACGGAATTATTGTCGGATTGAGAAAACGACAGAATTATCTTTCTATAAAAATAACGGCTGAGGTGTTACCGTTAAAACCGTTAAAACTGTTGAACTACTCGGTAGTAAAAGTACAGTAATACGCGTGGTTGTATAGTAGCACACGGTATTGATTATTGATGCTTACGTGAGAAGTCACTCAGCTATACTCAATTATTGCTACAGTAATTGCTGCATCATATCTCTTAAATTATTGTCATAGTATCATCTGTATAATATGTTATATTATTGAGACGTTGTGGTAAGTTTGGTTATTTTATGGGGGGCCATATGTCATCATCTAAGAGTCTCTTCGTCAATAGTAATTACCTTCGTCAATAGTATTTACCTTGGTCAATAGTAATTACCTTCGTCAATAGTATTTACCTTGGTCAATAGTAATTACCTTCGTCAATAGTATTTACCTTGGTCAATAGTAATTACTTTCGTCAATAGTAGTTGTCCCTTCAATATTACCAAGAGTCATTTGACCCTTCGTTAAGACCAAGAGTCATTTGACCCTTCGTTAAGACCAAGAGTCACCCTCAGTTTTTCTATAAATAGAGCCTAGGGCTTCATTATTTTTCACGAATTCATTCAAGCTATAGAGAGAGAAAGTATAGAGAGAATAAGAGAGAGAGAGACTAAAAGTATTCTGCTACATCACTTTTCCAATATCCAGTTCTTTTAAGGTAGGGAATATTATTTCTTTTATATTCATGAAGAGAACTTCTGTTATTCCATTTGTTATTATTCTGTTGGAATAACCAGTATACGCGTCTACCCTATACTTGTGACATTCTTCTATTATTCTGTTGGAACATCCTGTCTGTGTGTTTTACATTATTGGTTGGTAATATCCTGTCTGTGCGTTATAACCTGGACCTGTGCGTTTCGCGCCTGGTTAATTATATTATTATTCTATTGGAATAACCTGTCTGTGCGGTCTATCGCATGCATGGTGATTTCTTTTGTTATTCCATTCTTTATTGTACTCAGTTGTTAAGTTTTGACTTCTATACTCCATGAAATTTGTGGAATATCCTTGATAGTTTTGTTTTCATCCAGTATCTTTTCAAGAAAATATTCTTCTAAAGCGTTCTTGAATTTTACTCCACAATGCAGTATCATGTTGACAATTTGGACGTTGTTAATTCCTGGATAAATTAATTCTTGAACTTGTTTTATTGAATTCTTATATCATTGTCATCATCCTCATGTTTATAAAATGTTGAAAGTCATCTGTGGCATGTAGTGCATAGATGGACTTGGTATGATTATGACCAGGGATTATTCGGTATAATCATGACCGTAATGTTACAAATGATGTGGTAAAAGTCCTCATTGGCCCGTAGTGCATTGATGACAGTTGTGGCATGATCATGACCATTAATGAATACATGAATATCCTTGGCCGTAGTGCAGGGGTGATTCGATGATGTGGATTATTTTATTAAGCTGAGTCTCAGCGATCGCAGTGTTGAAAAACCTTTTAAATCATAAAAGATAGTAGAGTTTATTTTCTACTTGACTCTTTTAATGGATTGCTTGTTCCGCTGCAGTTAAACTTGATGTCTATTATATTTTATCAGTTTAACATTGTTGAAGGCTAATGATAATTTATTCTGCATTATCTTAGTCATAATATTTCTTACTGGGCTAGTTGAGCTCACCCTTTCTTTCACTGTTCTCTTCAGGAAATGAGAACGTAGCTGGGACAAGTCGGGGTACGGAGTGATGGTCCGAATGATAGTATTAGTTAGTAGTCCTCACTATTCTATGTAATGGTGTGTTAATAAATGTAATGAGGACTCCTTTTGAGTATGAATACTCTCTAGAAGATAATATTTGTATTCAAACTCACAGTTTATGTTTTGTCGTATTGTATACGACAGATGTATTAATCAGTTGTATTTGTATTCTGTACTATGTATCTGACGACCCAAGATGGGTGATGTATACCTAATTTTGGGGGCGTCACATTTGGTATCAGAGCTTAGGGATATGATCCCTGGCTAAGATGTGAGAATAGAACTAGGAGGGGAAGACGGGAATTCCTTCGCTAGTATGGCATACCTAAGTTTATTTGCATGGTATTTAATTGGTCGGTCATAATATAAGGATAATATATGACATCAATTAATTTTTATTTTGTGGCAGTATCTGAAAATGGCATCCGAGAATGTTGAGAATAGCAATGGAGCACAGACGACTGTTGATTCACCACACATCAATAATCATGATAATGTGCATCAGGAAGGTGTCAATCCTCATGCAAACAACAACACTGACCAAATGATGAATGATCAAATGTTCAGAGGCTTTATGTAATTCATGCAACAACAGGTGAAAGCGGCTCCTGTCCACAACGTAGGTGGAAATACTGGAAACTCTCAGGCGGTCACCGCTAAACAGTTTAAGGAGCTGGGACCACCGGAGTTTAAGGGAGAACCCAAACCACCTGTAGCTGAAACATGGATAAAGCAGATCACCAAGATATTTGATGTCTTGGGTTGCTCCGAGGAGCAAAAGGTTCCCTTTGCCGCCTTTATGTTGCGAGGAGAGGCAGATTACTGGTGGGAATCGATAAAGCGTACTCAACCTGCCGCACTGAAGATGTCTTGGGAGAAGTTCCAAGATCTGTTTAACGACAAATACTTTCCCGAGAGTATTCGTCACATGAAGGAGGTGGAGTTCATCAAATTGGAGCAGAATAATATGACCGTGTCGCAGTACGAGGCAAAATTTGCGGAGTTATCCCGGTTTGCGTCCCACCTGGTGGATAATGAAGAAAAATGACGCGGATTTTTTAAGAGGTTTGAAGCCGGAGATACGTCAACATCTTGTTTCTCATAAACTGTGTTTGTATTCAGATGTTGTAAATAAGGCTCAGTTGGTGGAGCGCGATAACGAGATAACGCAACCAAAAGAGAGCAGCCGCAAAATGATAATACCAGTGAGAGCAGTCATCGAAGCGGTGACAACAAGCGTGGAGGGAATCAACAGCCAGAAATGGTAACCACTTCGGTGGTAATCAGGGCCAAAACAATAAGAATGGACATTTTAAGAAGAGGAGATTCAACAATGATGGAAAGATGTCAGCACCAGCACCTGTCGTTAAGGAAGGAGAACGACCACCTATCATATGTTTCAAATGCGGAGGGGAGGGGCACATCAGTCCAAACTGCGCGATGCCGTCCAAAGCATGTTATAATTGTGGAAGAGAAGGTCATTTAGCCCGATTTTGTCGTTTACCGAAGACAAATTCAGCTAGGATGGAGGCACCAAAGGCCGTCCCAGAAAAGTCAAAACCGGTTGTGCAAGGGAGAGCGTTTGTTGTGACCTCCCAGAACGCAAGGAACCCGAATGAGGTCATCACGGGTAAGCTTATCATAAACTCTAACGAAGTCTATACTTTATTTGATACCGGTTCAACCCATTCTTTTATTTCTCCTACTTGCGCTCATCGATTAAATTTGATTCCGGAGAAATTAGACTTTGACTTAGCAGTTGAAACTCCATTGGGAGAAACCTTCATTACATCCACAGTTTATAAGTCTTGTTTGGTTCAAGTTGGTACCCACACACATACCTGTCGATCTTATTTCATTAAAAATACTTGCATTTGACGTGATTCTAGGGATTGATTGGTTAACTACTCATCATGCAAAAATTGATTGTTTTCGTAAGTTTTAGCTTTCATATTCCTAATCGACCTATTATGCGAATTCAAGCAACCAAACCATTAAAATCAATCGCTGTCATCTCAAGCCATAAAGCTATTCGTTTATTGAAAAACGGATGTCAAGCTTTCTTAGCTCATGTCACAGATCTAAACAAAAATACGTCAGCTTTGAATGATATTTCTGTTGTTAATAAATTTCCTGACGTATTTCCCGAAGAACTTCCTGGCCTACCCCCAGAGCGTGAAATTGAATTTTGTATCGACCTTGAACCTGGTACAAAACCCATTTCCAAAGCCCCATATCGAATGGCTCCTATTGAACTTCAGGAGTTAAAGACCCAACTGCAGGAATTATTAGACATTGGTTTTATTCGTCCTAGTACTTCTCCTTGGGTGCTCTGTTCTGTTCGTGAAGAAGAAAGATGGGAGTATGCGACTTTGTATTGATTATCGGGAGTTGAATCATGTCACCATCAAAAATAGGTACCCATTGCCACGTATTGATGACCTGTTTGACCAGTTGCAAGGAGCACAATTCTTTTCAAAGATCGATCTTCGTTCTGGGATATCATCAGCTGAAGGTTAGAACTGAGGATATTCCAAAGACGGCTTTTAGAACTCGGTACGGGCATTATGAATTCTTAGTTATGTCTTTTGGATTGACTAATGCTCCTGCTGCCTTCATGGATAATGAACAGGGTTTAAAGGAATATTTGGATCACTTTGTGGTCGTCTTTATCGATGACATCCTTGTTTATTCCAAAAGCCGTGAAGATCATGAGCAACACTTGAGGCTGGTACTCCAAAAGCTTCGTGAATACAAACTTTATGCCAAGTTGAAGAAATGCGAGTTCTGGCTGGAAGAGGTAAATTCCTTGGGCACGTAGTATCAAGTCGTGGAATATCTGTTGACCCGGCAAAGATTGAAGCTATTCAAAGCTGGGAGCAACCTAAATCAGTGACCGAGTACGTAGCTTTCTTGGTTTAGCTGGTTATTATCGAAGATTCGTGGAAGGATTTTCTCGGAATCGCTACTCCATTAACTCAGCTGACTCGGAAAGATACAAAGTTTGGTTGGAGCGAAGAATGTGAGCAGAGTTTTCAAGAACTCAAGAGGAACTCATTTCAGCACCTGTTCTAACAATACCATCTGGCTCGGAGGGATTTGTCATCTACAGTGATGCTTCGAGCAAAGGGTTGGGATGCGTTCTCATGCAACATGGAAAAGTCATAGCCTATGCATCAAGACAACTCAAGGAATATGAGAGGAATTATCCTACTCATGATCTAGAGTTGGCAGCTGTTGTCTTTGCACTTAAAATTTGGAGGCATTACTTGTATGGGGAGAAAGTGGGAGATCTTTACGGATCATAAAAGTCTCAAATATTTCTTCACTCAAAAGGAACTCAACATGCGACAACGACGTTGGCTTGAACTGTTGAAAGATTATGATCATACCATTCAATACCATCCTGGAAAAGCGAACGTGGTAGCTGACGCATTGAGTAGAAGATCATATGCGGGTACAAATACAATATTAACAACGCAAAGGCCCATTTTGTGTGACTTGCAAAGGATGGAGATAGAGTTGAAGACTCCAGGGACCCATGTGATGATGGCGAATATACGAGTAGAACCGACTTTAATCGATAAAGTTAAAGCTGCTCAAGCTACAGACCTGGAGCTGATGCGTATGAGGAAGAAAGTGCAAGAAGGTTCTATGCCGGAAGCAAGAATCGATGAGAAGGAATACTTCGAGTCAACTCCAGACTATGTGTTCCTAACAACCCTGATTTAAAGTATGAAATCATGATGGAGGCGCACAACAACACAAATTGCAATCCATCCTGGAAGTACCAAATGTATCATGATCTTCGTCATACATTTTGGTGGGAGCAATATGAAGAAAGAGATAGCGTTGTTTATCTCAAGGTGTCTAACTTGTCAACGAGTCAAAGCGGAGTTACGATTTAGTTCAGCATATCATCCTCAGACGGACGGACAATCAGAGAGGACTATTCAAACTCTTGAAGATCTATTAAGACTCTGTGTCTTTGACTTCAAGGAAGTTGGGACAAGTTCTTACCATTGGTGGAGTTTTCCTACAACAACAGTTATCAAGCAAGTATTGGCATGGCTCCATTCGAAGCATTGTATGGAAGAAAATGTCGTTCTCCAGTATGCTGGGATGAGGTGGGCGAAGCAACGTTGTTGGGGACCGGAGTTGGTACGTATGACTACATAAAAGATTCAAACGATCCGACAACGTATAAAAACCTCACAAGATCGACAAAAGAGTTATGCTGATCTTCATCGAAAGGACGTGGAATTTGATGTAGGAGATCATGTGTTCTTACGTGTTGCTCCATGGAAAGGTGTTACGAGATTTGGAAAGAGAGGAAAGCTAAATCCTCGATTCATCGGTCCATTTTTAATCCTCGATCGAGTAGGAACTGTGGCTTATAGACTCGCTTTACCGCCAAGTATGTCTCGTGTTCATAACGTTTTCCACATATCCATGTTACGCAAATATGTGGAAGACCCGAACCACATTATTGAGTTAGAACCGGACGAAATAGCGGAGGATTTGACGTATGAAGAAGTTCCTGTTCAAATCTTGGATAAGAAGGAACATATTCTACGCTCCAAGGTTATACCTCAAGTCAAAGTTTTGTGGAGAAACCACGATGTTGAGGAAATGACTTGGGAGTTAGAATCAGAAATGAAATCAAGGTATCCTTACCTCTTCGACATACCAGGTACGTACCCTAATTTCGAGGGCGAAATTTCATAAGAAGGGGAGGTTGTAAGACCCCAACTTTTATAAATAAAGATGAATTTTCTATAAATATCATTTTTGAATATTATGGAGTTAATTTGATATAATGTTATAGTTGTGGGTAATATTATAAATTTTGCAAAGTAAGCAAGTTGTTATATAAATATTCGTTTGGTCGGAGAATATTCTTTTTGTCGGGGATATTCGTACGACGGCACAATCATTGGTGGACCCCACAACGGAATTATTGTCGGATTGAGAAAACGACAGAATTATCTTTCTATAAAAATAACGGCTGAGGTGTTACCGTTAAAACCGTTAAAACTGTTGAACTACTCGGTAGTAAAAGTACAGTAATACGCGTGTTTGTATAGTAGCACACGGTATTGATTATTGATGCTTACGTGAGAAGTCACTCAGCTATACTCAATTATTGCTACAGTAATTGCTGCATCATATCTCTTAAATTATTGTCATAGTATCATCTGTATAATATGTTATATTATTGAGACGTTGTGGTAAGTTTGGTTATTTTATGGGGGGCCATATGTCATCATCTAAGAGTCTCTTCGTCAATAGTAATTACCTTCGTCAATAGTATTTACCTTGGTCAATAGTAATTACCTTCGTCAATAGTATTTACCTTGGTCAATAGTAATTACCTTCGTCAATAGTATTTACCTTGGTCAATAGTAATTACTTTCGTCAATAGTCATTGTACATCACCAATACAACCAAGTTTTTGTCCCTCGTTATTACCAAGAGTCATTTTCCCTCTTAAGACCAATAGTCTTTGACCCTTCGTTAAGACCAAGATCACCCTCAGTTTTTCTATAAATAGAGCCTAGGGCTTCATTATTTTTCACGAATTCATTCAAGCTATAGAGAGAGAAAGTATAGAGAGAATAAGAGAGAGAGAGACTAAAAGTATTCTGCTACATCACTTTTCCAATATCCAGTTCTTTTTAAGGTAGGGAATATTATTTCTTTTATATTCATGAAGAGAACTTCTGTTATTCCATTTGTTATTATTCTGTTGGAATAACCAGTATACGCGGTCTACCCTATACTTGGTGACATTCTTCTATTATTCTGTGGGAACATCATGTCTGTGTGTTTTTACACCGGACCTGGTTCCGTTTATTATTCTGTTGGAACATCCTGTCTGTGTGTTTTACACCGACCTGGTTCCGTTTTATTATTATATGTTGGAATATCCTGTCTGTGTGTTTTTACACCGGACCTGGTTCCATTATTTATTATTCTGTCGGAATATCCTGTCTGTGCGTTTACGCCGGACCTGGTTCCATTATTTATTATTCTATTGGAATAACCTGTCTGTGCGGTCTATCGCATGCATGGTGATTTTTTTTATTCCATTCTTTATTGTACTCAGTTGGTTAAGTTTTGACTTCTATACTCCATGAAATTTGTGGAATATCCTTGATAGTTGCGTTTCATCCAGTATCTTTTCAAGAAATTATTCTTCTAAGCGTTCTTGAATTTTACTCCACAATGCAGTATCATGTTGACAATTGGACGTTGTTAATTCCTGGATAAATTAATTCTTGAACTTGTTTTATTGAATTCTTATATCATTGTCATCATCTCATGTTTATAAAATGTTGAAAGTCATCTGTGGCATGTAGTGCATAGATGGACTTGGTATGATTATGACCAGGGATTATTCGGTATAATCATGACCGTAATGTTCCAAATGATGTGGTAAAAGTCCTCATTGGCCCGTAGTGCATTGATGGACAGTTGTTGGCATGATCATGACCATTAATGAATACACGAATATCCTTGGCCGTAGTGCAGGGGTGATTCGATGATGTGGATTATTTTATTAAGCTGAGTCTCAGCGATCGCAGTGTTGAAAAACCTTTTAAATCATAAAAGATAGTAGAGTTTATTTTCTACTTGACTCTTTTAATGGATTGCTTGTTCCGCTGCAGTTAAACTTGATGTCTATTATATTTTATCAGTTTAACATTGTTGAAGGCTAATGATAATTTTTCTGCATTATCTTAGTCATAATATTTCTTACTGGGCTAGTTGAGCTCACCCTTTCTTTCACTGTTCTCTTCAGGAAATGAGAACGTAGCTGGGACAAGTCGGGGTACGGAGTGATGGTCCGAGTGATAGTATTAGTTAGTAGTCCTCACTATTCTATGTAATGGTGTGTTAATAAATGTAATGAGGACTCCTTTTGAGTATGAATACTCTCTAGAAGATAATATTTGTATTCAAACTCACAGTTTATGTTTTGTCGTATTGTATACGACAGATGTATTAATCAGTTGTATTTGTATTCTGTACTATGTATCTTGACGACCCAAGATGGGTGATGTATACCTAATTTGGGGGCGTCACAATATTCTTTACTGAGCTAGTTGCGCTCACACCTTTTGCTTCACAATTCCTTTCAGGTAATAAGAGTGTAGTTGGGTCGAGTGAGGGTAACGGGAAAATAGAACGGTGGTCTCTAGCTGTGGATGTTCTCCCGAAGCAGTATAGAAAAGGTCATTTAGTAGTTTATTTGGTAAATCCAATAGGGTAAGGTGTACCCAACGTTAGAAGGGTGTTTTGCCACTATCATACAATATGTCTAACGACATACAACCTCGTGTCATCATAAACAGGGATGTGCTCATCCACTTGCTGAGTATATATACGAGCACTACCTATATAATCTTGGTGTTTGTTTGAAGTATAATTCTCGATTAAAGACAGTGGAGATAATGATAAGTCAAGAGAAGACTCACCATTGGGAAGAATATGATAGTAATCTTCTCGTTTTTCTTTGGGGTCTATTGGGTCAACCAAGGATAAATTCTGTGGCCATATGATATCTATCATCACCTAGACGCATGGCCTCCCATGTACGAAGGTTTCCTTTAGCACTTCCCAAAGATTCTAATTTCTAAAACATTTTTTGACTATACCTTTATGTAAGGTGTCATTGTGAGGTGATGTCCATGGTTGGAACATGAGTCACATTTGGTATATATTTGTATCCAAACTCACAGCATATGTGTTTGTTGTATTTTACAACGACAATTGTTGTAATAAAGTTGTAGTTATTTTCTGTACCATGTATTTGACGACTCAGAATAGGTTGGATGGAATGGACCTATTTTGGGGTTGTCACATTTGGTATCAGAGCTTAGGGATATGATCTCTGGCGGAGATCGGAGAATACAACTAGGAAGGGAGAGATGAGTAAATCCTACGCTAATGTGTCCTACCTAAGCTTATTTGTTGGTCAGTCATAATATTGGATATTATGTGATATGTTAATTTGTTTAATTAACCCTTATTTTATGGCAGTATTTGAGAATGGCAGCTGAGAATTCTAACAATGGAGTGAATGAGACTGTAGGGATACCTCTAATCACTAACCGTGATAATGTGATGTCAGACGAAGAAGGACTTAGAGATATCCATGTGGTAAGTGAAGAATTGATAGTTGCACTCGAGATAGTCGCAGAGGTAACAGCTGAGACTGAGGAAGAAGAGGAAGAAAAAGTACCTGAGGAGAGTTTATTAGAGGTATTATATGATCAAAATTTAGAATTTCAAAATCGTATTCATGAGTTAGAAGAGCAGGCAGAAGACCGACAGGCGGTCGTGGAACAAAAGGATGCAACAATTCAAGCTTGTGTTACCCGATATGTGATGCTTGAACAGAACATTCTTTGGCAGAGTATAAGATGATAAAAAAGAAGAATCTGAACTGAAAGAAAAAAAACTGAACAAGTGAGAATAAGTGATGCATGGCAAAAGCCGCACGACATGTGGATATTGTGAAAGAGATGTTCGATCTAAGAAGGCTAAAATAGATGATATGAATTTCTCATTTTGGAAAGCAATGGGAGAACCCAACATCGAGTTTTGAATTACCCTGTACATAGCGGTCAACCTGAATCCGATATGGATCGAAGATTGATGATTCAGATCATGAATGAGGAGTACGAAGAGGCAGTTGAGGAGGAATATGTCCTATAGAAAGGTATATTCCAACGGTAATGATGACGTCAAATGCTACTCCAGACAAGTCAAAGCCGAGTAGTTCGAGGGGATGGCGGTTGTCATGACTTCCCAACAAATGAGGAACCCAAATGAAGTTATCATGGGAGATGAGCAATGAAGAAATCATGATGATCTGAGAGATAGAATCTGAAATGGAAGCAAGGTATTCTCAACTCTTCGAAATACCAGGTACGTAAATTTCGGGGACGAAATTTTATAAAGAGAGATTGTAAGACCCCGAATTTTATGAAATAAAAGTATTCAATTTTTTTTATAATTACTATTCAGTAAATGGTTAAATTGATAAATGTTAAAGTTAAGGGGATATATGAATTTTTTTTTCAAAATACACAAGTGGTTATAAAATATTCATTGTTGTCGGGGATATTCGTTTGGTCGTGGAATATTCTTTCTGTCGGGGAATATTCGTACGACGGCGTAACCATTTGTGGGCCCCATAACAAATAACTGTCGGGTGAAGAAAATGACAAATTTGAGTTTTTACAAATAACCGGTAGTTGTTACCGTTAACACTGTTGGAATACCCATGGTTAAAATACAGTAATACGCGTTATTGCACAGTAGCACACGGTATTGCATAGTATTTTTGAAATTATTTTCTTACGTAAGAAGGCACTACTCAATAATTGTTACAGTAATTACTGTTCAATATTTTATTTTATTGATTCCAATAATTGCTACGTTAAAATTTTATATTATTGTTGTTCAATAATTGTTACTGCACAGTATTTCCCTTATCAGATCAATAATTCATAGTATTTGAATAATATTATTAGATAGCATTATTGCAATGTCTAGAAAGTTCTGTCTAAGAGAGGTTTTGTCACCTAATTGCGCGCCAGTAAGGAGAAATTCTTATTGGAAAGCCCCCTCTTTCTTGGAACGGCCTGGATGTCAAAAATGTGATTCTGTAATATTATTTGTGAATAATTAATTATTGATTCATATGATAAGGAAATATTTATTTTATGTGAATATAAATGAGGGATATATTTTTGTGGTTAAAAATGAAGGAGTTAATGTTGAGGTGTTTTATCTGTATATTGTCGAACGGAGGTATTGAAAATCAAATTAGGGTTTTTAAGATATTTTACGAGGTTATAAATTTTAATCCGACCGTTGGATCGTGGTAATATTTGATATGTTATCATATATAAGTTGAGTATATGTCCACAAATTTTGAACCGTTAAAAATGAACGTATGATTTGTTATGAATTTTTACGAGATGACTGGTTCAGAAATTGTTAAATTTCGGAGTTAATCATTTTGGTAGAAAATTCTAGAATTGGTGGGCCCCACTCTTGGTTGGTGAAGAAATGTGCTGAGAATTTTTATTCAAATGTGGTGGGTGGGAATAGTAGCAGGTAAAGCCATCAGGTTGCAGGTTAAGTCTGCTTCGGCGTGCTAACATTTTCCTATAAATAGAGGGCTAAGTTAGAATTGAAAATCACACCAGAAACATAAGCTTTCTCTCTTTCTCTCTCTATATTATGAAGCATATTTTGTGATTAATTAGATACTTTGAGAGTTGCTATTCAGTGCAAGTTCCTTCAGCTTTGCATTCCAGTCAGAAATACTGCACTTTTGAGGTAAGGGATAGTAAGGGATTGTTAGGGTTTATGTTTTTCATTTTCGTAATTTTTCTGACCTTCAAAAATTCTGGAAAAATTTAAATGATATTTTGATGAGTTTTATTGATTGTGTCCAAAAATGATGTTTTTTGGATGTATAGATTAAGAGTTATGAATTTTATGAGAAAAAACTATTTAAAAGTAACCGCTTATAACTCCTTGTGGTTCTCCCAAATTGATGAAATTTTTTATTGAGAGTACATGAATATGATAGGAGTATACTCTATAAATTTCAGAATTTTTGGATAAAAAAAAAAAATTTTTGATAAATATCTAAATATTCGGCTGGTTTGGCCATATGAAAAATAGTAAATGATTTTAAAAATTCGAAAAAATATATGTTCAATATGAGACTATATTCTGCTATTCCAGAAAATAAATATTTTTGGAACTGATTTGATATTTTTTCATAAAAATGGACTAGTTATGAGTAAATAATTAAATATGTTATGTGAAGTAAGAAAATTGAAAAATAGGATTTTATGGCTTGAGAATCCTATATGATTATATGCAGATTTTTGATGAGGGTTTTGGGGTATGGGATGAAATCTTATGAGTTTGGCATTTTAGGATGATTAAATGTATTATTTTTAAAGTATAAACAATTAAAATAAATTGGTTATAAGCTTAAGAAATATTATTCTTTCAATATCATTATACCGAAATATTGGTATGCATTTTTTTGTGTAATTTCTACCTTTTGTGTCGTTTACTATTCATGAGTTACTATTCATGAGTTACTATCACGAGTTACTATTTACGACAAATTGGTTTCTTTTCTGACCAAATTATAGTTGGTTTATGAATATTACTCTTGAGATTAAATCTATATGTTGAGTATATTGATTTTATTATCATATATAACATTTTATTAATCCTAATGATGATATTTCTCTTTGACATGAGGTAAAGATGGGTAGATTTTTGGGTATGATCATGACTATGGGTTCCCTTTGCTATAGTGCAAAGTTGAATTGTTGACTGATATGATCATGACCATTGAATTTATAATTGAATATCTTTAGCTTAAGTGCAAAGTGAATTGATCAACATGGTTATAATTTTGTTTTATATAAATTCTGAAATGATTATTAATTTCTTTGAGATATTAATATATTTGGCCTGTAGTGCAAATATGAACTGTTGATGAATATATTTGGCCTGTAGTGCAAATCTATGAACTGTTGATGAATATATTTGGCCGTTAGTACAATATGAACTGTTGAGAATATCGTTAGCCTGCAGTGCAAAGATGAATTATTGATGAATATCTTTTGCCTGTAGTGCAAAGATGAATTATTGATGATTATACTTTGGCCTGTAGTACAAAGATGAATTGTTGATGAATATCTTTGGCCCGTAGTGCAAAGATGGCATGTTGTTGAATATCTTTGGCCAGTAGTGCAAAGATGAACAGATGTTGAGATGAACATACCCAACTGGTGATACAAATGAGTATCGTTGGCCGTAGTGCAAAGATGAAGTTATTAGTATGATTATGAATAGGAAATGTGATTTGGTGTAACCATGATCTTTGATGTTTAAGGTAAAGATAGTGATGAAAATTATCTTCGTCCTATGAGAAGAGGAAATTAGAACTACAGTTATGATTATGAGTTATTCATGTGATTGTGGACCAGATGAGGTGATTGATGTTACAGGGATAAAACATGGAGAAGATAATAGACTTTATAGTCTATTTGACTCTTCTAATGGATTGCTCGTCCGCTATAACTATGATTGAAATTTTTATCATTTACCATATGTTCTAAATCTCTGATTTATTATTGATGAAGGCTATTGATAAATTTAATTATCTTTAGTCATGATATTCTTTACTGAGCTAGTTGCGCTCATCCTTTTGCTTCACAATTCCTTTCAGGTATAAGATGTAGCTGGGTCGAGCGAGGGTAACGGGGAAAATAGAACGGTGGTCTCTAGCTGTGGATGTTCTCCCGAAGTAGTATAGAAAAGGTCATTTATAGTTTTATTTTTGGTGAATCCAATAGGGTAAGGTGTACCCAACGTGGAAGGGTGTTTTGCCACTATCATACAAGATGTCTAACGACATACAACCTCGTGTCATCATAAGACAGAGATGTGCTCATCCACTTGCTGAGTATATATACGAACTACCTATATAATCTTGGTGTTTGTTTGAAGTATACTTCTCGATTAAAGACAGTGGAGATAATGATAAGTCAAGAGAAGACTCACCATTGGGAAGAATATGATAGTAATCTTCTCGTTTTTCTTGGGGTCTATTGGGTCAACCAAAGATAATTCTGTGGCCATAGATATCTATTATAACCTAGACGCATGGCCTCCCATGTACGAAGGTTTCCTTGAGCACTTCCCAAAGATTCTAATTTCTAAAATAGTTTTTTGACTATACCTTTATGTAAGGTGTCATTTGTGAGGTGATGTCCACGTTGGAACAAGGTCACATTTGGTATATATTTGTATCCAAACTAACAGCATATTGTTATTGTATTGGTTACACGACAATTGTTGTAATAAAGTTTGTAGTTATTTTCTGTACCATGTATTTGGCGACTCAGAATGAGGTTGGATGGAATGGACCTATTTTGGGGTTGTTGTACAGATACAATCAAAGATAGTAACCATAATAGACATCTTGGACAAAAAAAAAAAATTTATTTTTCGGTGAATAGTGTCGTATTCGTGAATAGTGCCGCATACGTGAATAGTACCGTATACGTGAATAGTGCCATATACTGAATAGTAACCCCGACACAAAAAGTTCTAAATTTGATAACAAGTTCATATCAATTAGTTCAACATAATGAATTGAAGAAAATAATATCATTTAAGAAGAAAATAATATCCCTTACCTCAAACGAACAGTTCTTCTGATCAGAATATCGTATATGAGCTGAATGAAACTTGTGCTGAATAGTAACTCTCAAAGTATCAAAATACTTACAAAATACGCTCGAGAATATAGAGAGAGAAAGAGAGAAAACTTGAATTCTGGTGTGATTTTCAATTCTAACTTAGCCCTTTATTTAATTAGAAAATATTAACACGCCGAAGCAGACTTGACCTGCAACCTGATGGCTTTACCTACTACTATTCCCACCCACCATATTTGAATAAAAATTTCAGCACATTTCTCACCAACCAAAAGTGGTTTACCAATTCTAGAATTTTCCACCAAAATGATAAATTCCAAAACTTCAACAATTTCTGAATCAGTCATCTCTTAAAATTCATAACAAATCATACGTTTATTTTTAACGGTTCAAATTGGTGGACATATACTCAACTTATATATGTATAAACATATCCAAAAATCACAACGATCCAATGGTCAGATTAAAAATTATAACTCACCAATATAACCCAAAAACACAGTTTGATTTTTAATACCTCCATTCCGACAAAAATACTGATAAAACAACTCAGCATTATTTCCTTCATTTATAACCACAAAAATATATCCCTCATTTATATCCACAAAAAAAAAATTCTTATCATATAAATCAATAATTAATTATTCACACAATAATATCACAGAATCACAATTATACAACCAGGCCGTTCACTAGGAAAGATGAGGCTTTCTAATAAGAATTTCTCCTTACTACTTGCGCGCAATTAGATGACCAAATCTCTCCTTAGACAGAACTTTCTAGACATTGCCAATAATGTTATCTAATAATATTATTCAAAATAATATGAATTATTGATCTGATAATAAAAAATACTGGGCAGCGATAATTATTGAAACAACAATAATATAAAATATCAACGTAGAAATTATTGAATCAATAAAATAAAATATTTAACAGTAATTACTGTAACAATTATTGAGTATGTCTTCTTAAGTAAGGATCAATAATTGGTGCTATACCGTGTGCTACTGTATTTTAACCACCGGGTATTTCAACAGTATTAACGTAATAAGTACGCCATTATTTATAAACAACTTATACTGTCGTTTTTTTTCATCCAATCGCTTCCGTTATGGGCCCACACAAGGCTGCGTCGTCGTATGAATATTCTCCGACGGTAAGAATATTCCACGACCAAACGAATATTCCCCACAAAATGAATATTTTATAACCACTTGCTTAGTTTACAAAATTTGCACATTTCACCTATAACCAAAGTATTATATCAAATTAACACCTTATTATTCACAATAATAATTAGAGAAAATTTTGATTTTTTCATTAATAATTGGGGTCTTACAATTGAACTTATAATTGTTCGTATATACATTTAAAGAGCGGTCTATGCCAATTGATTCGGCTAGACCTAAATCATAAATTGAAAGTGATCCAAACCAATTGATTGGTGTAGAATCTTGTATTGACTAAGAGAACAACCTTCTTAGAAGGGAAATTATTTTTGGGAGACCGACGTGCGCACTTGAGTATGATTAAACAATATGCATACCGTAGGTACTTAGGCTGATCACCTGTTGTACTCATTTTTGTTGATTATCAGTTTATTACTGTTAATTCTAGTAGAATTTCTTATCCTTAGTGACAACTCAGTATTCATTATTTTGAAATCTCAAGTTGATTAAACTTTGAATCTTATTGATATCTTTCTGTCCTTAGCAACTGTTGTTGAGAATCCTTGATACATTTTGTTATCCTTGAACTATATTATTTTTGTGCCCTTGAGAAAAAAAATTATATTGAACACTCTTATTGCTATATTTTTGCTGAGCAAACTTGTTTCTCATTCTTGCTTTCC